>JAFBJW010000183.1:1457914-1626416 GCA_016785235.1 Pseudorhombus dupliciocellatus
ACTGACTAAAATGCTGAGTGCAAATATCTCTGTGAACAATGGCACAGGTGGATCCCAGTATCAGAGTTTACTGGAGAGGCTGCTGTTCTCCACTGTGACCACTGTGCCCTGCTGCATCTTCCTCTTCATTAATCTCACCATGTTGTTCACCCTGAGGAGTAAAGCAGTGTTTTGTGACTGCTCTCGCTACATTCTCCTGTTTAACCTCCTTTTTGCAGACACCATGCAGATGACCCTGAGCCAGCTGTTGTTTATCTTAGCTGCCTGTAGAATGCGGCTGACATATCCTGTGTGCGGTGTTCTCCACATGCTTACTAATCTCATCAATGAAGTGTCTCCTTACACACTATTGGTGATGTCGCTGGAGAGATACGTAGCCGTGTGCCACCCACTGCGGCACGCCACCATCATCACCATCGGAAACACGGCACGGGCCATCGTTGTGGTTTGGGGCATTAGTTCACTGAACGTCGTCGTCAGAGTTCTGCTGTTGTTAGATTTCCCCTTTGAGGAGCTGGAGACTCTGCAGATGAACGACTATTGCTCGAACGTAGCGATGGTGCTCGGGTCTTTGTCTGATGTTTACGACAATGCCTACACTATTTTTATGTTTCTGTCAGCAACTCTGGCAATCACATCCTCCTACGTTGGTGTGATGGTGGCAGCAAGGTCAGCGTCCACGGACAAAGCTTCAGCTCGTAAAGCTCGTAACACACTGCTGCTGCATCTGGTGCAGCTGGGCCTCAGTCTCTCCTCCACCATCTACAACCCTATCCTCATAGCTTTTTCTAGAATTGTGAATAGACTATTGTTTGTGCGTCTTCAAAACATGTTTTATATTTGCATTTTCATTTTCCCCAGATGTCTGAGTTCTCTCATTTATGGCATCAGAGATCAGACCATCAGACCTGCTCTCATGTTCTATCTCTGCTGTTGGCTCAAAGTCTCTGTCGCTCCAGCCAAAGCTCAGGTCTCCACCTGGTGAAGCACAGGGCTTCAGCACTGACTTTTTTTCATGCGTCACCGGCAGCTGAAGCCCTACGGCTCCACCAGCACAGCCCCAGCAGCCAGTGTGTGCCTGACAGGAACCCTCACTACACATTATCATGGAATATAATGTATGTGATTACTTGATACAACCACAGTCACAGCCAGGACTAATAAAACCAAATTCTGCCTGAATTTGAAAAGGTTCTGTTGTGTACATGCTGTGATGGTCTGGTCAACTTTGACTGTGTGACACGTAATAATGACAAGATGCTGAGCTCCTCAAACATTCACCTCCTCACGTCTGCATTCTTTTTACTGAACCAACATCAACACAGATCGGCTGAAGCTGTGCAGAAATCAGCTGATCCCTCTGACTTCAGTGTCTGGCCGGCCAGCCTGTATCTTCACATCATCAGTTGTGGGTCAGAGGACTAAAGGGGACAGTGTGCAGTTGAGTCCTCAATAACTTGGAATGATCCGTCCTTGGACATCATGTCAGTCGACGAAGTCACTTCCTGTATTAAGAAGTATAACTATTTTCTTTTAATTCAAATGATTTTGCGATTCTTTTTTTACTGCTGCCTTGTAAAGCACTTTGTTACCTGAATTTCTGAAATGCTTGTTGAATTATAATAAATTATAATTATTCAGAGGTTCCACTGCATCCGTGATCTAATCCCACCTCATGTCACATATTCATTTCCCATCTTGAGACAATAAACAAATTCTGATTCTGATACTGTCATCATCGTATTCCTTTACCCGCCTATGAAAGATTCCAAAGAAAATATTTGCAAACATTATCACATTTGTGGTTGAATGTTTTTTAATTCAAATTAATATGGATGGTGGAGTAAATGGAATTTGTAAAAACAATATGGTGTGCACATTTCTGATAGGTTGAAATTAAATAGGGAAACAAAAAAAAAAGAAAAGAAAACTCACATTAAAATATTCAGAACCAATGAGAACTTTTAATATTAATAATAATAATACCACAATATTAAAAATGACGAAACATAATATGAACATTGGTATCAATAATGATTTTATTTTTATTTTGATATCGTCAGTAATGTAATGTTTACGCCCACTCATTTTGAGTGTGTAGATTCAAAGTGTCCCATGTGGTCACATGTCAGAGTCATGTGAGTTCAGGATGAGGCAGATATACAGATGTGGGGACACCGGCGGAGCAGAGCAGCTCTGATCACAGAGACACTGACCTGCTAATTACCTGCACGGGGACACTGCGAGAGCTTTGGGGTTCAGGTGCAACTCAAGGAGCCATTTTGTGATTTTTATTCTTCCCAGAAAGCAAACAGAGAACAGATGAGGAGATTGATTGTGTTGTTGTTTTCCAGTTACGTCTACAGGTTCTCACACCACAGGCTGTCAATGTGTCTCTGAGATGTCCCATACAGGTCATGCGAACATCACTGGAAAGGTGTTACTGGAGAGAGCACTGCTGGCCACTGTGACCACTGTGCCCTGCTGCATCTTCTTTTTCATTAATCTCACCATGTTGTTCACCCTGAGGAGTAAAGCGGTGTTTTGTGACTCCTCCCGTTACATTCTGCTCTACAACCTCCTGGTGGCAGACACCATTCAGATGAGCCTGAGCCAGCTGTTGTACCTTCTGTCTGCCAGTAGAATGCGCCTGACGTATCCTGTGTGTGGTGTTCTGGTCATGCTCGCTAATTTTACAAATGAAGTGTCCCCTCTCACCCTGGTGGTGATGTCACTGGAGAGATACGTAGCCGTGTGCCACCCACTGCGGCACGCCACCATCGTCACCATCAGAAGCACGGGATTGGCCATCCTTGTGGTTTTGACCATTTGTACACTGAATGTCATTGTCAGAGTTCTGCTGCTGTTAGATTTCCCCTTTGAGGAGCTGGAGACTCTGCAGATGAACGACTTCTGTGGGCCTCTTGTCATGTTACTTGGGTCTTTGTCTCATGACTACAACAATTCCTACACTGGTGTTGTGTTTCTATCAGCCACGCTCGCGATCATCTCCTCCTACATTGGTGTGATGGTGGCGGCGAGATCAGCATTCACGGACAAAGCTTCAGCTCAAAAAGCTCGTAAAACGCTGCTGCTGCAGCTGGTGCAGCTGGGCCTCAGTCTTTTATCTACTATACAGAGCTCTATCGTTGGTACCATTGCGAGGATGGTGACCAGGTCAATTCTTTTGATTATCCTGAATACTTTCTATGTGCTCATCATCATGCTCCCCAGGTGTCTGAGTTCTTTGATCTACGGGCTCGGAGATCAGACCATCAGACCTGTGCTCTTGCAAAATCTGTGCTGTCGACTGAAAGTCAAAACTGAGATCTCACCCTGACACACAGTTGTCATTTGCCAACATTTCCAGCATTCGCCTTTAATGTCTGGTGCAGGCAGAAGTGTGATTCTCATCAGTGTGTCTCTCTTGCTTTCGTGAATAGGATCCTGTCAGGATGATGATTGACTGTGTAGAAGATGCTTCACTAACGATCAGGCTCCATTAATCTGTCCTTTAAAGGTGTTAATGATATTTGTTTCAGGTCGTTCCAGACATGCTGCCTCAGCTTCATCACACTCAGGTTTCTCTCTGGAGATGGAGTGACAATCTGAGGTGTGCACCAGAATGAATCAGGGAAGAGATGAGTTCACAGGAAGAAAGAATGAAGGATGAGGGGAGCTGATGAGAGAGAGAGAGAGAGAGAGAGAGGAAGAATAAGTGTTGACTTATATTTAAACATTTGATTCAAGTTGCATCATTATCTCCTCATGTTAAACTGTTCTCCAGGAAGGTTTGAGGTTTTATTCTGTAAACAAAAGCAGTGGTATCACAGCAACATGAAATAAAATGCCATATAACTTTCTTTCAGAGCATTTTATTTTGGTGTCACATGTTTTCAGTCAATTTAAGCTTGAGCTGCTAAAACCGGATTCATTTTATGTTCAGACCCAAGATGTCTCTCCTTGAAGGACAGGCACACACTGACCCATTCTCCTGACTGACTACTTATCCAACAATACTGTGTTTATCCAGACTGTTTCTAAGAATCATCCGTCTAATCATTCTTGTGCACCACTTACAAATGTCAGTGATGTTTTCCTCCTACTGGTTGGGGGTCACAAGAGACTTTTGTGAATTACATTTAGCCAGAATTAATAATACACACTCGCTCCTTGGTGTGATGATTCCAAATAAATATTAAAACATATTAAACATATTAATCGTTCTGTAATAAATTAGGGAGCTCGACATTTTGAGAATAAGCTGAGAAGTCTGAGAAGTGAACAAGTGAGAAGCAGAAGGAGCCTCCTTGTACTTGTTCATGTAGATTGTTATATAAAGTCTTTTAAAATATGAATATAGTTGTAGAAATAAAGGTGTGATCAGGGTCGACAAACGCTGTGAAATCCAATAGGGGGCAGCAATGAGTCTCGCTGGACACCGCCGGCAGGGAAACGTAGAAGAAGAAGGAGAAGGGGGAAAAAAATCTGACGTCAGACAGTGCGCAGACGGTTTTCCCTCGTCGAATGGATGTTTCCGATGTTTCACTAAAACGCGTCAGTGTTTGAAGTTCACTGCAGAAACAGCGATTGTTTCGTCGTCAGAGGTAAATGATAAAGCCCCCGTTGTTGTTCACCTGACCGGTTCTGAAGCTCCCACCGAGCTGTGCTCATCAGCTAGCGGCTGAGCTAGGTGGCTAAATGTTAGCCGATAGTTAACGTTAACTTTCAACAGTGTCGGAGCGGCGAGTGTCCGATAATCGACTCAGTGTGGTTATACATGTATTTTACTGAGTGTATATGTTTATACATATTTATATCTCTCTGTGTGTGTAATCACCGTCTGTGGGAGAGTCGGGAGAAGTTGTGTCACTCACCCGTGGCTCGGGTGTGAGTTCAGGGAGCTAGCATGTTGTCAGCGGCAGCGCCGCGGGTTCCGTGTGTTTGGATCGAGGGGTCTCTGACGCTGCCCGCTCAGCTACACGTGGTAAACAGTTGGTTAGAACCACGGCAGCTGCTCAGCTCTGAGGGGCGGAACCTCTCTGGACCTGAGCCGACGGACACGTTCTTAACTATCATTAACACCGACTTAAGTTCACACGTGAGGGTTTTGTAATGTACGTCGCGACTTCACTGTGAACATTGTCCTTGTTGACGTTTGAGAAGCAGCTGAGACGATGAATTGATCCGAACGAGATGAAACATTTAGAATTTGAATGTGATCTTTTCCATTTTTGGCTCATTTATCTTGAAGTGAAAGCTGCAGTGACGTCATGGAGTTTATCAGATTTGTTGAAGCTTAACAAAAAGTTTCAGAAACAAGTATTGATTGTTCTTATTTTATGTTCTGAAATGCTAGGATTTCATTTTAAAAAGTTAATTGAAAACACTGGCAAACATTTTCCTGATGTTCTCTGCACTCACTTTCACAATTTACAGACCTACTACTAGGAGCAGTTTTATGTTTAACGTTTTAATAAATGTTATACCGTTCTGCTTCTCTTTATTCAGCGACACAGATCACTCTTGATAGTACATTCTTTATTCCAGAGTGATATTATTGCTCTGTATTATCAGTACTTATGAAGTTCTGCTTTTATTAAGTTGTTTGTCTCCAGACAGAAGACTTATGACGTCCTGTTGACCGGGCAAGATGTTCAACAAATCATTCGGGACTCCCTTCGGTGGGGGGACAGGTGGATTTGGCAACACGTCGACCTTCGGACAGCAAAGTAAGTTTGTTTCTATTGACATGATTTCAAACCCACAGCCTGGGGTGTAACACGTCCTCACATATGATTCAAATGAAGCTTCCACAGGAAGCTGTCATACCTATAATCAGATAATTGTCTGAATAGTACACACGTACGCGTAAGCTACTGTTTACATATCCGGTGATTTAAAGTGTCACTCAGTGTCCTGTGAACTCTTCATCTGCAGACACAGGCTTTGGAGCGACGGGAGGATTTGGGGCTTCTACATTTGGGACGACCACAAACACCGGAGGGCTGTTTGGTTCCACACAGAATAAACCTGGTTTGTCAGCTCTTGTCTTTTATTCATATTTTATTCAGTTTTGTGTGGCCTCTGATGATTCATCTCATCTCATCTGATCTGAACTTAAACTCAAATGGGTCCAAATAAAGTTTAAGTGCTTCCGTCTCTCTTCTCTAGGTGGTCTGTTTGGATCAAACTCGTTCAGTCAACCAGCCACTTCTTCCACTAGCACCGGCTTTGGCTTCGGTGCAGCGAGCGGCACGTCAACCAGCTTGTTTGGCAATACAGGAACAGGAACCAGCAGCGGACTCTTCTCCCAGCAGAATAATGCCTTCAGTGCCAACAAACCCACATCTTTTGGAAGTGAGTCAGTTCTTGTGGTGAATAATTCACACCTTTTAAGGGGTGATGTAATCAAATGAGATCTTCATGGCAATGACATGTCACTGATAAAACAGATGAAACCAGAAAGGCAGAAATGCCTTTAAAACTTAAAACAATCCTGCTGATTAAAAGTGTGACCTTTTTAGATAGTTATGTTGAAATGTTGGAAATTTAAAATTCTGCTGGCGACATCAGAGGACAGCAGTCAGGTTCATGGTCCAGTTGACATATTTACCTGGCTCCTCTTCTGTCCCCCAGGCTTTGGGACAAGCACCAGCAGTGGCGGGCTTTTTGGATCCACCAACACTGCCTCAAACCCTTTTGGTGGAGCAAACTCACTGTTTGGAGGCTCTGGGTTCTCTGCAACACAGCAGCCAGGAACAACCGTGAAATTTAATGTGAGTAAATCAGAACTGTAACTTGAGTTCCTCACAGCAAAAACAAGTTTAACAGTTAATAAACTGTTGTCTTTTTTTTTTAGAGTGAAGAGTGAATAGAAAGTAACACACATTTATTTGTTTCTATTCAGCCTCCAACAGGAAGTGACACAATGGTGAAAGCTGGTGTGACCACAAGCATCAACACCAAACACCAGTGTATCACGGCCATGAAGGAGTACGAGAACAAATCCCTGGAGGTGAGTGTGACAGTCAACACACAGGTGTGCAAAAAAATATCCACACAGTCAAAGTTTCACAGTTAACAACTCAAATTGGTTATTTCTCTGCAGGAGTTGAGACTTGAGGATTACCAGGCCGGCAGGAAGGGACCGACCAATCAGATGGCTGCAGCTACGGGCAGCTTGTTTAGTTCAACTGCGGCCACGTCCAGTGCTACCACTGGTCTGTTTGGCTCCACGGCCCCGAACACAAGCTTCTCGTTCGGACAGACTAAAAACACCTTTGGAGCTGGTAAATCTGACCACAGTGCTGTGGGCTCTTGGTTTCACTTTTAGTAGTAGAACTTGTTAAGTGTCGAAAAATAGAAGAAAAGTGATAATTATAGCAAGTGAAATGACTCTCTGTGTGTCTATTGTTTCTTCAGCGGCACCAGGCGGGTTTGGTGCAACCACAGGCGGCCTTTTCACTCAGCCGACACAGCAACCAGCCGGCAGCCTCTTCAAGCCATTCGGTCAGACGACCACCACGCAGAACACCGGCTTCTCCTTCGGGAACACTAACACAATGGGCCAGGCCAACACCAGCACCATGGTGAGTCATTCTGTTTCTCACTCAGCTTCTCTCACCAGCATTTAAATGGCTTAAAGGTCTCGGTTAAATAAAAATACAATCAAATGTCTGTGTGGCGAAGGATGATTAAAAACAGCAAGTATACTAATAATTAGAAATGTCAAGCCTCAGCTGTTGCTTCACACTCACTGTCTCTCTCACCCCACAGGGTTTGTTTGGCAACACGGCAGCGTCTCAGTCAGGTGGGTTGTTTGGCACCGCTCAGACCAGCACCGCCACAGGCTTCGGGACGGGCACTGGACTGTTTGGAGCAACCAATACTGGGTTTGGAAACGTTGGCACACAGGTACAAAGTAAACCAAGGATTATTCTCAGTGTTGGAACTGAAGCTGATGATAATGTGTACTTGTCTGTTTATCAACTGTTGCTAAAGTAGTGAAAACATTTATTCTAAAACAGTAAAAGCTAATACAAACATCAGAATAACATCGGTTCTAACAGGATGAAATAACTTTAAATAAAGACACTGAGGAAGAATTTATAAATGAAATGTATCTTCTCTCCTGCAGCAGACTTTATTTGGTAATAAGACGGCTGGGTTTGGCACCACCACCACTAGCGCTCCATCTTTCGGCACCGGCACTGGACTCTTTGGAAACAAGCCAGCACTCACGCTCGGGACTGGAACCAACACTTCTACCTTTGGTTAGTGAGGCAAAGTAAAAATTAAAAAAAAAGGAATCCGAAGGTAACCATGGCAACAGCTTTGATCACTATTGTTTGTTGGTATAGGTTTTGGAGCGAATCCTGCTGCAGGGGGTCTGTTTGGAAACAAGCCGACCACTGGTGGACTGGGCACTGGTCTAGGAACCAGCTTTGGAACAGGTCAGACACTATCCATGATGTCAAAGTGAAACAGAGAGCCAAGAAAAAGAACTTTAAATGTCTGGAAGTGGCAGACCAACTGCCAGAGAGATAGTTGTTTACGAGATCATCCTTAAATCGTTAAAATTAAAACCATAGTATTTGGAAGATTCATTCTCAGGGGCTCTTCCACGTTGTCATGTTATAATGTTGTGCTGTGCTTCATGATGTGCAGGGCTGGGTTGATAACGTGGCGAGTGGAGACATTTTGATTTAGTTGTAAACAAAGTGCAAGTTACAGACTGAAGAGTCTGTTCTCAAAAACATATTAAACCTGTGTGTGTTTGTGTTCAGCAGTGGGGGCAGGACAGACATCTCTGTTTGGAAACAGTCAGAACAAACTGGGAACTGCTCTTGGAACTATGGGAGCATTTGGAACACCAGGATTCAACAGTGGAACTGGCACAATGGGATTCGGAGCGCCACAGCAACCAGTTGGTGAGGCAGACTATCCACATTATCATCTGTTTACTTTGGTGTTAACATGGGGTTCGTAGGTCAGTGGTGACATCATTTATTTTAATTTTATTGTCTTTCCTCCAGCGCTCACTGACCCAAGCGCAGCAGCAGCCCAGCAGGCCTTGCTGCAGCAGCAGCTCAGCGTTCTGGCGTATTCGCCATACGGAGACTCGCCGCTGTTCAGAAACCCGCTGTCCGACCCTAAGAAGAAAGAGGAGGTGAGTTAGTCCTAAAGTTGCTGCTGCTCTTTGTTGCTCTGAATTGTTTTCATTCAGGTCATCTGTTGTATTTTCACAGCGTCTGAAACCAACCAATCCCACGGCCCAGAAGGCCCTGACCACCCCCACCCACTACAAGCTGACTCCTCGTCCTGCAACCAGGGTTCGCCCCAAAGCGCTGTCATCATCCGGCTCCTCCAAGTCGCAGCTCTTCGACTGCCTTGATGATGACGAGCCCTCGCTCACCAACGGAGCCTTCGTGCCCAGGTACCCAGAAGCATGTACTGTTGCCACGGTAACCTGTCAAAATGTTGTCATTTCAGGTGACAAACAGTTTGTGCGTCCACAGGAAGAATATCAAGAAACTTGTGTTGAAGAACCTGAACAGCAGTCAGTACAGCAGCCAGACGGAGACAGAGATCGATGACCTTGCCTCACCCCCCGAGTATCCACAGAACGGACACAGGTGTTCACACACACACACACACACACACGCACACAGAGTATGAAACAATTTGTCTGTTAAGACATGCACAATGACAGCAGGTAGGAGATAGAATGTCATCAGAGTGAGGACTACGACCAACAAGCCTGATACAGAACAGAGAACCAATCCAAAAATAAAACCAATAATCTGAAACAGCTCCTCCCAGGATAAATATCTTCCTATAAAAATTATTGCGATGGCTGGGGTGTTGGACAGGAGAGGAAGTAAGTTGGAGATGGAGCTAATTGAAGCTAAAAGTTGGAGTGAAATCAAAACTCGGAAACAATCAGAAATGCAAAATGGAGGAGCTGAAAGGAGAGAGGTCATTTTCAGAAGAAATGGATAATGAACAAGCGTCATAAGGGTGGTAGGAGAGCCAAAAAAGTCCCACTGAATGTGGGCAAGAAGCTATTCATACTAGTCATGTCTACAAAGTCATTTACCAGACGCTTTTATCCAAAGCGACATACAAGCGAGTACAAAGGCTGACTGCTTAACTGCTGTTTTCAAACAGACAGAAAAACACAGAGGATCAAAATAATAGTAAAGGTGGCAGAGAAGTATCTAGAATCTGAGGACATCGGGTGGGAGGAAGTGGAAGATATTTTGAAAGGAGGATGGTGGTGGTGGTCCATCATGGTCCTAAGTATATTACAGTGGAATGCAACAAGCCTTTTAGCTAATGGGCAGGAGTTTAAGAGGTTTGCTTCAGGTTTGAAGGTCAAACCAAATATAGTTTGTGTTTCAGAAACATGGCTGAGGATGCAATGGGATTTATAATACATAGGGCTTAGGTATTATTAGTGTATTTGTTGTTGTTGGTTTGATTGGCGGCTGGCATCCTGTCCGTAGTTGCAACAACAATGACAGCAGGTACTTTGGATGCTTCCACTTCGAAATGCCAGAAGAAGTTTTATTTATTTGTACATGTTTGTATTAAAACTCCATTCTGTCTGCAGCCTCATGGAAGAGGAGGAGGAGCTAAGGGAGCTGGGGGGCACAAGCATCCAGGCAGACGATGACCCAGAGGTCACCCAGTTCTACGTTAACCCCATCGCCAAGCCCATCCCACAGGGTCGCGCCCAGACCAGCCTGCAAGACACCATCAGTGACCTGAACATGCACAAAGCGGCAAGGAACGGCCTGGAGGTCAGCACCGTCCTTGTTTTCTCAAGAAACAAATTGCAAATGCATCAGATCCTGATTTCACATACTACACACCAACACACATCAAAAACTGAAGTCTGGACAGTCAGTTTGAATGTTACTGTCTCGCATGCTAAATGTGTCAAATTTTAACGTGTATCTGTTTGCATGGCTCCCTGTGTCCGTAGCTGAGCAGTGATGATGTATCAGCATCTCTTGGGGAGGAGTCTCTGCAGGAGGAGAGGGAGGACGAGCAGCAGGAAATACAGCAGGAAAAACAGTCTCCTCATCCAGCAGGTTAGACTAACCACAGAAAGCCTCTGGTAGTTTCTATAGAAAACGTCTCCTCTGCTAGTCTGTTAGATTCTGGTTCATGTTTTTCAGGCATCGTCCTCAATCGTGTGGGTTATTACACCATCCCCTCTATGAAGGATCTGGCGGAGATGACAGACGAACACGGAGATTGTTCAGTGGAAAACTTTACCATCGGCAGGAAAGGTGAAGTGAACACATGACGAGTTCATTATTCATTATATGACGAGTTTCTTATTGTCCTGGTGTCTCACCGCTCTGCTGATTGGCTCTCACAGGTTATGGCTCCATCTTCTTCCCCGGTCTCGTGAATTTGAGTGGCCTGAACCTTGATGAGATTGTCCACTTCAGACGCAAGGAGGTCATCGTCTACCCAGATGACAAAAACAAGCCACCTGAGGGGGAGGGGCTTAACAGGCAAGTCATTCTGAAATCATTCTGTGCGAGAAGGGGTCTGATAGGGGTCATTTAGCTCACATCCTAACCTCATGTCTTCTCTCACTGTGCGTAGACGAGCAGAAGTGACGCTGGATGGCGTTTGGCCAAATGACAAGACGACCTGCACTCAGATAAGAAGTCCCCAGCGTCTGTCTGACATGAACTACGAGGGTCGGCTGGAGAAAGCCTCACGTAAACAGGGAGCACGTTTCCTCGAGTACAGAGTTGAGACGGGGTCCTGGGTGTTCGAGGTCAGTTACTGTTTTGGTCTTGCAAGGCTGAGAACATTTACTGCCTTCCAATGAATCAGGTCATCTTCTTAATGACGGCTGTGACTTCATTCAGATGATTCTCAGGTGTAACAGAGTCCCCCTCCTCCTCCTCCTCCTCTCCTTCAGGTGGCCCACTTCTCAAAGTATGGCCTCCAGGATTCTGACGAGGATGATGACGTGCCTCTAAAGACTGACCCCAAGAAGTTGAAGACCATGATGTTGCTTCCTCCCTCCAAGCTGCAACAGCCGCCCCCTCCCTCCCAGCAGCAGGTGGCGCCACAGGCTCAGGTAGCGCAGCCTGTGCCCATCTGCACTCTTCATCCTTTATCCTTATCATCTGCAATGATTAAAGGAACATTTAACTAAAACTGTTTTTATTAATAATCAAAAGTTGTGTCAGGGCACCTTCCTTCGGGCGTACAGTCACAATGCAAAAATCTTTTGCCATCATGTCATGATGAGCACGGCAGCCGTCATGTGGTACATCTTCGTTAAGTCTTTAATTCTTGTCGGAGTGTTAGTGTGGGTTCATTCAACATCCCGAGCAATTGATCGTATAAAATGCATTCAGCTTGATTTATGCTATAAATATTAATAGTTAATGATGTTAATAGGTTTGAAAACACGACCTCATTAAACATTTCGAGTTGAAACAGACAAAATATTTTATACTCAATATAAATTAAAGATTATTTTTACCAGCGTCTGTCAGACCTCTTCCCTCTTAGAGCTTCAGTGAGTGATGAATCTCCAAAATCAACAGTGACTCATACCTCCTTTGTGAGCGAGTGTAGTGGGTGCGTAAGGAAATGTTGGGGTGAAATGTCTTATCAAGTCATGTAACAGAAAATAAAATGAATGAAAATAATTTTTAATCTCTGAATTTTGTTTCAAGAACAACATGTCTCTGTGGTTTACAGATGAAAATCTGATGGTTTGTCATCAAACTTTCTTAAACTTAAACCTTTCCATTTATTTTAAGGTCAGAGGAAGAACGCTCACTGGTTTAACTGGTTTCATTGTTCAGTGATTCATCCACAAACCCTCCATCACAGCAGCCTTGAGTCTGAAAAGATCAATGATCAATGTTTGCCTCCCTTTCCCCAGTCCACTGTTGTGGAGCTTCCCAGTGGTGTGGCGGAGTTGGACAGCGACATGGCCGACATCACCCAGACTTTCCCGACAGAGAGCCTGCTGGGAGGGGAGGAGGACAGCGACCTGCCCGAGGAGACAGACGCAACATGCGGGAAGCTGGGAGGTCTGACCTCTGCTGAGTTTGATGGAATCTCTGCATCCAGCAACATGGCATCGACACTGGGCATCAATCCCCACACGCTCCAGGTAGAGACTAGTCCACAGACACGAAGTACATCACATCAACACGCTGTCGCCAGAATAAAACAGTATAATTTGTCTTCCTGCAGCTCATGAAGGCGTCTCTGTTTGCTGAGGATGAAGAGGAGACTGACTCGTTCACAGACCAAGGAATGATGAAAGTGTCTACTGATGTCTCATCCCCTCGCATCATTCTGCCGGGAGCTCAGACCCGAACCTCTGGTACAAACTAGTCTGGTGCTGATTAGCTTCTTCTCGTACTGCATATTGTTATTTTCTGATGGCAAAACAATGCAGTTTCTCCTTCTCTTTCAGTGGGCGGTCTCCTTCAGGCTCGTTTTACCTCCGGCCTTTTCTCTCAGCTCTCGGACTCTCCTCGGCCTCCCTTGTCCGGGGCGTCACTAACATTGGGGGACACCCCTCGCTCATTACACTGGGCAGCACAGGGCCCCTCCTTCCTGCTGCCCCCTCAAGCTCCCGATCCGGCAATCAGGACAGTTGGCGTGCGGCGCCTCGGTGGTCCTGTCCCTCTCAAAGAGTCGGTCACATTGGGGAAGGTTGGTGTGTTTTATGCATGTGAAGTTCACTCTTGCCCGACTTCCTGTCATTATCTGGAGTTTAAAAAGTAAAAAAAAAAAAAGTTTAAAAGAGCTGGTGGTGTGGTTTCACAGGGAGCTCTGCTGATGGATGTTGGGCTGTTTAAGGGTCGATCTTTTCGTGTTGGTTGGGGTCCCGGCTGGACGCTAGCACACTCTGGAGACCAGCTCAGCTCATCGGTCTCTAAACTCCTCGACCACAAAAACCTGAGCTCTAAGACCGACTTCAGCTTTCTGCCAAAACCTGCCAGGAACAAACCGTAAGACAGGAAACACATTTACAGACAGAGACAAAAACAGATGCTGATTGTATTTTCTCCAAATTAAAATGAAACTCAACAGACTTGTGGAAAGCCCCTACAAAGTAACCCTGGAACAGCTGATTGGTCTGGAGCCTCAGGTGACAAAGACCAATGAGGAAGAGGATCAAGAGAGCTCCACAGTGCTTCAGCGCCCCCTAGAGATCTGCCTGGAACACAGCACCATCAGCACCACAGGCTCGTCCGCTTGCCCACTGGTGCAGCCTCAGACTGGTGTGGCGGCACTGCACAAATACGCCAAGTGGATCAGGGAGCTGAACGACACTCGTGGTGACTCAGACCGTAAGAGATACAATTGTAGCTTCATGTCGTAGCAGAATTTCAAAATAAGATTGGAGCCATGCTTAATTTGTTTCTTTGTTCTCATTTTGATAATGTCACCTGTCCCAGCTCTCCTGGGCCACTGGGCCGAGGTCTGGACCCTGTGTGAGGCACTTTGGGGCCACTTGGGCCCCGCCGATCAAGAGCTGGACACGCCAAGCGACTATGAGAAGCAGTTGGAGAGACGTCGGGCGTTCTCTGCCTGGCTCTCCTATGGCGCCACCTGCAGGGTGGAGGAGGAGGTGGCTCTGGCAGGGAAGGGTCGCCACACGGAGGCCATCTTCAGCTACCTGACGGGGAACCGAATCAGTGAGGCGTGTCGGGTCGCACAGAAGGAAGGTCAGGAGACATTGAACTCAACTTTTTCTCTCTCTGAAAGAGAAACTTGGGGATCAATTTTATGCTCTTTGTCTTTAGGTGACCATCGGTTGTCCTTGCTGCTGTCTCAGGCCCTGGGCTCTCAGTACTGTCGTGATCTGCTGGCTCTTCAGCTCGCCGACTGGAACCGCATGCAGACCGACTGCTACCTACCAGAGGAACGACTTCGCATCTTCACGCTACTGGCAGGGAAACCTGTACGACACCTTTGAGTTGAAATGTGTTGGTACAGTGGTTGATTGTGTGACTGCAGCCCTTCAGTCTGTTTCCTGTTCCCTATAGGTGTGGCAGTCGTCAGACACTGTAGTAAACGTTTGTTCACAGTTGGACTGGAAACGCTGCATGGCTGTCCATCTCTGGTTCATGCTTCCTCCAACTGCCTCCATGGCCGATGCCCTTGCTAAGTATGAAGCTGCCTTCCAGGTGAGCTGTTGTCGCTCCTTTCACTTTATTGGTGTCAGAGGCTTTCTGCTCCTTCCTCCACTAGTCATCATCCCTTCATTCCTCCTGCAGGGCTCATGTGAGGGGGGGAAGTACGCCTGTGCGCCCCTGCCTCCATATCTGGAGGCAGAGAACATGGACGTGGATGAGGAAGAGAAGAAGATGGATTTGGATGAGGAACAGGAGTCTAAACGACCTCTGTACGACCTCTGTTTCCACCTGCTCAAACTCTACAGCGACAGGTAAAAAAGAGTGCTGATGCTCTGACTCATGCTTGTGTGTGGACTCATCAGAACCAGTGAGTGAATGAATCTTCTGGTTCGTGTGTTAGACACTACAGTCTGCAGCCGTTGCTGGATCCACTCACCGTCACCTGGGAGCGTCTGGATTACCGTCTGAGCTGGCACCTGTGGGGCGTCCTGCAGTCACTGCACTACAGCCACCTGAGCGCCTCACGCCAGGGACTCCTCCATGCCAGCTACGCCGCACAACTGGAGAGCGCCGGCCTCTGGCACATGTCCATCTTCATCCTCCTGCACATCCCCGACCACACGTACGTCCTCCCATCAGAGTTTGTTCTCATCATAAAATGAGACAGTTTGATTCCTAATGAGCTGCATCACTAATCCTGTTTCTGAGGCTTGGCGCTCAGTTCTTCCTGCCAGAGCTTCATGTGTTCGTAGCACACGTAGAGAAAAACTTCTAACATCTGATATTGTCTCTGTTTCTTCAGTCAGCGGGAACGAGCCGTCCGAGAGATGTTGACTCTGCACTGCCCCCTGCAGGAGACCGATGAGTCTGCCCGGAGGGAGCGCTTCTTGACAGAGAGACTGCTCATCCCGGAGCAGTGGATCCACGAAGCCAAGGCCACACGAGCACACAGAGACGCAAACAGACACCTGGAGGCGCTGCATCTGTACCGGGCCGGTTACTGGAACCAGTGTCATCGGCTACTGATCCAACATCTGGCTTCAGGTTGGAGTCAAACAAAGAGCCCGGAAAGAGTTTTAAGAGTTTAAATTGTTTTTGTAAACATGCTTATGTTTTTTCCTGTAGATTGCATCATCAACGACAACCACGACTACCTGCTGGAGTTCCTGGAGGGGTTGGCAGTCCCTGAACACAGCACCAGCATCCAGGACTGGGACACAGCAGGGAGGGTTTACCTGGACTACATCAGGGTCATTAAGACTCTGCAGGACATCCAGCAGGTTGTGTCAGTAAATAGATTATTGTAGAACATTTTTCTAAAGTTTCAGTTTCACTGAGTTTGCCTTTTCTTTCAAACATCAGACTTAATGTAATTAATTCATACAGATTGACTTTTATTGTGAAGTGGATGCAGGACATGTAGGCTAAACACTGAGGCTCCATTAATGAGTAACTAAAAAAAATCTGTACTTTAACAAAGTAACTGAGTAAATGTTGATGTTTGTTTTTTCCCCTTCGCCAACAGATGGAAAACGCTGGTTATGAGCTGGAGCGTCTTTACACCGACGTGACGTCCCTCTGCAGCAGAATCGAACTCCTGCCCTGCAGGACTGCCAGAGACCGGCTCGCCCAATCAGGTGAGAGCTTCAGAGGTATTCAGTGTAAAGGGGCTGCAGCTCCTCCCTCAAAGTTAACACGTCAGCCCCTGATTGGCTGAAGTTAGATGTACATTAGGACATGAAAGTTTGAACTGATGAAATGGCTTCAGTGACACTGTGATATCATATCCTGGCGATGACATCGGAGCTGATCAGTGGAGAGTGTGAAGTGGTCGTTTCTCTGACTTATCCTCCGTCCCGCCGTGCAGAAATGGCGAAGCGTGTTTCCAACATCCTGCGTGTGGTGCTGAGTCTGCAGCAGGGTGATGTTGCGTCCGACTCCCTCAGCATCCCGCTCGCTCAGCTGGCTCCACACATCGCCCGCCTACCGATGCCAGAGGACTACACGCTGGAGGAGCTGCGTGGCCTCACACAGTCATACCTTCGACAGCTTGTCATCAGCCAATAAGAACATGGAACCCAAGAAGAGACTTTGTCATGTCAACAGTGAACTGTTCCAGCGGACGACTGGACGCGGAGGCAACCTCTCTGTTTGAGTTGCTTCAATTTGTCTTGCAGGAAAAACCTCCCCTCCCCTGATGAGTGTCTTGGTTTGTGATTTTGTGAAACGAGTCGCTGCGTTTCACATTTTCATCGTTTGCAACAGCCTCGGTTCTCTTTTATTTCAGTTGAAGTTGCCTTGGTTCTCTTTTGTTACAGTTGAATTTAAATTGGTTTGAAATTTCAGGTTAAAACTTTAGTGGAGCTGAAGATGAATCCAACAGAAGAATCAGCTGGTTATTAATCAGCCAATCAGACTCTGTGAACTGCCTCAGTGATGATGTCATCATTAGTGTGTGAAGTGAATTGACTGTTCAATGTCTGTAACCATGGTAACTGGTGAAGACGATGGGATCAGTTTGGATTCAGTAATTATTCCTGCTTGCATGTTGATGTCACTCACCTGACCTCTGACCCCAAACAAGCGCCGCCTCATAGATAACCTTTTCCTTTTCAAAGTTGTGGTTTTATAAGTGACAGCAGCTTAGCGCAGAGGCAGCGTTGGCTGTATTCTGTTTATTTTAATAAAGTTGACTAGAATAAAAGATTTGTTTCTATTCTTGGTGTTTTGAAGTTTGTTCTGAAAGCATTCAGTGTACTTGAGGTATGTTCGAAGCAAACTTCATTTGAATCAACAAGCAAAACTGAAGTTGTTTCTACACACTTTATTGCAATATTACTCTTGCACTTGTGTGCATGCTCCATGTATATAACATGATACTTATTTTAAACACTTTTACAAGAGGTTGTTTCAACCCAGCCAACAGGGGTCACTAATTTTCCATTTTTATGCAGCACTTCCACAAAGAAACTGAAGAAAACTTTACTGACTTATCCACTGTGCTATCTGGCAGGTGCTGAAGCTAATGGCAAAACACAGATGAAAGAAAGTAGGAGTCCCCTCTGCATGTGTCTGTTAAGCGCGCGAAGTAGCTGCACTTGCTGCGGCTCAGTCTCTCTCTCTCTCTCTGTGCCTTTCTAGCTCCATTTTATAATTGTTGTTCTTTCCTATTCCTTCCTTTCCTTTTCATTCCTTTTTTTTCCTTTCGTGCCTTTTCTCCTTTGTTCTCTCAGGCTCTGTTTCACCTGTTACCATGGTGAATCCTTTTTTTATGCATTCCTTTGATAAGGGACTTTGATATCCTCATGAGCTTTACACAGGGTAACATTGACTGAGTTGATTGAACCAACTAACCTACAGAAGAATTGTTATCACTTGTTCTGTTCACTTATGACCGGGCAAGATGTTCAACAAATCAACCGAGGCTCCCTTCGGTGGGGGGACAGGTGGATTTGGCAACACGTCGACCTTCGGACAGCAAAGTAAGTTTGTTTCTATTGACGTGATGTCATACCTATAATCAGATAATTGTCTGAATAATAGTACACACGTACGCGTAAGCTACTGTTTACATATCCGGTGATTTAAAGTGTCACTCAGTGTCCTGTGAACTCTTCATCTGTAGACACAGGCTTTGGAGCGACGGGAGGATTTGGGGCTTCTACATTTGGGACGACCACAAACACCGGAGGGCTGTTTGGTTCCACACAGAATAAACCTGGTTTGTCAGCTCTTGTCTTTTATTCATATTTTATTCAGTTTTGTGTGGCCTCTGATGATTCATCTCATCTCATCTGATCTGAACTTAAACTCAAATGGGTCCAAATAAAGTTTAAGTGCTTCCGTCTCTCTTCTCTAGGTGGTCTGTTTGGATCAAACTCGTTCAGTCAACCAGCCACTTCTTCCACTAGCACCGGCTTTGGCTTCGGTGCAGCGAGCGGCACGTCAACCAGCTTGTTTGGCAATACAGGAACAGGAACCAGCAGCGGACTCTTCTCCCAGCAGAATAATGCCTTCAGTGCCAACAAACCCACATCTTTTGGAAGTGAGTCAGTTCTTGTGGTGAATAATTCACACCTTTTAAGGGGTGATGTAATCAAATGAGATCTTCATGGCAATGACATGTCACTGATAAAACAGATGAAACCAGAAAGGCAGAAATGCCTTTAAAACTTAAAACAATCCTGCTGATTAAAAGTGTGACCTTTTTAGATAGTTATGTTGAAATGTTGGAAATTTAAAATTCTGCTGGCGACATCAGAGGACAGCAGTCAGGTTCATGGTCCAGTTGACATATTTACCTGGCTCCTCTTCGTTCCTCCAGCCTTTGGGACAAGCACCAGCAGTGGCGGGCTTTTTGGATCCACCAACACTGCCTCAAACCCTTTTGGTGGAGCAAACTCACTGATTGGAGGCTCTGGGTTCTCTGCAACACAGCAGCCGGGAACAACCGTGAAATTTAATGTGAGTAAATCAGAACTGTAACTTGAGTTCCTCACAGCAAAAACAAGTTTAACAGTTAATAAACTGTTGCCTTTTTTTTTAGAGTGAAGAGTGAACAGAAAGTAACACACATTTGTTTGTTTCTATTCAGCCTCCAACAGGAAGTGACACAATGGTGAAAGCTGGTGTGACCACAAGCATCACCACCAAACACCAGTGTATCACAGCCATGAAGGAGTACGAGAACAAATCCCTGGAGGTGAGTGTGACAGTCAACACACAGGTGTGCAAAAAAATATCCACACAGTCAAAGTTTGACAGTTAACAACTCAAATTGGTTATTTCTCTGCAGGAGTTGAGACTTGAGGATTACCAGGCCGGCAGGAAGGGACCGACCAATCAGATGGCTGCAGCTACGGGCGGCTTGTTTAGTTCAACCGCGGCCACGTCCAGTGCCACCACTGGTCTGTTTGGCTCCACGGCCCCTAACACAAGCTTCTCGTTCGGACAGACTAAAAACACCTTTGGAGCTGGTAAATCTGACCACAGTGCTGTGGGCTCTTGGTTTCACCTTGAGTAGTAGAACTTGTTAAGTGTCGAAAAATAGAAGAACAGTGATAATTATATCAAGTGAAATGATGCTCTGTGTGTCTATTGTTTCTTCAGCGGCACCAGGCGGGTTTGGTGCAACCACAGGCGGCCTTTTCACTCAGCCGACACAGCAACCAGCCGGCAGCCTCTTCAAGCCATTCGGTCAGACGACCACCACGCAGAACCCCGGCTTCTCCTTCGGGAACACTAACACAATGGGCCAGGCCAACACCAGCACCATGGTGAGTCATTCTGTTTCTCACTCAGCTTCTCTCACCAGCATTTAAATGGCTTAAAGGTCTCGGTTAAATAAAAATACAATCAAATGTCTGTGTGGCGAAGGATGATTAAAAACAGCAAGTATACTAATAATTAGAAATGTCAAGCCTCAGCTGTTGCTTCACACTCACTGTCTCTCTCACCCCACAGGGTTTGTTTGGCAACACGGCAGCGTCTCAGTCAGGTAGGTTGTTTGGCACCGCTCAGACCAGCACCGCTCAAACCAGCACCGCTCAGACTGGCACCGCTCAGACTGGCACCGCTCAGACCAGCACAGCTCAGACTGGCACCGCCACAGGCTTTGGGACGGGCACTGGACTGTTTGGAGCAACCAATACTGGGTTTGGAAACGTTGGCACACAGGTACAACGTAAACCATGGATTATTCTCAGTGTTGGACTACTGACAACTGTTGCTAAAGTAGTGAAAACATTTATGCTAAAACAGTAAAAGCTATTACAAACATCAGAATAACATCGGTTCTAACAGGATGAAATAACTTTAAATAAAGACACTGAGGAAGAATTTATAAATGAAATGTATCTTCTCTCCTGCAGCAGACTTTATTTGGTAATAAGACGGCTGGGTTTGGCACCACCACCACTAGCGCTCCATCTTTCGGCACCGGCACTGGACTCTTTGGAAACAAGCCAGCACTCATGCTCGGGACTGGAACCAACACTTCTACCTTTGGTTAGTGAGGCAAAGTAAAAATAAAAAAAAAAGGAATCCGAAGGTAACCATGGCAACAGCTTTGATCACTATTGTTTGTTGGTATAGGTTTTGGAGCGAATCCTGCTGCAGGGGGTCTGTTTGGAAACAAGCCGACCACTGGTGGACTGGGCACTGGTCTAGGAACCAGCTTTGGAACAGGTCAGACACTATCCATGATGTCAAAGTGAAACAGAGAGCCAAGAAAAAGAACTTTAAATGTCTGGAAGTGGCAGACCAACTGCCAGAGAGATAGTTGTTTACGAGATCATCCTTAAATCGTTAAAATTAAAACCATAGTATTTGGAAGATTCATTCTCAGGGGCTCTTCCACGTTGTCATGTTATAATGTTGTGCTGTGCTTCATGATGTGCAGGGCTGGGTTGATAACGTGGCGAGTGGAGACATTTTGATTTAGTTGTAAACAAAGTGCAAGTTACAGACTGAAGAGTCTGTTCTCAAAAACATATTAAACCTGTGTGTGTTTGTGTTCAGCAGTGGGGGCAGGACAAACGTCTCTGCTTGGAAACAGTCAGAACAAACTGGGAACCGCTCTTGGAACTATGGGAGCATTTGGAACACCAGGATTCAACAGTGGAACTGGCACAATGGGATTCGGAGCGCCACAGCAACCAGTTGGTGAGGCAGACTATCCACATTATCATCTGTTTACTTTGGTGTTAACATGGGGTTCGTAGGTCAGTGGTGACATCATTTATTTTAATTTTATTGTCTTTCCTCCAGCGCTCACTGACCCAAGCGCAGCAGCAGCCCAGCAGGCCTTGCTGCAGCAGCAGCTCAGCGTTCTGGCGTATTCGCCATATGGAGACTCGCCGCTGTTCAGAAACCCGCTGTCCGACCCCAGGAAGAAAGGGGAGGTGAGTTAGTCCCAAAGTTGCTGCTGCTCTTTGTTGCTCTGAATTGTTTTCATTCAGGTCATCTGTTGTCTTTTCACAGCGTCTGAAACCAACCAATCCCATGGCCCAGAAGGCTCTGACCACCCCCACCCATTACAAGCTGACTCCTCGTCCTGCAACCAGGGTTCGCCCCAAAGTGCTGTCATCATCCGGCTCCTCCAAGTCGCAGCTCTTCGACTGCCTTGATGATGACGAGCCCTCGCTCACCAACGGAGCCTTCGTGCCCAGGTGCCCAAAAGCATGTACTATTGCCACGGTAACCTGTCAAAATGTTGTCATTTCAGGTGACAAACAGTTTGTGCGTCCACAGGAAGACTATAAAGAAACTTGTGTTGAAGAACCTGAACAGAAGTCAGTACAGCAGCCAGACGGAGACAGAGATCGATGACCTCGCCTCACCCCCCGAGTATCCACAGAACGGACACAGGTAGTAACACACACACAGCATGAAACAATTGGTCTGCACAATGACAGCAGGTACTTTGGATGTTTCCACTTCGAAATGCCAGAAGCTTGAGATTCATCATCATCATCATCATCATTTTCACCCGCTTATCCGGGACCGGGTCGCGGTGGTAGCAGTCTAAGTGGGACGCCCAGACCTCCCTCTCCCAAGACACTTCTTCCAGCTCCTCCGGGAGGACCCCAAGGCGTTCCCAGGGCAGCTGAGTGACATAGTCCCTCCAGTGTGTCCTGGGTCTTCCTCGGGGTCTCCTCCCGGTGGGACAGGCCTGAAACACCTCCCGAGGGAGGCGTCCAGGGGGCATCCTATTCAGATGCCCGAGCGGAGGAGCAGCGGCTCTACTTCAAGTTCCTCCCGGGTGACAGAGCTCCTCACCCAATCTCTAAGGGAGCGCCCCGCCACCCTGCGGAAAAAACCCATTTCGGCCACTTGTATCCGGGATCTTATTCTTTCGGTCATGACCCAAAGTTCATGACCATAGGTGAGGGTAGGAACGTAAATTGATCGGTAAATCGAGAGCTTTGCCTTTCGGCTCAGCTCCTTCTTCACCACAACAGACCGATACAATGACCGCATTACTGCGGCCGCCGCACTGATCCGCCTATCAAACTCACGCTCCATCCTTCCCTCACTCATGAACAAGACCCCAAGATACTTAAACTCCTCCACCTGAGGCAGGAGCTCTCCATTCATCACAAGGGGGCAAGCCACCTTTTTTCGGTGAAGAACCATGGCCTCGGACTTGGAGGTGCTGATCCTCATCCCAGCAGCTTGACACTCGGCTGCAAACCGCCCCAGTGCATGCTGGAGGTCCTGGCTCGAGGGAGCCAACAAGACAACATCATCTGCAAATAGCAGAGATGAAATCCAGTTGTTCCCGAACTGGACCCCTTCCGGCCCTTGGCTGCGCCTAGAAATTCTGTCCGTAAAGACAATGAACAGAACCGGTGACAAAGGGCAGCCCTGCCGGAGTCCGACATGCACAGGGAACAGGTCTGACTTACTGCCGGCAATGCGAACCAAACTCCTGCTCCTGTTGTACAGGGACCGTACGGCCATTAGCAGAGGACCTCCGACCCCATACTCCTGGAGCACCTCCCACAGAATACCACGAGGGACACGGTCGACAGCCTTCTCCAGGTCCACAAAACACATGTGGACTGGTTGGGCAAACTCCCACGAGCCCTCAAGCACCCTATGGAGGGTTTAGAGCTGGTCCAGTGTTTCACGGCCGAGACGGAAACCGCATTGTTCCTCTTGAATCCGAGGTTCGACTATCGGCCGAATTCTCCTCTCCAGTACCCTGGAATAGACTTTTCCCGGGAGGCTGAGGAGTGTGATCCCCGGTAGTTGGAACACACCCTCCGATCTCCCTTTTTAAAAAGAGGAATCACCACCCCGGTCTGCCACTCCAAAGGCACTGTTCCCGACTTCCATGCGATGCTGCAAAGACATGTCAACCATGACAGTCCTACAACATCCAGAGACTTGAGGTACTCAGGGCGGATCTCATCCACCCCCGGAGCCTTGCCACTGGGCAGCTTCCGAACTACCTCAGTGACTTCGGCTAGGGTGATAAACGGGTCAACCTCTGAGTCCCCTGCCTCTGCTTCCTCTAGGGAAGGTGTGTCAGTAGGGTTGAGGAGATCCTCGAAGTACTCCTTCCACCGCCCAACGATGTCCCCAGTCAAAGTCAACAGCTCCCCACCCCCACCAAAAACAGTGTTAGTTGCTTCCCCCTCCTGAGGCGCCTGACAGTTTGCCAGAATTTCTTCGAGGCCGAGCGATAGTCATCCTCCATGGCCTCTCCAAACTCTTCCCAGGCCCGAGTTTTTGCTTCTGCCACCGCCCGAGCTGCCATCTGCTTGGCCTGCTGGTATCCATCAGCTGCTTCAGGAGTCCCACGTGCCAACCAGGTTTGATAGGACTCCTTCTTCAGCTTTACGGCATCCCTTACTTCCGGTGTCCACCACCGGGTTCGGGGATTCCCACCGCAACAGGCACCGGAGACCTTACGGCCACAGCTTCGAGTAGCCGCTTCCACAATGGAGGTGGAAAACATGGTCCATTCAGACTCCATGTCTCCAGCCTCTCTCACCTGGTGGTGATCAGTTTACAGCTCTGCCCCTCTCTTCACCCGAGTGTCCAGGACATATGGCCGGAGGCCAAATGAAACGACTACAAAGTTGATCATCGACCTCCTGCCTAGGGTGTCCTGGTGCCACGTGCACTGATGGACACCCTTATGCCTGAACATGGTGTTCGTTATGGACATACCATGACTAGCACAGAAGTCCAATAACAGAACACCGCTCGGGTTCAGATCGGGGAGGCTGTTCCTCCCAATCACGCCCCTCCAGGTGACACTGTCATTGCCCACATGAGCGTTGAAGTCCCCCAACAGAACAATGGAGTCCCCCGGTGGAGCACCTTCCAGTACTCCTTCCAGGGACTCCAAGGAGGCCGGGTACTCTACACTGCTGTTCGGCCCGTAAGCCGAGGCAACAGTGAGAAACCTACCCCCCACCCGAAGGCAGAGGGAAATGACCCTCTCGCTCTGTGGGGAGAACTCCAGTACATGATGGCTGAGCTGGGGAGCTATGAGCAAGCCCACACCACGGTATCGCTCTACCTCTCGCACAAGTTCAGGCTCCTTCCCTCCCAGCGAGGTGACATTCCATGTCCCCATGGCCAGGGTTGTTGTCCAGGGATTGGGCCGTCGGGGCCCCCGCCCACGACCGCCACCCAAATCACACTGCACCGGCCCCTTCTGAAACCTCCTGCGGGTGGTGAGCCTACTGGAGGCCGGACCCACGTCGCTCCTTCGGGCTGAGCGCGGCCAGGTCCCGTGGGTAGAGACCCAACCACCAGACGCTCGCTTGCGAGCCCTGGCCCCAGGCTTGGCTCTAGGGCGGGGCCCCGGTAATGCCATTCCGGGTGACGTACACGTCCTTGCTGTTCTTTTTTTAATCATCAGAGGATTTTGAACCACTCTTAGTCTGATCCGTCACCGAGGACCTGTTTGCCTTGGGAGACCCTACCAGGGACATTAAGTCTATGACAACATAGCTCCTCGGATCATTCGGATTCTCAAACCCCTCCACCACGGTAAGGTGGCGGTTCAAGGAGAGGAGCTTGAGATTCACTTTTATTTATTTGTACATTTAAACTCCATTCTGTCTGCAGCCTCATGGAAGAGGAGGAGGAGCTGAGGGAGCTGGGGGGCACAAGCATCCAGGCAGACGATGACCCAGAGGTCACCCAGTTCTACGTTAACCCCATCGCCAAGCCCATCCCACAGGGTCGCGCCCACACCCGCCTGCAAGACACCATCAGTGACCTGAACATGCACAAAGCGGCAAGGAACGGCCTGGAGGTCAGCAACGTCCTTATTTTCTCAAGAAACAAATTGCAAATGCATCAGATCCTGATTTCACATACTACACACCAACACAAACCAAAAACTGAAGTCTGGACAGTCAGTTTGAATGTTACTGTCTCGCGTGCTAAATGTGTCAAATTTTAACGTGTCTCTGTCTGCGTGGCTCCCTGTGTCCGTAGCTGAGCAGTGATGATGTATCAGCATCTCTTGGGGAGGAGTCTCTGCGGGAGGAGAGGGAGGACGAGCAGCAGGAAATACAGCAGGAAAAACAGTCTCCTCATCCAGCAGGTTAGACTAACCACAGAAAGCCTCTGGTAGTTTCTATAGAAAACGTCTCCTCTGCTAGTCTGTTAGATTCTGGTTCATGTTTTTCAGGCATCGTCCTCAATCGTGTGGGTTATTACACCATCCCCTCTATGAAGGATCTGGCGGAGATGACAGACGAACACGGAGATTGTTCAGTGGAAAACTTTACCATCGGCAGGAAAGGTGAAGTGAACACATGACGAGTTCATCTTAGCTCAAGTTATCATCACGTGGTTTCTTATTGTCCTGGTGTCTCACCGCTCTGCTGATTGGCTCTCACAGGTTATGGCTCCATCTTCTTCCCCAGTCTGGTGAATTTGAGTGGCCTGAACCTTGATGAGATTGTCCACTTCCGACGCAAGGAGGTCATCGTCTACCCAGATGACAAAAACAAGCCACCTGAGGGGGAGGGGCTTAACAGGCGAGTCATTCTGAAATCATTCTGTGTGAGAAGGGGTCTGATAGGGGTCATTTAGCTCACATCCTAACCTCATGTCTTCTCTCACTGTGCGTAGACGAGCAGAAGTGACGCTGGATGGCGTTTGGCCAAATGACAAGACGACCTGCACTCAGATAAGAAGCCCCCAGCATCTGTCTGACATGAACTACGAGGGTCGGCTGGAGAAAGCCTCAAGTAAACAGGGAGCACGTTTCCTCGAGTACAGAGTTGAGACGGGGTCCTGGGTGTTCGAGGTCAGTTACTGTTTTGGTCTTGCAAGGCTGAGAACATTTACTGCCTTCCAATGAATCTGGTCATCTTCTTAATGACGGCTGTGACTTCATTCAGATGATTCTCAGGTGTAACAGAGTCCCCCTCCTCCTCCTCCTCTCCTTCAGGTGGCCCACTTCTCAAAGTATGGCCTCCAGGATTCTGACGAGGATGATGACGTGCCTCTAAAGACTGACCCAAAGAAGTTGAAGACCATGATGTTGCTTCCTCCCTCCAAGCTGCAACAGCCGCCCCCTCCCTCCCAGCAGCAGGTGGCGCCACAGGCCGAGAAAGAGCAGCCTGCACAGAGGAACTCTTTCTGTTTGTTTCAGTTTGTCGGCTCGGTTCTTTTTTGTTTCAGTTGAATTTAAACTGGTGTGAAATTTCAGGTTAAAACTTTAGTGGAGATGATAAAGAGTCCAACAGTAGAATAATCAGCTGGGTATTAATCAGCCAATCAGACTCTGAACTGCCTCAGTGATGTCACAATTGTGTAAAGTGAATCGACTGTTTAGATTCAGTAATTATTCCTGCTTGTTGATGTCACTCTTCTGACCTCTGACCCCAAACAAGCGCTACCACACAGATAATTGGTGACAGCAGCATTAGCTTAGCACAGAGGCAACGGTAGCTGTTGATGTGTTGGACGGGCAGTGGTGTGGAGCGACAAACATCAGATGTCTATTTTTGTAGATTTCAGTTCAGTTAAATGTTGAAAGAACGTGTGATGAACATGTTTTTTTTTTTACATAGTTTCCTGAGTGTAAAGTTTGAGTTTAAATGCATTTCATATTTTTTGTGAATCAAACACTTTTCACTGATCAATACAGTTGGTTTGTTCTCAAAGTAAAATCTGTCGCTTGTCCGTCTCCAAAGACTGCACATGTTTACTTATTTTGTATATTTTAATAAAGTTGAATCAAAGATTTGTTTCTATTCTTGGTGTTTGAAGATTGCTCTGAAAGCATTAAATGTACTTTAAGTACAATCATAGCAAACTTCATTTGAATCAACAAGCAAAAAGTTTTTCCATACACACTTTATTGCAGATGATTCAACAACATTTGTCATTTTAACAAATTTACAATCTACAGTTCTGACATCTGGAAACCTGCGCCCTCACTTTGGATGTGATGACGTCATCCGTTGTGTTTTGCATCATGGTTCCGTTCCTTGACTTGAGGCGGCACCAGACAAACAAACTATGTTAACGTGGAAGGGGTGGAGCCAGAAGGTGAACATGGCATGTTTGTCTTTGTGTCTCATGCGTTTCTCTTCATTGCATCGATAGTTAACGCGACACGTTTGCACAAAGACAGCGATATCTTTCAGTTCACTTCAGATGCACCAGGGAATAAAACTGTAAACTGAATGAGTTGGAATCTCGTTCAGCGATCACATTTGGTCACTTTATGAAGAATCTTTACAGGACGACATTCAACAAACATCACAACAAACACATGGAAGCTTTTAGTTCGAAAATAAATTACAGCATGACGCTACGGGGAGGTCAGGCCCAGCTCCTTGCAACAGCTCTATGTGACCATGTACTCCTGCCGCTTGTTGAGTCGCACCTGGCAGAGCGAGACGGCGCCCACAGCCACGTAGATGGCGGCGGCAATGAAGCAGTTAATGCCGACCTGGTTGTAGAGAGCGTAGACGTTGTTGGGAGGGGTTTTACTGCAGGAGAGAAAGAAACATTCACACTTGGTCGAGTGTTTGTGCCGTGAGAACAATTATTGCGAGGCCAACTCACTCATTGCGAATGTCGTCCTCATTGAACGGGACATCCTCGATCAACACGGCCGACTTCGCACTGAAGAAGATTCCCAGCATCGCCTGAAACACACAGAGGGGTCAACATGAGGCCTGGAATCTGATTACTGTCTGGTTCAGTTACGAGTTAGTATTACAGAGGGAATGGAGCTTGACAAATCAGAAGAGAGGTGCTCACGAGGTCACACTTCCCTCTTCTGACTTCCTGTTCTGAGCAGTCACAACAACGAGGAAAATGAGTCACATGATTCACGTAAAACATAATCCAAATGTATCCATCAAATCTGTGTCAGTAACGTGTGCGGATGATTCCGTGTGATCAATAATAAAGACAGACACACACACACACACACACACACACAGTATACAGTATACAGTGACATAATGTTGTACGACTCTACAGCTGAGACATGAATGGAGCATCACGTGAGTCACTAATTGATCACGAGGGGAGGTAGCAGCAGCCGGGCCTGCGTAGGCTCCGTCTATCACCCGGAGAAGAAATTGTTTTCAGGCTCGGTTGATTTTTGTTCAAATGATTAGACGGAGTCATGAGCTTTGATCCAAAAAAATACATAAACCAACGAGTTTCATGTTTCTGAACAAAATGAATCGTCGACATATTTGTCTTTGAACGTCTGACTTCCAGGAAGTAGTCGGTTCCAGCTCCGTGGCTCTTACCAGCATGATGACCCCCCAGATGCTGATCACGATCCCGCAGGCGGCCACCTTCGGCCCGCAGAATAGAAGCGACGGCATGTCGGTGTCCGGTGATCGATCGATCAGAAACCGGTTTGATTCCGATTCATTCAAAACGAGAAACGTTGTATTCGACGCAGCCTCGCGATCAGCTGATCTGCGCCACTCGGGTGCACTCGGGTCAGCTCGGCATCTGTCGGCACTCAGAGACGCGACCAATGAAATGCCTCGGATTACAGGCCGCGCCTTTTCCGCTGAGACGGACCAATGGTAGCTTCCGCCGCTTCCTGTTGTTCCTCTTTGTTTTTCGTATTTTCGATATTTTCTCTGGACATGAGATTTATTCACGTTTTTAAAAAAACTCCAACGGTAAACCGTCGTTTCCCCGACGAAGTTTAGTTTTTATATCTCGCTCATTTCTCAATGGAAGCGCGCGAGTGAGCAGGTCAACGTGACAGAAGCTAACTGTAGCTAGCAGGTAGCTGAGCTCGCTTTTATACAAGGATACAGTAACGAAGTTTGATCCTCGTCACTTGAATATGACGTCAGCGTCAGCTAAGGTAAGTCTGACTTGGAGGTTCAAAAACTCCAGAGTCCATTGATGTATGATATCACCAAGTGTCCGTGTTTCTGATTTTAACGAACGTTTAATTACATGCCATTCATATGTTCTCAACTGGGCAAGCCTTTGATGATGCTCAGACTGAAGTTACGTCTCTAAAATCTGCTGGTGGCTGCTAACAGATGCTGCCAGAGCGTGGCAGGCTCTCAAACACACACCATGTCACCACCCTGTCCTGAATTGTCAAATTTAATGAACCTATGAGGCGCTGGTGTCTCCCAGGACAGACTGAGTGACCTCTGTGTCCAATAGGTCGGAGAGATCTTCTCTGCTGCTGGAGCCGCCTTCACCAAACTGGGAGAACTGACGATGCAGCTTCACCCGGTGTCTGACTCCAGTCCTGCAGGGTCAGAGTCCACTTCTCTTCAAAGCTTTGATGGTTCCCCTCCTCTGAGTACACTCACTGACTGACTCCCTCTCTTCTCCTCCTCAGAGCCAAATGGACAGAGACAGAGATCGAGATGCTCCGTTTGGCCGTTCGACGCTTTGGAGACGATCTGAACAACATCAGCTCTGTGATCAAAGAACGAACTGTGTGAGTGTGATGAAGATCAAAACCTTTGTCCTTCCTCCTCCTCCTCCTCCTCTTCCATCAGTGTCAGGAAACATTTGAACCTAAAGAAGTTTGTAAGAATATAAGAAATCAATCGACAATAAAACTGTGGAAACTTCATGCTCCTGTGAAGCTGATCATATTTTATCTCCTCCTCCTCTCTTAGCGCTCAGATAAAGAGCACAGTAAAAAGGAAGTTGTATGAAGACAGCCGAGTCCCCATTTCTTCTGAATCCCCGAAGAAGAATGTCAAGAAATCAGCAGTTGCCATGACGCCAGCCCCCGCCCCCTCAGCACCCACCATGATTGCTGTGCCGACACAGCAAGTTGTCGTGGCAACAGGGATGCAGAACAGCCCCTCCCTGGCCCCGCCCCTCAAGAAACAGAAGACTGCAGGTGAGAAACAACAGGAAGTCACTCCTGTTCAAAGAGATGTTCTGGTTAGACGTACTGATAAGACATTGCTCCGCCCCCACAGATGTGACTCTCAGCGCTCTGAATGACTCGGACGTGAACAGTGACCTCGTCGACATCGAAGGACTCGGAGATGGATCGTCCAACAAGAAACTCAACTTCGACCAAGGTCAGTTCACACTCGTTACACATCTGGTTAACATACAACAATGACATTCAATGTCAATTTGTCAACCTAGAGCTTATTAACATGTGACTTCATTACATCACAGCCAGCGCTCAACTTGTTATCATACGTCAGCCTGTTAACAATGTAAAAGGTGAAAACGTTTTCCTTGTGTTGCAGAGAGTCTGAACCTGGACTCCAGCCTCATCATGAACTCCAATGACCTCCCACTCCTCTCCCGCTGACCTTTGACCTGCAGTCGTCTTCCTGTCCACAGGGGTGTATTTTTTTACAGTCACACCCTGACCACACCCACAATTTGAAGCAAACACACTCTGCATTAGTGTTATTTTTAGAATTTAAAGTTTTAGTTAAAGTATTTATTCTGGATCTTTTTGAAAACATGAAATGATGGAATCGGTTAGTTTTTCTGTTGGAAGCAGAACTTGTTTTTAAAAATTAACTGAAGTTTTTCATGAAGAAACACATAGTCTGAAGAGAGGCAGTCAAGGAAACAAGACGGTAACATTTTGACTCGAGTTTTCTGTTGATTCGTGTTTCACTTCATGATTTTATCTGAAACTTCATCTTACAGTGTCCATCATAAAAACAAGACACAGACGGGATCAACCATCAGAAGATATTTTTAAATCGATCGTTTCTGGGAGTAAATAAATTCAATAACTTGAGCCCCCCAAGCTTGGCAGGGCGCTGTCTTCTTCTCTCCTGATCCTGAAGAAGACAGTCTTTAAGAACAGCTGACTCGTGGTTTCATCCGTAAAGAAGCTCTGAGTGATCATTATGGAAATAACAAGGTCAAGGAAACTGAACAGGACGTTAGAAATTCTGACATCAGGCCTGTTTGTTAATCACTAACGTAAAAACGTTTCTATTATGTTCATAAAAAAATCAGAACTTCCATGTTGTTGTGATTTCCAGCTTTGTTGAAAGTGTTGAATGTTCTGAGAATTGACACAGTTGTTGGTTTGTTTCAGGTTTCTTTTATTGAACATTTTCATACTCATATTTCCGTATCGTGTTTAACGTCATCCTGCCTACAGCTGAGAGAATGAACACTTGAATATAGACTTTAATATTTCCATTGCATAAAAATACATCTCCTTGTCTTATGTAGAGAATTTGTCCAAAAGTAAAGAAAGAAAAATTATTTACACTTAAAAAATACTTTGACTTCAATGATGTGCTTTTATTTCCCTTTGTTGGTTGAATAAGCGCTGCAGCCCTTTTTAAAGTCGGAGCTCACTCTGGACGGTTCTCATCATTTTCAGCACTTAACCAATGGTTTAAGATATTTTACAGTTTCACCTTTATATCAATTATATGTAGAAACGGAATCATCAGCTGGAAATAAACAGATACATTTAGTGAAGGTGAGTTTCTCAGGACTAAAGGTGAATGATCGAATCAGTGCTGAGAAGTAATGTCTCTACCAGAGAGAAGCTTTAATACAGAAGAACACTGTCTCCATGACAGCAAACAGACCGAGAACAGTGCCCCCCCCCCTCACCTCCAGATCAGCACATGGACAAACAGAACCAGTTTAAACTTAAACCCACAAGTTTGGGTTTGAGAACAGGAAAATAAGACAAGATCGAGCTCATGTTTTGACAAGAACCTTAAAGTTCTACAGATAATTCTTAATTTGTTCTTTCTTTCAATCCTTGATAGTTTTCATGTCATTAGAAATGTTAGAATATGCTAGAACGTAAATTGAATAAAAGCAAAGAGGATTTAACATCAGAAGCACTCAAATGTTCAATCTGTTCTGAAAAGAAAACTGATGATGGGATAAGACACATCAAAGTTCATTTTACAATTTTTGGTTTAAAAACTTTCCTTGGAGAAGAATTTGTTGAACCAGCAGAGTGGAAACTTTTTCTCTACTGACAGTTTGAAAGTTCATGTTGAAAACTGAAAGGTGCTGAAACTCGAGTTCTTTGGCACCAAGGTGGAGTTGTTCCATCCTGCTTCTCATCACATTAGTGTCTAACCAGTCTCAACTGTTTGCTGTCTGTAGGGGGCGATATGAGCAAAATGAATGGCTTTCATATGATACAAAATAATCTATTATTCAAAACATTTTCTCTATTAACAAGCTTCACTTTTTAAAGCTTTCATTTGATAAAGGTTGGCGACTGTGAGCTAAAAAGGAATACCTCATGTTTTTAGAAGCTGGAGAAACTCACTGAGCCAGTAACAAGATATAAAGCAGCAAAACTGAAACATGCAACACGACAACATATTGATCATGTTACAGAAAGAACAAACGCTTCTAACTGCACAGTCATGACCACAGAAAACAAAATGCAATCCGTCATTAAAGATGATTTGGAACATTTTCAAACAAACGAGCGTGAACAAGCAGCGACTTGTTTTTTCAGGCGATAAAGAGTCAGTACAAATGCGTCCGATTGTGACACTCAGGAAAACAGAGTATCGCATCTGACGTGAAAACATCCCAATAACAATTAAGAAGATGCCGAAATGTTGAGGCACAATGTTGAACTGACGAAACGTTTCATGAAACTGGAGGATCTCTTCTTTTGAGAACAGGTGAATGTTCTTTCTTTGTGAATCACAGAGTATAATAAAGACGGTAGATTACGTTTGGTCTGACTGAGTTACCCGATGATGAAGAACTTTGATGTTGGGTTGATGTTGGTCTCAAACGTGATCGTGTCTGAAACAGTTGGAATGGAACCACTGAACGGCACAGAGCTGCTGAAGAGTTGAAGCTGAACTGAGATCAGTTCAAACACTGAGACGCTTTTATACCAGAGTTTATCTCCAACATTCAGCAGCAAATTTTAAAACATGAAGAACTCACAGGAACAGTTTGTGGATTTGTTCCAGCAGCAGCTCTGCTGAGTCAGGACGCAGAGCATCATGGGTAAAATTTCAGTTCATCCACACACAGCGACGTAAAACACAGGTTCCGCTCCAATCTAAAAACATGGTCAGCTGCTCTGTGTCGTCCTCCTGAGCAGGAGCTGGTTCATCAAACCTCCTGCGGCACAATCGTAGGAAGAAGTAGGAAGTTTCAGTCGAGGTCCAACACTGAAACGTTTCGTTAAAACACGAAAAAAAAGTAGAATCAGTGCAGAAACACTTTCATTGGATTTTTTTTGTGTTGTCATGTTCAGAGATGTACGCGTGTCTGGATTGATGAAGTATGAACATCTTGAGACATAGAGATGGGCAACAAGGGGGCTCCTAAATGTGAAGCGCCCCCTGGTGGCTGCATCAAGTAAACATAACAAATGACAAATCGCTGTCGTTTCAGCTCCTTCTCATCTCTCTGTTTCTGATCAGTCTGATGAGTTATTGATTATATAAAAACAGACGACATGATTGACAGCTGAAACTGACTCCTGAAAGGTCAAGAACGCATCCGTGGGATCTTCTCTCTCTGGGCATCAATCACTTCGGTCCAGAGTCAGACCGTGAACGTCTTCACCACCCGGTGGCAGTGTTCATATCTGAGATGTTTCCTCGTCGTTATCTTTAGCCTCTGTTACAGATTCAGGATCTTCAATGTTCCACTTGATTGTTCCGTTCTCAGAGACACTGTCAGGACGTCCCATGGACGTCTCACGGAGGTGAACTACGGGTACGAGAAAGGAATTCCTCTTGATTCAACACCTCATCTCTGTGAGGGCAAACCAACAGTAAATGTGCGTCTTCACAATATCACATCAAACAACTCCTCCAGACTTTTGTCAGGACCTTCACTTCTTGGGAAGACGTTCTGCTCGACAGATGTTTGTCCAACATGGGACAAACTGAAGAGCTAAACTGGGACTGCATTTATAAAGTGCAGAAATGTGTCCACTGGCACTGCTGAAGTTCCTGTGGTTTGCCTGTCCATCAAATGTGGCGCCAGGAAGAGGCGGGGCTGACAGTGACACTGGTTAAGGTGCGATGAGGGCGGGTGTTGGGGGCGCGGTTTAGTGTCCAGGTTGGTGGTGTGAGCTGAGGTTGGTGAAGGAGGGGGGGGGCGACCGGGACAGAGGGCTGGCCTGAGGACTGACGCCCCCTGCTGGTGGAGGATCTGCCGTCGACTGAGAGACACTGAGGAGGAGGAGACTGTTATTTAATGGTTTTTAATCATAAGATATAAATTTATTTTTTTTAAGGAAAGGTGAGCTCTTGATTATAATCATGTGTATTTCAGGTGATGTCCTCACCTGACTGTGTAGTTGCTGCGGTGGGTCGGGTCTGTTATCCCTGCAACAAAAAGCTTCTTTGGGGGTCCGTCAGACTCGACTCCACCTGAACGACAAGAGGTCCACATTTAACAAATCACACACAACAAACTAACAGAGGAGACATTTTGTAAAGAAACAACCAGGGGAGACGTTATATACAGTCATTAATTGGGAGTTGTTACCCTTCCTCTTCAGTGGGGTCAGTACAGGCCACCTGACTGTGGTGTTGACTGTTGGTCTGAGGAACAGTGGAAACGCGCTTCAGTATGAAAATAAGAAGAACTTCATGTGTTTTGATGTTTATCTGTGACGCACCTGAACCTCCGGGTGGGACTGGGGGAGGAGTTTGGTGTGACGCCGCTGTCCTGCGACTGAAGCCACTGAAGAAGATAAAGAAACATCTGGATTCAGTCTGAAACTGCTGATCTGACTGTTTCTAATCCAGAGTCACTCTGTTTCTGATCAGATCTGATACAGGAAATGAAAGTAATCAAATGCCCCAACAGGAACCACAACTAAATACTGTCACAATAAGAGCATAGATACTTACTGTGGAATCATGCCACTGACTGACCGGAGGAACCGGGATCAGACTGGAAGCACTGAGGGAGGAAGGGAGGTGGCTAGTTACAGCTGGTCTATCGCTAGTTTGTTGGTTAGGGTTACAGTCATTAACCAGGTCAGGCCAGGACAGTCAAACCTGAGTCTGTGCAGACTTCCTCTTAGCGTCGTCTCCATGTTCTCCTCCTGTGACCAACATAATCAGCTGTTATTAACATGGAGACGTCAGGCTTGATTAAAGTTTGTATCAGAGTGTCTGTACTCACCTGCCTCTTAGGCTCAGGTCTGTCTCCACTTAGAGAGAACGGAGAGAGAGGGATGAGCTAAAAGAGGACAAAAAAAGAGAAGAATGATGGGATGAACAAAAGATGCAGGTGAAGGAAACCAACAATACAGACTGATGTTACCTGTCCACACTTACACACCTGAAAACACAAATAACTGCTTCCTTTTAGTTTGATTTATTGGTGGGTGACAACAACACCACTGTGAATTAATGCCATCTGTTGTGATGGTGTACGGTTCCTGCTATCCCACGTCCATCTATTTTGGTGTTTCAACATTAAAACATAACCTGTTATATTGATCACTGTTTCATTGTTTTAGAGGTGAATTTAATTTACACAGACAGTCTGACCTGTGACGGACAGCTGGGGTTGATGGAAACGCTGCTGCGACGGTATCGAGCAGAGGACACAGGACTGAAGACAGTCATCCCATCACTGGTCGAGAGACATTGATAAACAGATAGACAGTGAAGAAAAATAGAATGGAGGAATACATCAACAAAATTCTGTTTTATTTAACATCACAGAAAAAACTTGTTTATTAACTTGTAAACAATTGTGAATGTGTCGATTTTAAGGTGGAATTGTAAATGAAAGCACAGCAGCTCACGCATCATGAGTCTTTTCTAAACATGTGAATCATGTTTCTTTTTTTAAAGGTTGCAATTATTTTAACTACATAACAACCAATTAGAAGCACTCTCTCCTTCACAAAACAATAGCTGGTTTCAGTCAGAGAACAAACTGTTCTAATTTACGTGTAAGTGCATACTAAGGATTCCAGTGGCCCAAGAAAAGAGGTGAAAATACTACAACTAAATGTGGTATTAACCCTGCAGGCATAAGTAAAAAGTGACATTTGGAAAAGCTGGAGTAAGACCAAAACAAGTTTGAATTTTAGTGGATGAAAATGCTACTTGGTGAAGTGAGAACAGGCTGAATTAGAGAATGTTGTGTAACAATTATGAAACGTGTTTAAGGAAATGTTTGTGGCCTCGTGTGAATCAGTAAAAACAAAATTCAAAGTTTTTTATAGGGCGTTCGGTGCAGCATACTTGGGTGTAGTATCACCGACCTGACACTCGTGATCATGGGGGCGCTGTTGGACCTTCGGAGCGCCCCGCCCCCTGCGCCTGCGCACTGATCAACCTCCATCCGCTCCATGACCTGGTGCGCGGGCCCGGCAGCGGCGGCGCCCCCAGCCGGTCTGCTACCCTCTGAAAGCGGCGTCGGGCTTTACTCGAGCCCGGTAGAAGCCTGACCCGCAGGCCTCAGAGCAGCGGAGCCGGAGTGTCAGAGTCAGCGGATAGAGGACTGGAGTCTCCCGCCCTCTACCGCATTTCTCCCCGCAAACAACACCCCAACCGAGCGTCCCCGCCGCTTAGAGACGTTTATGACCCGTAGCTCAGCGTCGGTCCCTGGGTCTCTAACGCAGATTTTACCGCTGCGAAAAAGCGACTCAAAGCCGAAGCCAACGTAAAAAGCCCCGCATGTAGTTTTTCTCCAGCTTCGAGTGAAAGGTCCCGCGATGCTTCACCGTCTCCGGGGAAACTTTTCATTCGGGTCCGCACAGCTGACGCGACTTTTGGGATTAGCTGTTGAGCTAACTTGGTAAAAAAAAAAAAACCTCCAGTCAGAGCAGAAAATCTCGCAGCAGCTGCCCGGAACTGTCCCCTCCCGGGACGGCCACAGTCCACAGGAAGAGCCGGTGTCACGGGGCCGGGGCACCCCGAGCAGAGAACCGGGAGAAGAACCGAGTCGCCGAGAATTTACAGTTTGAAAGATTTTTACAACATAGTCCTTCTGCTAATACACGGAGTTCAGCATCTGAGGAAACAGCGCCACCGCCTGGCCTCACGGAGAGCTGCAGTCCTGACCGAGAGATTTAAACTGGACACATTGAAGAGATGCAGAGATCAAACAAATATTTAATACTGTATAAAGTTGATTTCACAATGTGTCACAACGAACAATAACAGTGAATATTAGGCTTTGTAGCATGTCCATTTAAATTAAATCATGAACCTCCACCACCCTCAAAGAAGCTTTTACTCAAATTTCTGGTGGATGATAAAAACTCAGAATAAAGACGAACATCAACACGAATCGTCCTGCCAAAGTATTTATTACAATGACAAAGTGCTTTGAGTCGTCATCTCTAAAATATGGTGAAATTGGACACCAGCAGGCTTTAACTCTGCTCTGCCCGTAGGAGGACAGAGCTTAAAGGGACAGTTCACTGAAAAATTAAAATCGACTCATTATCTACTCACCACTATGAGGGAATCACGGGACTGGAAATGACGTCATTTACTCCAAGTTATAGTCCAAATGTGTGATGTCATTATCAGACCTGTACGTTCAACACATCACCCCAGAAGCACTGCGCACACTTTCGCCTATTGCTTCTCCTGCTAGCATCGCTACTGAAGCGTCTTTAGGTTAAAAACAACATGAAGACTTGAAGGTTATTTGGAAGTTGGCAGATTAAAGAGGTGTTAAGGGGCGGGGCTTGTTTATGTCCTTGGATTTCAAGTCTTCATTCTGTGGCGGGAATCCAATTTCTCTGACATCAAGCATACGTCACAGAACTAACTAAATTGATACTTGAACTAACTTGGATCTGAACTAGTCCTGGTGGCTCCTGGTCACCGAGGCAGCAGCAGCGGGTCCTCCCGTGGCCCGCTGCTCTCCGCCCGGAGCTCCGTGCTCCTCCAGGAGGGGAACAGGAAGGGGTGAGGAGCGGGGAGCAGAGGGCGGGGGCGGTCGTGTCTCCAACTTTAATCCGTCACTTTGTTTATTCCTGTTGAAATCGATCGGACATCGGTCAGTCTTGCTCTGGACCCGGGGACCGAGGGGGGCAGCGGGGGGAAGGACAGCGACATGTCGGGGACCTCCGCGAGGACGTGACTGGAAGGTGGGTAAAACTTTGCGAGTGTCCCGCTGCTGGTAAACAACTGCACCCGGAGCAGAGTGACGGAGGCCCGGGCACTTCAGATCTGCACAGATTTCCATCAGATTATAGAGATTTCATCCAACTTTTAAAGACAGAGACAGACAGAGGGAGAAGATACGTACTCAAATACATGTGTAAGAATCCACGATAATATCAAAGCATTACATAATGTTCTCGTATTTAGTCACTGTTAAAAATATGAAGGTATTCAAAATATTTGTTAAAAATTTTTAATCACGAGAGCAGTTTTGAAAACTAGATTTTCGGTCTCATGAAGTTTTATTATTTTTATCCTGATTGGAGGGTTTGTTTTTATTTCTGTGTTTTTAAATCTTGTTCTGTTGTTGTCTTCATAGCTTTTGATGGAGGGAGAGAAAGAGATGGCTGAGGAGAAGGAGGAGGAGGAGGAGGTGAAGGAAGAGAAGAGGCAGAAGGAAAAAAAGGAGGACAAACAGCTTCATCCTCACATGGCAGCTGCATCCTCAGTGGACCTTCCCATCATACACTGGGAGGAGCTGACCCAGCGGATCGCTGAGTTGGAGAAACAGGAGCAGGAGAGGAGGGAGAGGTCAAAGGTCAGCATGGAATAAAAGTGGTGGTGCTTCAGTGTTTGGTTCTCCTCCTCTTTCGTCTTTCATCTTCTACGTGTACGGCTCCTCTTCTCCATCCTGAGACGTGTTAAAACCTCAGAGACACACCCCCTCACACACTGAGAAGGATCCAGATGTTACCTCAACTCAGTTCTGAAAAAAGAGACATAAACAGACGTCAGGGATAGATGATCGCCCTCAGACCGTTCTGTCTCATTTGATTGTTCCGTGTTTTCTTGGTGATGAAAATGTTCGGAATCTATTTTCGAGTGTTTCTGCACATGCCGTCAGAGGGTTTGGACTTTAACACCTGTGTTGTCCTGTGCTCCTGCAGAGGGGGACGGGGGTGAGGATGGAGGAGAGCCAGGGGGGAGTGTGGAGAGACGTCTGGGAGGAGGAAGAGGGAGACTTGAGGAGGTGTAGAGCTGCCGTTGTTGCGTCACGGTAACGCAGAGCTGCGATGAAGGAATAATATGTACCTAACGTAATGTGGATGACCTGCACTGCCTCCAGGGGCGACGGATGTTTGGACTCAGTTTGGCTCCTGTTCTGTTCTCAGGTTCCTCAACCACAGGAACCTGCAGCTGTGCTTCATCAACAGCAGCGACAGTGAAGACGAGGATGAAGGAAGTAGCAAAAAGGTGACGTCACTTCCTGTTGTTTCGTTCACAGATCCCTTCTCTTCATCTGACGATCTTGATCAGTGGTTTCAGAGGACTGCGTGACCTCCGACCTCATGTGTTCATCAGGTTGCCAAGGGAACAGAGCGCAATGGTTGTCATGCTGCCGGGCTGAAACAGGAAGTGGCCACTGCTCTGAGGACGCTGAGAGACGAACTGCTGGCAGAACAGAAGAAGAAGAAGGAGGTAAAATGAGAGAAAGGAGGAACCAGAACAAAATGAAGAACAAAGTAGATCCAGGAGGTTTGAAAACGTCCTAAAGGTCCAGTGTGCAGAATGTAGTGACATCTAGTGGTGAAGTCTCATGTCGTAGCTGAACACCGCTCATTACTGATAATATCATGAACATGACTTCTTATTGTGTGTGTGTTGCAGCATCTGGTCGGCAGCAGCAGTGTTGCCAGGTGGAAACATCTGGAGCGTTGGGAGCTGCAGGAGTGTTCTGTGCAGCAGCTCAGCAGCTGGAGAGCGTCACTTCAACAGGAAGTGCACGGTACACACACACACACAGTAGAGGAATGTGTGAGAAAATGGAAACTTGACAAGCTTTGAGGGACACTGAGATTAGAATATTTATATTAATAAGTATGTTAATAATATACAGTATTTTTATATACATATTTAATTTATATTGACAAACAGAACAGCCACCATCTGTTGGACGCTTTCGATGGTCGTTGGTTTTGTTGCAGCTCTGAGCTCGGAGCTGGTCGCTCACCTGTTGGTACGAGACCAGCTGAGGACGAAGCAGGACGCCATGCTACTGGACGTCCAGGACCTGACCTAACACGCGTCCCACGCACGCTTCCTTCACATCAACCTGTGACCACGCCTGGACGAGGTCGGCCGGCTCGGTCGTCTACCTTTAACCTTCTAATTTAAACTAACCAGGATCACAGGAGACAAGACAGAGACAAGAGCAGAGGGTCAAGTTGAAGAGAAGAACTCTGAGACCACTGAAGGCGCCAACTTGTGGACGAACTAACAGCTGACAGTGGAGGTGTCACTGATCAGCTGAGGCTCAAGTATCTGACGATACGACGCCAGAGAGACGACCACATGTTTTGTGATCCAGTGTGAGAGACCAACTTTAACTGTATCTGAATTATTGGAACACGAACATCCAGACTGGTTTAATATTTTGGGATCCACATGTTTTCAGAAATCCTCGTGACGTTCTTGACACTTTCTTACTTTGATTAACTTTTCTACTTCTTTATTTGAACCTGTGGATGCAAGAAGGGAACAATTCACTCAGATGTCAAGAAATCAAGAGCAGTGACTGTTTGACTTTAAAGGTTCAGTGTGTGGCAGCTTCACTTTTCATAAACACTCAAAAGATGAAGTTTGTCCACAGAGAGGATCGCTTCCACGTAAATATAAAGTATTCATATATAGATTATATAAGTATAGGTATTAAGTATTTAAACACCTAAGTATTTAAAATTAAAGCTATTTAAAGGGTAAAGATCTTCATCTGAATCTTACACACTGGACCTTTAAGGTTTTCATGTCCCGTCCTCCAACGTCTCATCACAAATAAAAGACTGACCTGTGAGAAGAGTCTGACTGTATGTATGTTGTAAAGTGTCTAGTTATATATAGATACATATAAAAACATTGAAGGTGTCAGAGAGATGTGGTTCTATCTGAATATGTCGCCATGGTAACAGTGAATAATGAAGCGCTGATGTAAATTAATTCCTTTTTAAAAGTGTTTGTGAATGTAAACAATCGTTTTGAAATATATTTTAAAGACCAGTTGTGTTTTTGTGTCTTCTATATGTCTTGTCTAGTCTTTCATTACAGCAAACTATTTGTAAACATTTTAGTTTATTGAACCACGCCCTCTGTAGGTATAGAAACCAGACAAGCTCCACAAGCACAGGAGCTGTGGGGGGCCCCCAGAGCTGTGGTTGTTCCATCTTTGCCTGGAACGTTGCGTCAGATGTGAGTAAACGCCATGGACTGGATGTCCTCAGCCTCTCGTGTTGATTCATACCTGCGCTGCCGGCGCCCTGTTTGACGACACATTGTTTATCCGTGTTTGATCACACTCGACACTGCTGCGTGTTCAAACACACACGGTGCTTTGTCATGAGCTCTCTGTTGTGTATTCACTGTGAAGACAAGCTGTCTTGAGCTGCTGCTGATGCTGCTGATGCTGCTGATGCTGCTGCTGCTGATGATGATGATGATGGAGGAGGAGGAGCTTTCTTATCAAAGCATGGTCAGATAACCAGAGGAGGAGAAAGTGGGAGTTCTTCAGCAGCGTCTCTGGATGAGGAGGTGAGTGACTTTATTTCCTTTATTCAAAGTTGTGGATCAACAGTCGTAACTCAGGTTGCTTCTTCTTCTTTTCTGTGACCGCCTCCCTCAGAGAGTCGCCCCTGTTTCCCTGCAGGATGCTGCAGGGCGCAGGAAGCAGCTGCTCTTGTTCAGGTCTGTGAGATGTTGGTGAAGAGTTCGGCTCAGACAAAGTTTCAGGTTGATGATGAAGAGCAGAGGTTCATGTTTGTGTTTCCATCTGCAGATCAGAGGACACATGAACCTGAGGCTTCAGCTCGTCGTGATGAAGTTATTAACGTGTTTGTCATGATGGTGAAGTCACAGTTTGTAGAGTCCGCTCCTCCTCTCCTCCTCCTCCTCTGCAGTGCCTGTATTCGGTTTCATTCCTGCAGTTCTGACTGAATGAACGCTCATCAATTATTTACAGAGAAGCTGAAGGTCAGAGGAGAAGCCCCGAGAGACCTCTCAGCCCCGAGATAGACTCTTCTCAGCCGCGACTCCGCCAAAGACGCCGGGACAAGACCGAGGGGACAATTGAGAGGAGGTAGGACATCAGGGGACGTCCTTCAGTTTGAGATCTCATGATTAGAAACTAGTTAAATGCAACTCGTAGATTTTCGAGGATCTGAATCCTCTTTTCCTCACTTTTCTACGACCTGAGTGGTTTTCAGACTCTGTTTGAAATCATCCGTATTTATTCATTTATTTAAATGAAATAGCATTTACACATTTATTCAAAACTGTCTAATGATTCAACCTGAGTCCAAAACAGGAATTGTAATTACAATAAGAATAAATAATATAATAATATAGATGCACAGTTACTTTTTACAGCATCTATGAAGCACATCGATATTTGATGTCCTTCAGATCAGGGGTGGCTCATCTGTCTGTTGATTAAAGAAACAAATGATAAGAACATATTTCTAATATTGACTCAACAATAAACCGGATCAATTAACACTTTTTGTCCATAGTGGGAACTCGTCAGTTTCATTTGAGGCTCGGAGGAAATCAAAGATCTGCATCAAACTTTTGTCCTGTGAATGTAACTTAAATGATGTTCGCTCCAGTTTGTTCTTCTTTAGTTTAAACTCTGACCCAGAAGCCTCGGGAACAGAACGTTTAGCTGCCGCACTGAAAGAAACGTGAACATCAGAGGCTTCAGGAAATCTTGGTTAATCATCGACCGACTAACTGAGCGAGACTTCGTCTTCATCAGCAAAACACAGACGTGAACAAGCTTTTACAAACTAACGAGGTTTTATCTCCTGTTACAGAAACAACTTCAAACCAGAGACCAGTCAACGAGCGACAGACGGGGACAGGCAGGCAGAAAGAGAGACAGACAAAGACATTGATAACAGCCTCATGAAGGACGCTTTGGTGAGCGAGAAGACCTGAAGGAGAGGGAGCTGAGATGATTCCGCAGGAGCCAGATTTGATCCGTCTCTGTAAGAAATAACCTTCAGAGGTGCATGATGGGATTGAGTCAAGCCTCCAACGTCACTCCTGACATCACCTCGGTGACGGGTAACAATCCCAACACCTCTGGCTCAGCCTCATCTCTAAATCCATCGTCCTGCAGCATCGACGAATCCTACAAGTACGTCTTCCTGCCCGTCTGCTACTCGTTGACCTTCCTCTTCAGCCTCACCCTCAACTCCGTCGTGCTGCTGCGCTCCTGTCGCCTCCGAGGCGGATGCTGTGCCGGCGGCGGCGGCCGACGCTGGAACACCTCGCTGATCTACATGGTGAACCTTGCCACCACGGACCTGATGTATGGCCTGTCGCTGCCCTTTCTGGTGGCAAGCTACGTGCTGAGGGACAGCTGGGTGTTTGGTGACTTCATGTGCCGCCTTGTACGCTTCCTCTTCTACTTCAACCTCTACTGCTCCATCTTCTTCCTCACCTGCATCTCTGTGCACAGGTAGGTCGCTCCTGAGACATGCCGGAGAACTCTCCTACAGTTAGCAACACGCTAAGGTCACTGTTATGTTATGAAAGATTCAAACTCACCGCTGGTCGTCCACCAGGTACCTGGGAATCTGTCATCCGATGAGGACCATCACTCTGGAGAGCAAGCGGGTGGTGAAGGGAACCTGTGCCTTGGTGTGGGTGGTGGTTTTCATCCTCACCTGCCCCATCTTCAGGTTTGCCCAGACGGGATACATCAGACGAGGAGGCAGCCCGGCTGCTGGGCCCGGAGAGTCGTGGGACGAAGGCAACGGGACCGGGGACCGGCTCGATGAGGGCTACGTGAACTGCTGGGATGACGCCATTGACAAAGAATTTGCAGACTACGTCCCCTATGGAATTGTCCTTCACCTGTTGGGCTTCTTTGTGCCCTTCGTCATCATCGCCTGGTGCTACTCTCAGGTGGTCAGGACGATATTTCAGACCCTGCGATCTCCTCCCAGCTCGGTGGAGGGCGGTGAAGACTGTCCGGTAGGAGACGGGGCAACAGAGGGAGTTCGAGAGCGGGAAAGAACCTCAGTCTCCATCTCTGGCTCGCAGTACTCCCACTACATACGACGCCGGCGGAAGTCCATCAAAACCATTGTAACCATTACGTTGCTGTTTGCCCTCTGCTTCCTGCCCTTCCATGTGACGCGCACGCTCTTCCTGCTTCTGAGGCGGGGGCAGCTCGGCGGCTGCTATGCCATGAAGACCGTCTCAATCTGCTACAAGGTCACTCGGCCACTCGCCTCCTGCAACGCCTGGCTCAACGCCCTCCTCTACTTCCTGACAGGAGACAAAGGCGCCCCCTGCTGCTCGCCGGCAGAACACAGGGTTCACAGAGACCGCCAGAACAGCGCCCTCTGGTGGCCGCTGAAGATACTAAAAAAGGAGGGGGCGGGAGAGGATGACCAGGAGGTAGCAGAGCAGGTTGAAAGGGAGGTGCACATGGAAAACGAGTCCAAGTCTTCAAGGGTCGTCTTCTAGCAAAGTTAAGACATCTGAAATAAATGTTGTTGAGTAAATTAACATTGAGTCCTCACAGTTCTCACAGGGACCATGAGACTCATTCAGGGACAGAGTTTATTTAAATGATCTGACCTCAAATGACTCACATGAAAATTCTTATCATGACTCAGTCTTTTACGTCTTCACTTCACGTCCACAAAATTGTACATTTCCTGATGTTTACAGCTTTTCCGCCGGTTGCACCCAGAACTGTCAGTAGGTGGACAAACTGTGGTTTGGTTTTCCATGTGTCCTCAGGCTTCACTGATCCTCAGCAGCTTTTAGATAAACACTGTAAATACTGAAGCGCAACGTCCTCAACAAATAGATTCAATTAATGCTTCAGCTTGTGTTTCCAGGGACTTGAAAAGAGGATTAGCAAAGAAAGTTTACAGGTTAGAACGAGATGAACTCATTAGTCCCCAGGTCTCAGAAACATCTCTTTAGCAATTTAACAACAGTTCACATGAAATTGTTCCTCTGGAAATTGAGTCATTAGCCAGCGGTGACCTTTGTCCCTGAGAGGATTTAGCGAGTTGCTGATTTGGTAGTTCAAACACACCTTCTCTGAATGTTTCCCGTGACAATTCTGTGATTCTGCGGTTTAAACGTGACGTGAAGCGGCGGCCATGTTCATGAGCTCATGTTCTTTTCTGCATGACTGACTCTGTTGTTGTTTGCTGTTGTGATGTCACACCTCATTTCTCAAGAAACTCGAATGTTTTCGTTTTTTGTGGTGAAACATCTGTATTTGAGTCTAATGACTAATCAACTCACTCATCGGCTGCAGATCAGAATGTTTCCATATCAACAAAGCTTTTAACACCAAGTCTGATGTGATCTGTCGTTATTTATTTATATATACCTCTAACAGTTTGTTATGCAAATGACTGTGTTTCAATATCTCACAAAGATTAGGGTAAATGATGTAGAAAGCTGTTCATGAGTGTTTCTTTGGCACCATGAGGGTTTTTGGTCTGTAATCCATAGATGTGTTAATATTATAATAATTAGTCACAAATTATTTCATGATCAGTTAATGAGCAGAAGCAGCCAAGGCTCATGGGAGTGTCATTAGTTCTGCAGCTGTGACTCACATACAATTCAAAATAGCAGCGCTCAGTTCTGCTACTCAAGAAAAGACCGGGAACAAAACTGAAACAAGCGTCGGCCATTAAAGATCCATTTTTTAAACGTTGCTCATGTTCAGCTGGATAAAATCAAAGTGTTTCAGTCGAATGGTGCGTTTGTGGTGTTCTTCATCGGTTGTTTAACCTTTCGTTGATGCGTCACTGCACCAGCTCCCACTGGGTGTCGCTCACAAGCCTGTAGTTGAGCCTCCGGTAGTTTTCTGGGTGAATGTGTCGCTGACGCCACACCTCCTCATACAGGCTTCGTATGACCGGACGCAGAGGCGGGAACCCAGCGGCGTGAGCCAGCATCTGGCAGTACTCCCACTGATCTTGTCCCAAGACCAGCAGGTGGCGCTGCTCGACTCCACGCTCCTCCTTCTCCTGCAGCTCCAGTCGGACCTCGTCCTCCATCTCAGAACAAGACGGTAAAGTGACCGAGCCGTCCAACACAGCCAGGGCAAACTGGACCTGCAGAGTTGAAAGAGGATCAAAGAAAGAACAAGCTCCATCTCATCAGTCTGTGGATTTAGTTTCATGTCATCATGGAGGAAAACATGTGGAACAACTGGCTCATTCCAGTAAACCTCCTTATATACAACTGTTTAATTTGAACGTTTTAAGGAATTTTGAATCCAAATATAAGTATCATCAGTCTCTGATGCTTTGATGGCAGAGACACCAGGTCGACCTGATTAGAAACTCTGGCCACCGATTGGTTCTGACCTCTGAATCAGGATGGACAGACACGGTGCTCTTCACCCAGCTCACCTGACAGTCAAAGTTGGGGAAGGGGCAAATGATCTTGCAGATGCCGATGAAGAAGAGTGAGGGAAAGGCAGGGGGCACCAGGAATCGATACAGGGGAGACACCATGTGGTCCTGGATTTTCAGACCCAGCTGATCTGCGTCCAGGAATGCATACTTGAAGATGTATCCGGTGCAGAACATCAGGACGTCAGCACGGTCCACAGAACCATCCTGTAAGAGGTAGTGGTCCTTTGTCAAATTCTCTTTGATTTGACAATCAGGAGGAACTGGAGGATCTAGTGTTAAGTCCATGTTCAATAGAGGAAGACATGCTGTTACAAAAGGTAGCTGCGTCAGAACCAGTGCAGGTTAGTGCTGACGGTGTCCGGTCACCTGGAAACGAACACGGCCATCGTCCTCGATTGCCACCACAGGGCTGGACTGTCGAATCCCAGGAGGAAGAGGGAATGTGAGACGAGGACGGCCATGACTGAGAATCACCTGGAGACACAGACATGTGACGCAACATCATCAGACAAAAGCTGTTTCAGACTGAAGTCCTCAGGTCTCTGGACAGGGAGACTGAGTGCGTCTGTCTTGTCCTTCACTCCTATAGAAAGTCTTAATTAGGAGTCGTGAAGACAGTTTGTGGTGATGAGGGCTGAGGAGTAAACATGATCAGGTGGCCACTTCCTGTGTCTGCTGCTCCTCCTCTCACCAGGACAGCTGATCGACTTGTCTTGAGGGGGCTGTGCCATACTGGGATTATATCAAACTGCAGGATCCCAGTTTATTATTCATTTATTCCATCAATTGATGTGAGTGAAAAGGAGGGGCCAACTGGATCCTCTAAAAGTCTGACACCACAAAGACACCGTCCAAACTCGTTTTATTGGAATTTTCCATTCACCGATAAAAATATTTTTCTTTTGAAACCTGCTCATCTGCAGCGTTTGTTACCTGAGCACCAGCTTTGGCCAGTTCAATGGAAATGTCCAACCCTGAAGCTTTGGCTCCCAGAACCACGACTGACTGACCCGAGAATGGCTCCGCAAACCTGTATGAGTGACTGTGGAGCACAGTTCCTACAGACACAGTAGGAATGCTGGGATTAGCCTAGTTTAGCATTAGGCTGGAAACACAAGATACGCAAGAAAAGCATAGAAACAGGAAGTTTTCATATGAATTAATGACAACTATTTTCTAAGAATAAAACTTACTTACTAACTTACTTCCATTTGTAAAGTAGATTGCTGACTTGTGATCATTTTTATTTCTTATATAATTCAGGCATGTTTTAAAGATTTGAATTATACTGTCTCATGTTGTTAAATTTATTTATGATTCATATTTCATTCACAGATATTATATAGTTATATTATTATAAGTTATATTTGAATCCTCATTTTATTACAAATTAAAATATCAAATAGTAGTAATTTATCCTTCTGTTGTTCAATCTGTCATTAACTTTTGAAAAGCGTTTCTTTTACATGGTGTGAACGGAACAGGCTGTACCTTTAAAGCTGTGAAGCCCTGGGATGTGTGGGACGTGAGGGTGGGAGTAGTGTCTACGAAACATAAACAAACGCTTTAAAAGACAAATGCCGCAATGTGGAGACGCCTAGTGGCAGCAGGAGGTAATGACTTCGACAACCCATCACTGGCGGTAAAGAATGAAAACATGAAGTCTCACCCTGAGCAGATGAAGACAGAGTCGAAAGTCTCAGTCTTCTGACGACCCGACGCATCTGATGAAGTCACTTCCCACGTGGTCGTCTCAGCCCCGCCCTCCGATGTCTTCACAGCAGGTGTCACGTTTTCCACCACAGTGTTGAACTGTCAGAGTCACAGAGAAGAACAGAGCTGCTGAACACAGGCGCCTGCACAACTTATAAATATTTGACTTGTTTTTACGTCAGACAAAAGATCAGATGGAGCTGGAACTGAAATGTCAGGAATCTAAGATTTGATTAGTGGAAATGAAAGGAGATGTTCACGATCGACTCATCTATACATTATTGTGTAAGCTATTTTCCTGAATGATTTCACAGATGTTTGAAAAATAACATCATCCTGATTCCAGCAGTTCTTCTTCAGTTTTCATCCTCAAACATTTGGAAGAAGTGTCACTTGTTTTCTGTCTCTGACCATTAAGAGGGGATGATGTGTCTCTAGTCAGCTGACCTCACCCTGATGTGAGGCCAGATGTTGTGGCTCTGGCAGTAACTCTCCAGGTACTTCCGAACCTCCTGATGGGGCTGGAAGCTGCTCAGCTGACTGCTGAAGGGGAAATCAGGGAACATCATCACCTCTTTGGGCAAGTTGGTCCTGTCAGGAGCAAACCAGGTCACACCAGGTCAACAGCTGTTCACTTCACTGCTCAGCTCTGAACTGGATTCGTGGAGCGGTCCATACCTGAGGTCCCGGTACATGCTGCTGTGAACTGCTCGTCCGCCGACGTCCGTGCGCTCGTCATAACACCAGGTGCCACCGATGTTGTCGCCGAGCTCGAACACCACGGGATGGGCGAAGCTGTTTGGACGGGACAGGATGTGTCTGGCCGCACAGAGCCCTGCGGCCCCAGCCCCGACCACCGCCACCCGCTGCATCCTCCACGACCTGAGACTGAGTCAGCAGGGATTAAAACTACTGGTCTCTCCTGACTGATTGGCTCCAACAAACCAGAGCAAGACAGTGCAAAGAACGGACACATCACTATGACAACATGTGTTCATGTTTCCTGATGTCAGGTAAAAAATCACGGGAGACACAGAACAAGGCGAACAGCTAACCGTGCACTGAGCTAACAGCTAACTGTGCTCTGAACTAACAACAACAGAGAATATTTCTCACATCATTTTTGAGATTCAAAGTTTTCTGCATTAAGTCTTCTCGTCGCTCCGCACCCCATGTCTTTTCGCTTCCTGTCCATGCGTCACTGATGACGCCACACAGCTCCCCACCCACATGCGCGCTGTCAGGTGATCAGAGTAACTGGACTAACTCTGTTAGCATAGTGTATTTACTGGATCAACTGATGTTTCATTACAGAAAAAACTGACGGGTCAACAACGGGACACCGGCTGATGGACTCACCTGTGCTTGTCTTGTCTCCTCGTGTCCTCTGATCAGCTCCTGTCGGAGCAACGTGACGTCCGGTCAGTTCAGGAGGGAGTTGGACTTTAACCTGCTGAGTTTCAACTCGTGTATTTAAACTAAGAAATCTATGTCTCTGACAGATAAAGGTTAACCTAATTAGTAGCTTGGGGGTAAACACCCTGGACCCTGAACACCACAAGTTCTATGACCCTGATGATTGTTTTGTATAATATATATATAATATATATAAATTGTTTTCATTTGATTTACCTGGCAGTGGTTGTGAGATAGTCCTCCTCGGGCAGAACCTTCATTTGTGTACCCCTGTATTCCTTCTGGGGGCTCGGGTGGCAAGATATATTATTTATTATATTTTATATTTTTTTATTCTATTCTCTGATTTGAAACATTTCAATGTCGAGGATGAAGACGGGAAATAAAATGTCCTTAAAATAAAAACAATCCTTTAATCTGTAAATAAACCAGGTGTTCTGTTTTATCAGTCACATGATGTGTGTCTGCTTCATGTTTACACTGTAAAATATCTCAGTGAAGTAAAAAAAAAAAAAAAAAAAAATCTATGTAAAGTTCAAGTCATTTTCAAACATCCACAACTTCCACAGCTTTCAGCTCCTCTCGCTTCACTTGGCAGCAGCGTTCCCGTGCGGCGGCTGCTGCACCTGCTGCTGCTGCTCGGCCAGCGCCTGTAAAATATCTCAGTGAAGTAAAAAAAAAAAAAAATCAATGTAAAGTTCAAGTCATTTTCAAACATCCACAACTTCCACAGCTTTCAGCTCCTCTCGCTTCACTTGGCAGCAGCGTTCCCGTGCGGCGGCTGCTGCACCTGCTGCTGCTGCTCGGCCAGCGCCTGCTGCAGCCGGGTGCGTTTCCTGGAGTAGTGCTGCCAGTGCAGTAGCTGCTGCTCGTCAATGAACTTGGCGCACTGGGCGTTGACCAGCTCCTTCCGGAAGTGTTCGTACTGCAGAAGCTCCAACATGTGCAGGCAGTGAGGATACCTGAGGACGAGGGACAGTGTCAGCACGTCCTCATTTCCTTGGCTCAGTTTCTATACATTTTACATCCGATCACACACACACAGGTTGGTATTTTCTCATGAGGTGAAAACGTGGAATGATGGAGGACGACGTGAAGGAAGCTCATGATAATAAATATTGTTAATAACAATGTTCTTGTCCTCTGAAGACTCAGTCAAACTGCTTTGTCCCCGTCTTACTTGAGGAACTTGGCGTACTCAGGCTCCTTCCAGTACAGCAGGTACTTCAGGTAGTTGATGAACGGTCTCTCTCTCAGGAATCCTCTCTGAGCCAAAACTGCAACAAGAAGTTAAACATTTATTCAGTCTGTAGAAGTTTGACTCTCGATGAGTTAGGGACAGAGGACGCTGCTGCTTGTTGACATCGATGAGACAAATAGAATGTGACTAATGTTTGGAAACATTACAAGTTCATCACTCACAGTTCAGATAGTTTGGATTCGCCAAACACTGAATAAACTCCAACTCTGACTGGAAACGATTTCTGGACTGTTCCTCTGCACCAGACACACAGAGACAGGCAGTCAGTCAGAGAGACAGAGCGTTAGTTACATGGGTTATTCCTTATAAATACTTTATAGAAATATGATCAATCCCTTTGGACATTCCGTTCATCCGCTAATATTAGCGGATGAACGGAAGGGATACTGACCTGTTTCCATGACGACGCCTTTGCACCGACACTGATCCAAACGAAGGTTCCTTTCTTTTTAACGTTTTTTAATGAAAACACGAACAAAACGCGTCTGAACGCTGAAGATGTTTGTTTACAGACCGCCCCCAGCCGCCATCTTATTTTCTTCTTCTCTGACAATCCCACAGCTGAGCGCAGCAGGACTGCCCCCTGCTGGACTCTCCTCCCACTTCCTGTCTGATCCGTGTTTATCTTCCGTTCAGAGGCTGCGATCTCTCTTGGTTCTGACCCAGTCTTACATGCGGTACACTACACATTCTGAACACTGGAGGGAGGAGACACTTGATTACAACCCGCTAACACGAAGCGATGTCCTGAGGGTTAATAATGAGATTAATTCATAATCACAACAAGGTGAAGTCTTTATATTAATATTAAACTCAGATAAAAATCTTTCGTCATGTTGAAGAGCCTTGTTTATTAAAACCAGAAAAAAATGTTACAAAAGATGTAAATGTACCAGACATAAAATGATGATACTTCATAAAACTTGGGTTTAAATAGAAAACAAAACAAAAAATGCATATTTTCCATAGATTCACTGACACAAAAACAACATAAAGAGAAAGAAACAGCTTCTCTGTCAGTTGTTAAAACTTGTTTAAGTTCACTGTTCACACAGAAAAGTATATTTAAGTTATTAGACTTGATTTTACTATGCTGAAGAAAATCTGAAGTTTGGCACGAAACAAATTAAACTAAGAAAAGAAAGTGAAAAATGGACTTTATGTCCATGTTTATATAAATTATTTCATTAAAAATATCTGAATCTATTTTTATAGTAATACCGAAAATAATACAATACTGCAGTCAGCCACCAGATGGCGATCAAGATCCTTGGGAAGCTAATCAAACTAAGAATATTTGTGTATTTGCTTCAGAAACTTTTTCATCAGTGAGTTTTAAAATGACATTGACATTCTGTGTTGTAGTAAAGGATCAAGTTCTTCTACTGGTAGAAATGCTCAGCTGATGTTCAGCGGGTTTTAGAAACATGCTTGTGACTGGTGTTGAGAAGCAGATGCTGCCTCTGGTGGCTCAGCCACAGCGCCACAAGCTACAGGACGAGCAGAGTCGGAGTTTTGGAAACAGTGGGTCATTCTCTTCAGGTGCGTCTACACGGGTGCGGTCACGTTGGCCCACGCCGGGAACGAGTCCAGAGAAAACAGGACGCGACCCCAGCTGTTAATTGCCAGACTGATGCACACGATCCCGATGATGTTCATCACCACGCCTGTTTTAGCCTGAAGGGGGCGCAGAGGAGGTGGAGGTTATTTCCACTTCATGGGTAAACCTGAATCGTCCTTTGTCAGAAGGAGCTCTCACCATGTCGGACACCTTGAGGACCCCGTAGGAGAAGACGATGGCGTTGGGAGGCGTGGCCACTGGAAACATGAAGGCGAAGGAGGCGCTGAGGGTGCACGGGATCATCACGTACAGAGGGTTCAAACCCATTGACTGAGACTAAGCCAAACACAGACAGTGAAACTTCATATTAACCACTGAGTACACTGTGAGTATTCACTGTGTATCTTTTATGTAGTACCATGGAGGCCAGGATGGGCAGGAAGAGTGTTGCCGTAGCGACGTTGCTGGCACACTCTGTGAAGGAGGCGATGAGGAGACAGATGAGGATAGAGATGATCCAGGGAGGGAACGACTGGAGAGGAGTCATGTGACCTCCGAGCCACAGCGACAGACCAGACTCCTGACACAGAGACAGACAGTTAGTCAGGTGTTGTCAGTGGCTGTCAGCTGCCGTCAGTTTTCAGAATAAAGCGTCACCTCGCTGCCTTTAGCCAGAGCGAAGCCTCCTCCGAGCAGCAGGACGATGCTCCAGGGCATCTTCTCCTGAGTCACCTGCCAGGTGAGCAGAGGAGGGGCGGGGCGCCTTCGCACCTGGCTCTCTGATTGGACACAGAATAATAAGACCCCGCACTGGCTGTTCTGTGTGTGCGTCTGTGTGTGTGTTACCCGTGTCAGAGCTCCTCCAGCAGCACAGATACCTCGGCAACTCAGAGGGTAGAACAAACAACAACACGGCCACAAAGAGAGAGACGGTCGCATCAGTGACGAACCTGAGAGAGAGGGGGGGGTCATTTAAGTTCACTTCCTGTTCTGAGACCTCATTCACCTGATGTTTGGTGATGATGCAACAGCAGCTTGTGTTGACCGACACCCTGAGATTGCACAGTGTGTCCACATCTGTCCACATCTGTCCACATCCACCTCTTTCCTCACTCTGTGCTTTTCTATCATTTGACCTTTTCATTCAAAAAACCTCTAGAACTACGGACGCAATTAGTGAGTCAACCCTCCCACCCTTTAGAGTCAGCTAAATGATATGTGATGCAAAGTAAAGGGAAGCGTGTACCGAACAGAAATATCTGTGACACTCAGACCAGCAGTGCCTCTGAGTCTGCAGCTGCGTCTCATCTCTCACCCGTGTCCCAGTAAACCTCCGCTGCTCTCAGGTCAACGCTGCTGACGTTTCCTGTGTTTGAGCTTCATGTTTGTTCAGAGTTTGTCCGAGGCAAAGTCTGAGTTCATTCATTCCTCCTCATCTGAACCTTCACACACACTCGCACGCACGCAGCCCTCTGATTCAAACTCACTCGCCCTTGGCGTTGAAGATGTCTGTTGCCCAGCCAGTCATGAAGCGGGGGTCTCGTGTGAACCACAGCACCACCATGAGGATGAAAAGCACCAGGACGCTGACTTCTCCATAAGTCATCGGCCCCAGGCGACGATGCTCTTCCTTAATAACATCGTACGCCGCCCGCTCCTTCTCTGATTGGGTGACGCCACAGCCCCACGTCTTCCGCAGGCTGTGAGAGAAGAGAGCGAACAGGTTTGCAAGCCAAGATTTAGTTTCTTACATTGGGGATTGATGTTGTCATCGTGTTGTCATTGGCAACTCACTTGCACCCGACATAGAGGAACTGCAGCCAGAACCAGGCGAGAGTCAGCATCAGCAACATGGTCGGAAATGCGAAGAAAAACCACGAGGCAAAGTTGATCACATCCCCGTTCTGAGGGAAAAGTCTGCAAGACAGGAGCTGTTGAGACTCAACACGAGACAATGTACTAGGGTCAGTGTTTCTCTCATCACTCACTGGCTCATCTGACCAATCAGAACCAGGTTCGGTCCAGTTCCTGTCAGCGTGGCGATGCCTCCGATGCTGGCGGCGTAACAAACGCTCAGCAGGAGGCCTTTACTCATCGTCTTCGACTCGTCCTCCACCTCGCTCACAACCTCCAGCGGGGGGCAGCAGCTGTCCTCACGCACGCACACTGCCACCACAGAACAGCACGATGGAAAATGATTTTTTAGAAACTTAAAATTGTATTCAAATATGAATTAGGCTTTTAATCAAACAGCTTGAAACTAAATTATGTTTATATTTCAACTTTGTGACCTTTTGACTTAATATTGTTTATTATTTATATCTATCACTGTAGAAATATTTCCCATCCTTTCCCTTGGCCTGTTTCCTTGGGACCTGCGGACGCACCTGACAGAGGTTTGTCTTGTAGGTGGACTTTGTCTGTTTCACCCTCTGATGTCACCTGGTGTTTGGCGGCCATATTTTCCGGGTCACTGATGGTTTTCTCCTGCTGTGGAACCATAGTCGTTCTCTGGACTTCGGGGGAAGCTTCAGGGTCGACGTTGTTGTGGAGTTGGTCCAGGACGGCCTGGACGATGGGCACCATCATGGCGGTGGTGGCCGTGTTACTGATCCACATGGACAGGAAGGCTGTCACTCCCATGAACCCCAGCATCAACCTGCAAGACGGACGGAGACGAGACAGTGGCAGGAGTGACCATACGAGTTTTCATGTTTGGCTTAGCTTTCCCACACTGCTAACATTACAATCCAAACTGAGACGGCTGCTCAGTCGTCTCACTGTCTCTTTCCTCCTGTGACGTTCAGAAACTTGAAACTTCAGCTTTGGTGCTTTATTCTGAAAGGTCAGCTTCCTGTATAAGTGACTTAGTGCAGGTTTAAGATGTCAGGTCACTCACAGAGCAGGCCGGACACCGACCAGCAGCAGAACTCTGAGGGCGATGCGTTTGTGGAGGTTCCAGTGCTCCACGGCCACGGCCACCATCAGCCCGCCCACAAACAGCATGTTGGTGTCCTTCAGGTACTGCATACACACCTGCAGCAACAGCAGAGGTCCACATCAGTGTGTAGTCTGTCTCCGTGTCTGTGTGTGCCTGTGTGTGTGTGGCCTTACATCTTTGGACTCCATAATGCCGAGGACTGGGAAGAGAATGGTCGGCAGCAGTGCCGTCACCGCCAGTGGCAACACCTCAGTGCACCAGTACACCGCCATGAGGGCTATAACATAAGCACAGGCCGCTTCCTGAACACACACACACACACACACACACACACACACACATACACACTCAAAACAAAGTTCTCGTGTTCTGTTTTTGATCATACAACAGAACACGAAACTGTAAAAACAAGAGAATGTGTTGATTCCCACACGTGTGGTCTGACTCTCTCCATGTGTGTCCCGCTGGGCGTCGGGATCAGGCTGTGACACGTGAAACTGGAGCGTTCTAGATGGTGGGAACCAAAGAATCTTTCTAGGAAGCGGGTTTCCTCGACGTCGGCCCAGGTTTGTACGTGTTCATAATTTCACTTCTCATCGTTGTTTATGTTCACGTATACTTTAGGAGCTATGATTTTATTTTTGATGCTAAAACATTGAGTCTAAAATAAAATAAAACAGCAAAAAAATAAAATTTAAATTTTGCCACAGACAAATTCATTTTCTGAAAACAGTTGCTGATTTCTTGTTCCAGTGGTTCACAGCTGGAGGTCGGATGAGAAGCAACTGCTCCCTCAAACATTGATCACCACCTGGAATCTTGAATAAAACCTGTGTGTAGAAGTTGTTTTACTTCATGAGGACCTTTTACAAAAATGTAAAAAGAATGCGTCCACATGGAAAACAAACCTGTCCCTCACAGGTAAATCAAGCACGTCAGCCTCAGAGACACAAAGTCACGAATCAAGTGAATCTTCAAACCGTTGGCGCTCAGTTTATCAATCAGTGACAGGATGTGTGAATGAACAAATAAGTGGCGTCCACACGCATGGAAACACGCAAGCATGGGATGAAAGAAAACTCTGAAGCACTGACTCAGGTCAAAGCCACAGAGTCACAGTCAGTCAGTGATAAACTAAATTAAAACCACTTTACACCTATTCAGAGTTCATTAACCAGGTTAAACGGGTTCATCTCACCTTGGTGCTGATGGCCAGCGGCAGCAGGATGAACGGGCTGCAGATGAGGATGAAGACGCCCTTCAACCTCCAGACCTGCTGCAGCATTTTCACCCTCAGAGGAAGAATGGCCATGACGGAAGATGAAGAAGATGATGAAGAGGGTGAAGATAAGTTAATGTCAGAGAAGATTCAAAGGTGAAAGCTCCTCTCTCTCTCTGTCTGCTGCTCTCTCTGTCCGACAGGTTTGTGGAGTGTTTCACAGTCGACACTACAGATAAGTGTGATTCACACACACACACACACACACACACACACACACACCCTGCGGAGGTTATCGAGCTGTGCAAAGTAAACAGACATCAGGAAATCACATGTGTCGATGTCAGACTGGACTCTCTCAAACTCCTGGATCAACTCTTAATCTCTTCATGTGTAAAAACTGAAACACCCTGAAATGTTTCATTGAAATTTTTCCACATTTTCATTTTTGTCAAGTCCAGACAGATGTCAATGACTCATTAATAAGAGGACCCATCAGATCAATCATTCTATTGTGGTTTGCAGTTAAGTCGATTGTAGTCCAGGAGTTAAATCTAATACCTTTAATTTTAGCTTCTCTGATTCTGCTGAGGCAAATTGCCTTTGTTCTCATCTTACCTTTTCATTTTTCATGCACTCCTCCTGCACTCCTCTCTCTCCTCCAGTGTTATTCCTCCTCTCTCCTTCTGTTGGTTCTGTCATTCTCCTGCTAAGCTGAGCTCGACTGATCCAGAGAAAACTGTTTCTGATGAAAAGATCAAACCTTTGTGAGAAATCGGATTAAAATCAGTTTAGACTGGATCCAAATTCAATCCAGAGTAAATACAAAGATGAAAATAAGATGAGATGGTTTCACTGAAATTGGATTTAAAGGTTCAGTGTTAAAGGAATGAATGAACAAGTTCTGATCATAAACTCTAATTAAGATGGCCGCCATGACGGCTCCCAAAAGTGAAGCCCATGCTTCCAATGCTATTTCGCCCCCTTGTGGCTGAAAACAAAAACAACAACAACAAGTAGACACTGAATAAAAGATGGTTTGTGCCATTACAGGAAGTTCTCCACCAGATGGCAGTGTTCATGTTCCAAATATTTTGGCTTCTTTATAATTTGACTCCTCCAGTCTGCCTCTGAAGTTTCCTTTACTCTGAAAGTTGTCGCTGTCGTTTCCCTCAGTGTTTGATCACATGCTGATTCCTGTCATCTCAACCTATCCTCTGCTGCCACCTGATGGACAAATGTTGAATCAGGTCCCATTTTTTTTATCCTCTGATCAAAGGAAAGATGATATGACTAGTTTGTCCTGTGATTAAAGAGCAGACAGAAACAATGAGGAGGAATGATGAAAATGAGCAGTTTGAGCAACAACGAAGACTTCCAGACCAAAGCAGCAGCAACATATTAAACTGTGTGTGTTTGCGTGTGTGCGTGGGTGTGCAACTAACAAGAGTGCACGCATGTTTCAGTATGTTTGTTTTAAGGATTTCTGAGTATTTCTGTGTGGAGGACTTCGGCCCATATTCAGAGTATTTTGGGCTAAACTGTTGAACTTCGTCTGCAAAGAAGTTCGGATGACTCACAAACGAACATTTACATGGTGCCGCTGAAGCAGTTTATTTTGACTGGAGTGACCAGAGCCCCTCTGTACGCTCCAGAGTTGATGATTAACCATCAAACCGAGGGGGCGCAGTGAGTCTGTCCGTCTTCCAGAGGACGTCGTTCAATTCTGTCTTCACGCTCATATTATTCATCTCATCTTTTGTCTCCCTGTCGTCTTCTGTCTCCACATCATCCAGGTGAGTTCAGCAGGTTTCACTTCTTCGCTCTCAAACAGGCTCCTCAGCTGAGCAGAGAGTTCCAGGCTCAACGTGGCACATTTAAAAGAACCGTTTTTTAAACAAATCACAGACAATGATGGTTCAGCACTCGCTGAGGGGGAGGCTCAGCTGAGGACGGGTTCATGTAGTCCAGTGAATTCTGTGTATTCAGAGTATCACAGCTCAGCCGAATCCAGGTTTTGAGGCAGTAACCTTTAGTCTGTGGGTAAACACGGCAGCCATGTCTGAAACCTCAGGTGACTCTGGTTAATCTGAACACGCTAAAATGTCAGAATACCATGACGTCTGATATCGATTGATATTGATTGGTGACTTCCTGTAATAATGTGTTTAATGGTTCAAATCGGTTGATGTTTCTCAGGTTGGTTGTGAAATGAAGCTGTGTCTTCTTCTTCTCTTGTTCTGTTGGTGCTGCCCGGGACTAACAGTAAGAACAGCCTCAGTCTACAAATGAAATACTTTACAAACTTAAAGTTAAACTCTGTTTTTGGTCTTGGAGAAACTGACTCTCGGGTGTTCTCCTGTTTTGAGGACGATCTCAGTCCAGCATCTCCAGATGTTTCTGGTCCTGTGGATGAAGAGGAGGCAGACCACATCTGCACTGGAAATCAGGTGTTGGGCCCTAAGGGACAGAGGGCTCTAGGAGGCGCCATAGAGCGACTGGGTTTACAGTTTTTAGAAAATCTTCCTCTCAGTCCTGAGCAGCCGAATGTCATCCTGTCCCCCCTCAGCCTGGCCCTGGCCCTCGCTCAGCTCACCCTGGGTGAGTCTAACTTCAGAACCTTCAGTCAGAAAATGATTCACAAGCTGCTTCATCACATCCATGAGACAAGATTTTTTTTTTTTTTTTTTTATCATTTAGGTTCTCGTAACGAGACAGAGAAGCTGCTACTGAAGAGCCTGAACGCCGACTCTATACCCTGTTACCATCATATCCTGGGAAGCCTTGTATCTCATCTCAGCAATGCATCACTGGATGTGGCTTCACGCATGTACCTGAGACCAGGTCGGTGCTGCTGAACATTGAACTTGTTTAAGACCTATAAAGTCTTTTGATCTACCTCTCAACCCCTCCTTCTGTGTCTCAGGGTTCGAGGTGAAGCTGTCGTTTGTGTCGGACTCTCTGACCAGGTATCAGCTGCAGTCACACGCTAGAGGCCCAGAGGTTAAATTGATCATCAGGCTCTATCACCAGTCGTCAGCCGATTGCAGGACTGTAGCTTCATCTGCTGGTCATTTTAGGAACAGCATGAAATCATAGCTCGGCACATAAAGTGGCAGTGGTGAGATGAACCGTTCGATGCCGGACGAGGTTCTGATGTTAACAGGAGCGGTTTGTTTTGCAGGTACCAATCCCGGCCGGTTCCTCTGATCTCTGTGGACGAGGTCAACCGATGGGTGGAAAACTCCACTGGTGGTCACATCCCTAACTTTCTGGAGCGTATCCCACATGACGTGGTGCTGATGCTCATAAATGCAGTTTATTTCAAAGGTGATGCGATGATCAGAAAACCATGGATTTATTTTCATATTTCCAGCAGTTTGTGTGTGAACACAATACATAGGTGCTTTTCACATGGCCGTTACTGAGGCACTGACCCCTGGTGGTGTCTCTGCTGTCCTGCAGAATAACTCAAACCTTTGAATCTCCTCATGACGTATTACCTGTTGGAGTAAGGACGGCATGATCCATCCAGCACATGGTGATACATGCTGCTCTGCTCTGTCCTTCAGGTGAATGGCAGACTCGATTTGACCCCCACGTGACCTCCAAAGGAGTATTCTATCTAGACGACCAGAACTCGGTGTCAGTGGACATGATGAAGGCTGCTCAGTACCCTCTCCGCCTCCTCGAGCACCCAGAGCTGGAAGCACAAGTAATGAGCACATGATGCAATATCTGAGGGGGAGTCCAGAGTTCAAGGTTTTCATTCATCAATGTTGTTGGATCTCAGAGGTTTCTCACATTTCAAAACCAGGCTCTGTGAACCCACAAGATTCTTCTCTGTGTTCTGCAGGTTAAGTTAGGACGCTCTAGTCTTTCAGTCAGCTGCACTAATTCCAGAGAGGAAGCGGTTTGGAAAAAGTCTTTCTCTGCTCTCTGTAGGTTGCCAGTTTTCCCTTCAAGGGAAATACCAGCTTCTTGATCGTCCTGCCTTTGCCAGGGAGGGAAAACATCTCCTCAGTGCTGCCCAAACTGAACATCTCTGACCTGTACAGACGTCTACCTCAGGAGAAAACCATGCAGGTCAACATGCCAAAGGTGAAGCTGCATTACCAGCAGGAGCTCCAGGAGGCACTGACTCAAATGGGTGAGAGAAAATTAGAAAGTGCTGGTGATGACCCAGATTCCATCAGACTTCTTCAGCAGATCTGAAGTAACCCAGTTTCTCTCTGTCAGGCCTTGGATCTCTGTTTTCTGGGCCCAACCTCTCTGGAATTTCCGACCGGCCCCTGAAGGTGTCGAGCGTCCTCCATACCAGCACAGTAGAACTAAGTGAAGAAGGAGTGGAGGCGTCCGCCACCACGGCCGTGACCTCCGTGCGCTCCATCTCCGTCTTCTCAGTCAACTCTCCCTTCATCTTCGCCCTTGTCGATGACGCCTCCCTGGTCCCGCTGTTCATGGGCATTGTCACAAACCCCGCTCCCAACAAAGACGCTATGCTTGACGACAACCTCCACGGCAACAGCACCATGAGCGACCAGCCTGTGACAGACTGTACCCAGGACAGAGACACAAAAAGCGATCACACGAAGTTACAGCCAACCGAAAGCAGCAGGATGCCTGTATGCAGCGCCCCCGCTGGCGACAAAGAGCAGCTGCAGAGTGTAAATGGACCAGAGGACAGCATCGGCCCGAGGATGACACAAGACATGAAAGCGTCTCCAAACCAGTCAACTGGGCAACTGACTGAAGTTTGAAATATTAGTCGTTGTGACATTTCGTTGTGCTTCTTGCTGAGAGTTCAATGCTCAGACTGAAATCTCGGTACATGAAGCGACTAGTGAGGGAAACTTAGCAGAACTCATCTGTATATTCTCATTTAATCTCTGCCAAAAAAAAAAGTTCAGCGTAAATTCAAAAGTGCAGCAGATCGTCTTGTTCCCGTGATGTTCAAGGTCCTTTCCTTCCTTTTACTGTGATCAGCAAGTTTGATGTGAAAACCATCCTTTGGTCGACCCACGAGACACATTCAACAAGTCATGTACTTTAGTTTCTGTCCCAAATAAAGTCGTTGACACACGTCACGGAAATGACGACTTTAACCTCTGGATTCATTTTGCTCACAATTGAACCCACTTTAATTACTCCACAGATTTCTGCTGGCACTTCGGTCAGGGGTCCTGAAACTTCCTGAGGGTAATGGTGAGTTGTGGTTTCCAGGGAGCAGGGAGCCTTCTCTTTGTTCTGTGAGTTCATAAGGATTCATCTGATCTATAACATGCTGTCACGGTTTGAATATATTCTGAGGGACGGCCGATAGACAACTGAACCTCCAAAATGATGAAGCTTTGGGCAGAAATCCGGCATGGGGCCTCATTATTAAGTCTTTCGGACCGTCTCGTCTTTAGGTGGTTCCAGGTTCTGGGGTTCTGGTTCTGGTGCTCACCAACAGAATCATTTTATTTGAAACAAAACAAAGGAACAAAGGAATCCTCTGAGAGGTTTCACATGCACCTCACCACGTGGCTAAACTTTCACTTTCCTCAGAAAAGGTTCTGGAACTAAATCTGGAAACTTTCATCAGCTGGAACCTGCAGCTTCTCTTCTGCCTGCGCGGCCCCGGCGCTCGCCCACGCAGACGAGGGAGCGACGCGTGGACGCGCCTGCAGAGACAGAGTCGGAGCGACGTGGATCCGGATCAGACGCGGACCAAAGAGAGCCGAAGTGAACCGAGCTGACCCGAGGTGAGTGGAGGACTCTGCGGCTGCATTCTTCAGGTGTACGTGTGTCTTTTATCGCGTGGACAGAACCATGACAGACAGGTTTGCGGTCTGAATTGAGGGACAGGAGTGATCAGCATTTATCTTTCATCTCATCTCAGCTCCTCTTTAAACGGATCAACCGAGGTTCCGCACCGTGGGTCTGGTGTGACACTGGTTTCTAACTGTTTCTGATCCGTTATCCAGTTCACATCGGAATGACGGTGATGTGTCTCACTGACTTCACATCAGTGTGTGAGAGAGGGTGTGTGAGTTTGAGTCTGTGTACGCGCGTGCGTGTGACTGTGTGTGTGAGAGAGTTTGGGTTTGTGTGTGTGTGTGTGTGAGGTCCAGATGACTTTTGTTCCTGTAACCATGACACCCAGCTCCAGATGTTGCAGAGGAACAAAGGAACCTTGTGTCTGGGTCCGATGGAGCGAGAGTGGTTCAGCCGTATTGAGAAGGTTTTTGGAGGATGGGTTGTTTGAGGTTTGGCAGCTGGTCCTGTGGGTTTTCACTGTGATTATGCAAAACACTGAGGAAGTCGGTAGTGGTCTTTGTCTCTGGAAGTGTCTCCACCCCCTCTCCTCCAGGGCTTCTTTGTCCTGCAGCAAGACTGTGACACGTCTTCGCCTCGTGTGTTTGTGTTGCAGGATGAAGACAGCAACGTTCCTGCTGGTGTGTGGCGTCGTCCTGGGCTTCAGCCAGGCTCAGGTATCACATCAGCTGTTTCTGATTTCTCACACAGGATGTTGCTGTTGTGTAACAAACACACACATTAGATTCCAGTAAATCCGGACTCCTCTCTGTCCTGTTTCCAGTCGGAGGGCGAGGAGACGCCTGTGGAGGAGGAGCATGTCGAGCTCTTCACCACGCCAACTACTAAGTTGGCAGCGGCCACGTCCGACTTTGGCTACAACCTGTTCCGAGCTCTGGCGAGTCGCGACACCACGACCAACGTCTTCCTGGCCCCCATCAGCGTGTCTGCGGTGCTGACCCAGCTGTCCATGGGTGAAGACACAAACTCAACACCAACCAAAAACATTCATAGCAACTGATGGTCTCCTATCTCCCCGCGATGAGGGAAACTGGTCACGTGAGAATCTGACGTGTCTCCCGCAGGAGGGTCGGAGCTGGCTGAGCGTCAGCTGTTCCGGGCTCTGAGGTTTCACACCCTGCAGGACCCTCAACTCCACACCAATCTGAAGGGCCTGCTGGCCTCCGTCCGCTCGCCTGGGAAAGGCCTGAGCATCGCTGCTCGTCTCTACCTGGCACGAAGTGAGTTCACCTGGGATGTGCAGATCCGATGAGTCTGTGTGAGAGTAGCTCCAGGTTCTTCTCCCTGTGCTGTAATACCAGTGAGCGATAGACAGAAAAATAAAGTGGTAGAAAGCTGCGTCAAAGACGCAGTATTGGTCGGGTTCGTCATGGAGATCTCGGTTGTGTTTCTGTGTTTAGGACTTCGTCCCAAGCAGGAGTTCTTGGACCTGGTGGAGCAGCAGTATGGAGTTCGTCCAAAGGGTTTGACGGTCGGAGGCAAAGATTTGAAGGAAATCAACGACTGGGTGTCTCAGGAGACCGGCGGGAAGGTGCAGCGCTTCCTGGCCAGGCCTACTACCCGAAACCCTTCGGTGAACACTGTGAGCGCCGCCTACTTTAAAGGTGCGTTGGGAGGATTTCACACCTCAACATCTGAACGGTTTGATGCCGGTCACATGGGCTGAAATTTGACCACTCGGGTTTCTGTGAACAGGGAGGTGGGTCACTCGCTTCAGTAACAGTGGCGCCATGGAGAACTTTCAGGTGGAAGGAGCGGAACCTGTTCGCGTTCCCATGATGCATCAGGACAACTATCCCGTGAAGATGGGAGCCGACTCAGACTTGAGCTGCACGGTGAGTGTCTCTGCTCCGTCCGTGTCACCTCTGAGATCTGTCCTGAGCAATTTTTCTCGTCCGCCAGATCACTCAGATCCAGATGCAGAATGACGTGAGCATGTTCATCTTCCTGCCGGACGAGGTGACGTCCAACATGACGCTGCTGGAGGAGAGTCTGACCGCTGAGTTCGTTCAGGACCTTTCCATGACACTGCTTCCAGCCCAGGTGTCCCTCACTCTGCCCACCCTGAGTCTCAGCTACTCCACAGACCTGCTGCCGCTGCTCAGTGACCTGGGTGAGTCCAGAACCAGGTCCAGGTCCAACTTTGTCACATTAATAAATCTGGAAATTATTTATCAAGTTCAGTTTCTCAAGAGTTACTCTCAGGTATTTTCTTGAAGTTTTCACGGATTTGACAGTTTGTAAAAACAAAAGAGAGAAAGCCAGATTCAAAACATTACTCAGTGTGTGAGTGGTAGAGAGGAAGGAAGGTCGGGAAGTGCGACGACACAAACAGATGTGACTTGAGGTTTAGGTGATAGAGTCAAACATTACCTGTGGCGATGCAGACGCTCTCCTTCATGACAACTCAGGATCTTTTCAATTGTTCCACCTGTAGGTCTCACTGATTGGCTGGAGGACCCACAGCTGGAGAAGATCTCAACTCAGGCTGCCAAGCTCACCAGCGTCAATCACAAGGTCGTCATGGAGACAGCACCCGAGGGCGACCAGTACCCCAGCATCACGTCAACACCCACTCACCTGTCATACCGGGTGGACCGCCCCTTCCTCTATTTGATCCGGGACGAAGCGTCAGGGGCGCTGCTTTACATTGGTCGAGTGGTCAACCCCAAAAACCTGAGGCTATAAGACAGAGTCCCATTTCCCAGTTTGATTGGATTTTTTTACTTTTCATGTTGAAAGAAACACATTGGCGTGATCATGTTAGTCTGACGAGATACTGATGACACAAGGGAGAGGTTCCAAATATTGTCATTTGTTTTCAAAGAAATAAACAGGACAATGAAACCACAGGAACACGTTTTGTACTCAGTGTGTGTGTGTGTGTGTGCGTGTACAGCAGATTCACAACAACTGGAACACGTGGGCACATTCAAGTGAGGGGTGGAGCCTGTCGAGCAGCAGGAGGCGGGACATGACTTATCCAATAAATCAGCAGAACAGATCCCTGTCACACTCAGGACTGGGTGCTGCGTGCCAAATCAGGAGCTATAGTCCTGAACTAAAACTCTTCAACGTGTGTTTTAATCTGATCACGTTGTAAACATGAATATAAACATGAACAAGAATGTGAACATGAACAGAGGTTCTGAAGGATTCAGACGTTTTTCTGTGGGAGAGTTTCTCTGCAGCTGATCATTTCCCCCCATGCTCCTCCCACATTCCACCAAACACTTTACAGATGTGGAATTTTCCACATAAACATATGTTTTCACTTTGTCCTGCTGCAAACAAAATAACACACTCAAACTCAGTTTAAAATCGATTGTATTACTGTGTGTGTTTGTTTAAGTGTGTGTCTTTATGTTTGTATGTGTGTTTAATCAACCGCATATTTATTTTAGTCATTAATCAGACAGTTTGTCTCATGTGCTTTAACGAGTTGTGACATCATCAGTAATTAACTCACTAAGTGTAAAACTACTAAAAACCTTGAACAGGGGACAGAAGGTAGAGACCTCAGAGCGGTGGAAGGTGAACGAGCTGAACCACAGTCAGGAACCAGGAGACCGTTCGGAGGGTCAGAGGTCAGGATCGATCCAGCTGCTCTGGCTCTGCTCGTCATGTCTGAACCCGTTTGTTGTTTATCTGTTGAAGGTTGTTGGCTTTTTTTTCTGTGGACGACTTGAAGCCGCTTAGGCGTGTCCACTGGAATGTTTCCAACAGACAACCCCGACTGGTTCTATCCTCTGAGGCCGTCTAATCACCATCATTACAGGTTCTCTGTGATTGGACAAAAGGTCCAAACAGGTTCTTATCTTTAGTCAAAATAGTTTTAATCCATATGTGAATCAAAAGAAGAAAAATATACAATGAGATATTTTTGCAACTGACGATGAAGGGAAGGTCACATTTGCCACGTTTGTCATGCTCTGCGGGGGTTATAGACCTCCTCCATGTTAGCATCTGGGGGGCAGATCTAATGTCAACCACATTGCGCAGTGGCTTCAGGTTTCACATCTGAAGACGTAATGTCTCTGAAATTGAATATAAAAAACTTTAACGTATAAAATCATCAAATATGTGAGAATACATCAGCTGTTGAACACAGCAGAGATCAGGTCAATCGCTGTGAGATATAAAAATAAAAGCTCTGTCACGTGACATCTCTGACACCCCCCCTCAGATGCCCTCTGTCTATCCCTGCATCCTCTAGTTTCCTTTCCTCAGGTCTTGACACCTTTTTCGTCTTTCCCTCCAGATGACGTGTCCTCAGGTGTTTTCTGCTCTAACACCAGCTCATACACCCCCTTCTTGTCCGTCTTTGGTTCCTGAGCTCTGTTCATCTGCCAGAGGACCACGATGGTCAGCAGGAAGCAGAGCAGTCCCCCGCACACGAAGACGACCTGCAAACCCAGAAACCTGCAAACACGCAACCACAGAGAGGGTCAGGAGTCTGGAGACTCTCCAGTAACCACTGACCATGTGTGTCTCACCTCTGTCTGAACAGGTCCAGGTTATAGTACAGACAGGACGTGTGCTTGTTGCACTTCCTGCCCCACAGGATGCAGGTGGTGTCAATGACACTGCCATACAACACGGGACCGGGCATGAACGCTGCAGAGTCACATAACACAGACACGGGATCAACATGAGAACGGGCCAACACATTAATGTGGCCTGCCCTTCAAACTGCTTCTACCACGCCCTCTACCTGTAGCTCTGGGTATGGCTTCCTCCTCCTGCTCCCTTGGTGTGACGCCTACAGCTGCAGCTCGTCTGTCATCAACGGCTACACCTCCTCCTGACCTCTTCTACGCTGATAGATGTTACTGTTGCCCTGATTCCAGATCATTGATTCTGTTTTCTTTTAAAAATGTCTTGCTTGACCTGATCTCATACCATTCTCCTCCTCCGGTCCTCAAAACAAACTGTGTTGGACTCACCAAGCACTCTGAACAACATGTACTGAACTCCCACAGCAAAGGACTTGTCCTCTGGCGGCACCGTCCTGCAGCAGAGACACAAACATCACAAGATGACGTTTCATGGTAGAGACAGCTTCTGTTCTCACTTCAACTTTGCACTCCTCGTACCTGAGAATCATCATGTAGGACGGTGTTTGAGAAAAAGAAGCGATGAAGCTGGTGATTCCCAGAAGAGCCATGAAGGGGCGGAGCAGGTGGGCGCACTGGCTGCCACAGGTTCCAGGAGCAGCGTGTCCGAGGCCACTGATGCATCGGCACTCAGTGTAGTTCTGTAAGAAACACGCTCTGAAACAGTAGTTCCTGGTCTTTGTTTTACTGTGTGAGTCCCAGGGGGGACATGCTGTAATTCAATCGTACTCACGATCACTTTGTCCTTGGCGTCCTTCTCCATAACATTACAGCCGGCATGACACGGTGACCTGAACTCGATCCCATTTGAACCACAGACCGGGTTAAAGTCGTCCTGGGCACAACCACAGCTGGAGCTGCACGCCAATGCTTCAGGGCTAAAAACACACACAACGTGTGAACGTTAATACTCCGAATAACCTGCAGCCTGCTGTTAGTAAGGAGGCGGGGTTTAACCTGGACAGGTCACCATCGTATCTCAGGGTCAACATACAACAGTCCGGTCCCTTTCAGTGTTTTAGTGTCGGCTGTGTTTGTGACGCACTCTGGAGGAAAGACACCGGCGACCCTCTGGGTGGAGCAGCCCATGAACAGCAGCGGCATGGCGGAGAACATGCAGAGCAGGATGGCGATGGTGCACAACTTGCTGGCACCCCTGACCGAAAGATTCAACCTCCGCATCAGGACTCCGCCCAAGACGGTACCCAGCACTGCCATCGGGATGCCGACTCCACCTGAACCAAACCACAAGGGCAGAGTTCAGGTGCGTCTCTCCCCCTCAAGCCCTGTCAGCACTCAGAGAACTAACTCCGAACCAGCCCAAGCAGCACCTGGGTCAAAACAGGGGACAAGGCCCGTGTGGAGCCCCTCACCTATCATCATGGTGGAGAAGGAGACGGTCTGACTGAACTGTCTCTCGATGAACTTGGCCATGAAGGTGGCAAGGCCGGAGAGCAGCGCCGCCAGGTTGACCTGCGCCAGAACCACCAGCAGGTAGACGGGACTCTGCAGCGTCCGCAGAGCGATTCGAGGAAAACCTGGAGGAGAAAGAGTCGGTTCGCTGAAGTTACTGTGACTGCCATGTCCCTGTGTGTCTCAACACAAATGATAACCCCACAATATGTCCTGTCTGCTACTTCTGAAAACTTCAGACCCTGATGTCATTCATCAGCTTCAACTATCGGAATGAAAAACCAAAAAGTGTTTCATACAAATGAGAAATTCACTCTTAAGACAAACGCTTGTTCCCAGGAAAATGAGTCCAAATGAAAAGCACCATTGCCGTGATTAACACACCGCTCTTAGTGTGTAGTGGATTTCAAATGTCGTTAATCTAAAACTTGATGACCTTTACTCGACAGAAAAGCAGAAGAGCAAAAGAAAACTTGTACTTTTGAGGAACTGAAGGAGGGTAAGATGCTGCACGTTTGTCTGCTGCTTCTCGTCCGGTCTAGACTCTGGGTCGTCTGCTCCTTCCTGAACGAAGGAAACACAGCATCACTGACGTGTTTGCGTCGCAGGATTTGAAACCTCTGAGTCTGCAGCTGGAAGTCTGAATATGTCTCCTCTGGGAGATGTTGAACAATAGTTGGACTCTGTTTGTTTGTTTGTTTTTACAGAGAAACTAGAGAGAACAGAAGCTCATGGAGAGGACACTCTCCCCACGTTCACATTAACTTAGGAAGAACCAGCACCAAATGTCAGAAAATGATCCTATCGAACCTGGTGATTCCATTTATATTCATAAGATTCTTTAGAATCTGAGAAAAATGAGCCTCACTGAGCCGTCAAGGCTCATCAAGTTTAAAAATCTCATTGTCCTCACACGACAAACATCTCTCACCTGTCTGGGCATGTCTCTGGGGAAGAACAGGTACGGCAGCGCCGTGAGGAAGAGGAGGCCGGAAGCCAGGAGGAAGCCGAGCCACCAGGCTCCGACCCAGCGAAGGTCTCTAGAGTTCAGCTCAATCTGATCTGGAGTCAGACCAGAGTCAGCCACTGTCAATCACTCATCAATAAAATGATCACAGTCAATCTTTAAACTTGTCACCATGTTTTCAGATTGATCAACTGTTACTACACATAGTATTTATATTTATTGGTATTGCACCACAATACAAAGTGTATTATTTTCAAACAATGAGTTCCGATCTAGCGGCCAGCCACCAGGGGGCGATCAGGGTGACGTGCACTCACTGTGGGGGCCGTCATGTCCACCGTCTTTATCTATGGTCTAACACATGTTCTTCTATGAGCAGTTTGAAGAACAAATCAACTCCAGATGATGTGAAGTTCAAAACAGAGAAAACCTTTAATGTCTCAACGTCTCCTCACCTGAGGACAACTTGTCAAAGTCAACGTAGAGTCTCAGCATCAGGGATCCGGTGATGAAGCCGACGGCGGGACCGATGGACGTCACAGCGAAGAGGATCCCTGAGAAACACAACCAGCAAGAAACACTGACTCAAATGAATCTGAGGATGGACAGAAGGTGTCTCCTTCAAAAGACAGTGACAATGTCAAATGGACTAATGGACTTGTTGGTGAACCTGCTCATTTCAGACAGACTCAATCTTTTGACGAGCGTTCGCCCAGAGGCCCCTGAATGTTGGACACGTTGTCGTACCGAGGTAAAGGGGGGAGTTCCTCTTGCTGGCGTAGTCGTCGATGTAGGAGATACCAAAGGGCTGAATGGGAACGGAGGCAACGCCCAGCAGCAGCTGCGCCAGCAGCAGCATGGGGTAAACCCTGTCCTGTATGGGGTACTGCTGAAGGCTGCAGCTCTGATTGGAGGAGGAGGTGCTGGCGGAGTTTGTTGATTGGCAGAGGTCGGTGCTGTTATGAGCGTAGGCTGCTGGGAAACAGAGGGTCAGTCAGGTTCTGTCTCATCTACCAAAAAGTGCGACCACACAAGACATTAGGACCTTTCGCTAACGCTAAGAGATCAGAACACAGGGGGTGTGGTCTCACAGCTGATGGAGCTGCTGTAGTCGTACAGTCCGCTGAAGAAGTGCGGCAGCGCCATCAGCAGCGATGCGAGGCTGGCCAGCAGAGCTCCGCCCCCGATGAACCGAGGCCTGTGGACCCGACTCCCGAAGAAACTCACAAAGATGATGAGAATGGTGTTTCCCACCTGAAGAGGCACAGCAGTGTTTAACTGTTTCTGACCGCGTGGAAAACGATCAAGACCCAAAAGAAGAGTCCTCACTGACCTCGTTAAAGGCAGCGAGGAGCCCCGACTTCTGGCTCGAGAGGCCATAACGTCTCTCGATGGTGGAGATGGAGCTCTTCATGTAGCCTGACACCAGCAGCTGAGCCAGCTGCAGCAAACTGTGGCAAAACACAAAGAACTGAGGAGGAGGAGGAGAAGAAACAGTTTGTCAGTGGGGTTTGCTCATCTGCAGGTTTTTATCAGGTTCATGTCAGCAAACTTAGACTGAGAAAGGAAAACTATTTGACTTGAGAGATGTGAGATCAAATGTTTCCCTGTGGTGATCTGAGAGAACAATTCCAGGATGTGCTCTTCACATCCGGACGAGTCTGTTCAAACTACCGGAACAGCAGCCCTGTCCCCTGCTGTCTCTGCTGTCTCTCCAGGTTCTGCGTGTCGCAGTTGAGCTAAGCTAAGGAACCCTCATCACCGACGTTCTGCAGGGTCTGCTCCTTCCTTGATCCCAGCGTGTGTTGCAACCTCGACCCATTTGGAGAGGAGCAGGCCCAAAAGCTCTCCCCCCACCCCCGACCTCAGAAAAGTGAAACCATGGAGTCAGATTTAGCTCCCACTCTCCAAACCTCCTCCACACTGACCAGCTGCTCCACTTCCTGCCTCACAAACCTTGATGTTGTTGAACAGACTCTGGCGTCGAGGACAAGATTGGGATCCTGAGGGGTCAGGGTTCACTTTGACTTGATCCACCCCCATGATTGAATTTGTAGCAGAAGAGAGCCTGTGAAACACACACACACACACACTGATCTCAGTCCTGAACTCACATCATGTTAGAACATGATTGTTTTGATCCTTGACATCACTTCTCTGAACAGACAATATACATGATTCAAACTCTGATGAAGCCCCACATGTGCTGTGTTGCTCATGTTTCTTCGTGTGTTCTACATGTGTTTTTATGTATTCTTTGCATCTTTTTCATGTGTTCATGGCATGAAAAACCCTTGCCAGGGCTTTGGAACCTTTGAACACTCACAGGGTTGATTCCACAATAAATGATAACGAAGATAACAACTGAGGCCAAGTCAAATATTGACTTAAATTTCTGTGTGTGTGTGTGTGTGTGTGTGTGTGTGTGGTGTGCCCTGAGTCCATTCCAGATAGACGTAATAGGACATGTTTCAGGTGTTGCAGAGTGGATGTGTCACTGACCTTCCTGGGAGTTCCCTGTTGAACCTGATGAGCTGATATTTGTCCTCAGGAACGTTCAGTAATCCACGTGTGATCCACCCTTTCTGTGGAATAGAGTCAGCTCACTTCCCTGCTTCCTCTTTTCACTTCGCTGCAAATTCTCATGCCTTCCGTGACTTGAGCTTCAACACCGCCCCACAGGAGGAGGAGGAGGAAGAGGAGGAGGAGGAGGAGGAGGAGAAGCTGGAATTTGACCTGGGAGTGAAGCAGGACAAAAACGAAAGAAAATGAAAGCAAACAAAAGACGCAGGAGTCTGATGCTAAAAACAGGATTCAACTGGTTTTATCAACAAACAGAGCAGATCAGATTATATTCATTTATATCTGTGGACTCATCTTCAGGAGAAGATGTAAAAGCAAGAAGCTTCTGTTTCTAGCGTGTTCAGTGTCGTCACCATGCAGACAAGTGGTCAGGTCACGGGATCATCACCGAATAAATAAATACCATGCAGTGTCTTTAAAACATTGATATTTCAGTGTGGTAGCAGCAATTAGCGCTGATCAATTTTACAAAAACTTAATACAGTATATACTGTATGTATATATAAGATATATACTGTATATAATGAACAACTCCAACTTACAAAAAGTTTTTTATGACAACAAACTTGTGTTTGTTCTGTTAAGGCCCTTAAGGGGTTTACTGTTTGCTTCTGTTGCATTCTGGGAGCTCTGGGGACGGCTCCGCCTTCTTACGGCCCGACGGTTTCATCACGCGTATCCAGTTACCACGACAACATTGATGAGCATTAACGTCTCTGAAGACAGATGATCATTAATGAGCTGTTGCCACAAAAACACTTATCAACAGTTTCTGATGTAATGAGTCCTGAGGGATGACAGACACCAGGGGGTCGTCCTCTGAAGGGACTCAACTCACTCAAGAAGAAGAAGAGAAAACAATTTCATCACTTTGGTGAATTTATACATTTCAAACTACATAGAAAAGAAAAATGAATCTTTGATAAAACAAATCATCACTGTCACGGAGGAACAGCGCCCCCTGCAGCCACACCAGATCAACTAGATCGGCCTCATTTCGTTTTGTGTAAAAACAAAGGGAATCAATGTGTTGAGCTCTGATCGCAGGCTATTACCCATGATCCTCTGCTTCCTGAGGCAGCAGAGCAGCTGTAACAGATCCTCCAAACTCTGTCCTTCATGTTTAATGTTGGAGATCAACTCTGGATCTAAAAAGCTCGGAGTGTTTGAACTGATCTCTGAGAGCTACAGAGAACAGACGCTGAGGCAGAGGAGGCAGAAACCTTCCTCACGTTCACTCATCAGATTCTGTCATCGAGTTCTGGAGAATTCCCAGGTGTTCAGCGCGTCCTGCCACTGACGACACTTTCTCTATTAAAGAGAGTCTGGCTCTCGGGTTTGGCAGAAGTTCTTCATCTTAGTGTTCGATGAGTTCACAGCAACTGTAGGTGACGATCGTTTTTCATTTCATGACGTATGTGTATTTTAAACATGTGAATCATGTGGAGCTGATCTGTGACCTTCTGTTTCCAGGCTGATGGAAAACTTCACGTTCAACAGCATGACGCTGCAGCTGGAGGGGTTAAAGGTCACACAGGTGTCCGTCTACCCCGTGTTCTTCTTCTTCCTTCTCTCCTACATCCTCATCATGTTCGCAAACGTCTGCATCGTGTGTCTGGTTTTCACAGACAAAACCCTTCACCAGCCCATGTACCTGCTCTTCTGCAACCTGCCTGTCAATGACATCATTGGAAACTCCATCATGTTGCCACGGCTGCTGTGGGACATCCTGCGTCCTCCCTCTGAACGTCTCATCAGTTATTATGAGTGTGTGGTCCAAGCCTTCACCACACACATGTTCGGCACCACCTCCCACACAGTGCTAATAATCATGGCCTTTGACAGATACATAGCCATCTGTAATCCTCTGCGTTACTCCGCCATCATGACCAACAAGATGGTGATCAAGCTGACGGTGTCCGCCTGGGGCGTGGCCTTTGTGTTGGTGGGGATTCTGCTGGGTTTGACCATAAGACTGAACCGATGCAGAACAAGAATCATGAATCCGTTCTGTGACAACGCCTCGCTGTTCAAACTCTCCTGTGATAGTGTGTTTATTAATAACGTCTACGGCCTCACGTTCACCGTGGTCCTGCTCTCCTCCTCTATCGGCAGCATGGTTCTGACATATGGGAAAATAACTGTCGTCTGTCTGACCAGTAAAAACAAGTCTCTGAACCATAAAGCTCTGAAGACCTGCAGCACTCATCTCTTTGTTTATCTCATCATGTTATTATGTGGCTTCTTAATTATCATCCTGCATCGCTTCCCTCAGTACTCCAACTACAGGAAGCTGTCAGCCATTCTGTTTCACGTCATCCCCGGCAGCTTGAACCCCTTAATATACGGAATCCTGTCAAAAGAGATTCGAAATTTTGTGTCTCAGCTGTTTCAGTCCAGAAAAGTCTCATAGTTCTTGTTCAGCAGTGTCACGGTTCAGGAAAATCAATCAGCTGTGTAGTTTATTAAACGCCACCTGTTGAACATCTGAATTGTTTTAGTTGAGTCAAGTCTTTATTTCAGCAGATGTGTCATAAAGAACATGTTACATGTGCACGTCACTGTTCATACGTGAAGCAGAGAAGTAGTGAAACATGACATCATCTCTCTCACGCCTGTCACTGAGGTCCTCCAGCGGTGTGATCATCAAAGTCTCCACCCACCTGACCCGCGGCCGCGATTCTACAGCGTATGTGTGTGTGTGTGTGTGTGTGTGTGTGGAAAACTGCTGATTCGTCCACAAGAATCAAATACAGTTTCACGTCATTCTGCAGACCATCAAACATATAAAAGTATGAAACTGCAGCTGTGGGGGGGGGGCAGAGGACTGTGCACGAGGTAAAACTCACTTGTACGTGTGTGTGTGTGTGTGTGTGTGAAACTAAGAGCTGCTCTTTGAGCCTGTCGTAACTCAAACTCTCTTTAAAATTCTTCCTCAAATTATGCCACAGTCCAAACACTGTCAGGAGAGTGACACCAGGTGGCATAAATACACACATTGTGTACTTCAGTGGAAGAACATGTACTTGTGTGAAGTAATGATTCCAAGTCTACAGTTTCCCTCTGAACATTGTTTCTATTGACTGATGTCACGTCAGATCATAAAGAATCTGAAGGCGATTTCACTCCTGGTTGAAGGAAGATTTGTGAACTGTGATGTCTTTTCCTGCTTTGACAAGGTTATGATTTTTTTGTCCGCTCTTTGATCTGATTGATTCTTTTATTTGAGATCAGTTTGGAGCGGTACGTTCTGTTTCTTCTGTTCGTTGAGGGTGGGCCGTCTCTGAGCAGCAGCTACAGCCTCCCCTGTGGATGAAGTGAGCGTGTGAGGAAGAGCACAGTCAGTGCGTTTGACGACTCTGTGTTAAAAAGTAAAGAAGTATTCCACTGAACGTGTGTTCATTGCTGCCGTCACTTGTTCACAGCAACAGATGGAAAACCAGAGTTTCCGTCCCAACGTCCTGCTCCTGGAGGGGTTAAAGGTCAGCCCTGCGGCCTCCGTTCCTGCCTTTGTCCTGTTACTCCTCACCTACGTCTTCATCATGGTGTCTAACGTGGGCCTGGTGCTGCTCATCTCCATGGAGCGGAGCCTCCACCAGCCCATGTACCTGCTCTTCTGCAACATGAGTGTCAACGACGCCTTCGGCGCCACCATCATCATCCCTCACGTTCTCCGTGACATTTTCGTGTCCGACTCTGAGCGCTCCATTCACTACGCGGACTGCGTGGTTCAGGCGTTCTGCGTCCACCTGTACGGCAGCACCTCCCACACCGTGCTCATGATCATGGCCTTTGACCGCTACGTGGCCATCTGCAACCCACTGCGTTACGCCTCCATCATGAGCAATAGAATGGTGGTGAAGCTGTCAGCAGTGGCGTGGGGGACAGCGTTGGTGTCGGTGGCCGTCCTCCTGGGCCTCACCGTGCGCCTGTCACGCTGCCGGCAGGTCATAGCCAACCTGTTCTGTGACAACGCCTCCTTGTTCAAACTGTCGTGTGAGAGCGTCTTCATCAACCAGGTGTACGGCCTCGGCTACACTGTGGTCCTGCTGGGCTCGTCGGTCTGCAGCGTCGCGCTCACCTACCTGAGGATTGCCGCCGTGTGCGTGCGCAGCAAAAACAAGGTGCTGAACAGCAGAGCGCTGCAGACCTGCGCCTCCCACCTGACCGTGTACGTCCTCCTGCTGGTGTCGGCCTTCATCATCATCATCATGCACCGGTTCCCCCAGCTGTCCCACCACAGGAAGGTGGCGGCCATAGTGGGCGAGGTGACTCTGCCCGCTCTGAACGCCATAATCTACGGGCTGCAGATGAAAGAGGTCAGACAGCGGATCACTAAAGTGTTTCACAGTAAACAAACACAGTTCAAATGAGTCTCTGTCCAATCACCATCAGCGTTTCACCTGGACAGAAATAGAGCTCATATTCAGTGGCTATCACACATGCAGTGATTCTGTATATACCTGTAAACATTAAATTGACCGTTTCTCATTTAGACCAATAAACACAAGGCCTTTCAGAGTCTGAATGAACTTGAATGTGCATGTATTGTACATCATGTGCACAATAGTTGACCAGGTGCACGTGGTCACATCTGATTGGATGAGCGTTGGTGTTCAGAGGCGATGACATCATGTCCTCCGGCTGATAAGACGAGCGAGTCAGTCCAGCTGGGAGGGGGGAGGAGGAGGTGGAACACAGGTAAACACACACATGCACGTCTGTGTGGACGCTCCTGATGCACTGAACCTAACACACATATCAGGAAATCAAATGTTCATATTTAAAAAGTGTGTGATTCTTCTTTGATGTCTTCTTCACGTCTTCAACATGAACATCAAATCTAATTTCATGAGTCAATGTTAGAAATGTTTTGAATGTATATAAAAAAAGTTGTGATGCCATGTTTTTGTGTAGTTATATATACAGTATACTTAGAACAGATTCTTCAGTTTTTGAGTCTGGAGACTGAAACGTCTTTCAATGTTTGTGTATTTTTTCTCAGGGGCTGACTGACAGCGGATCATGATCGTTGCTCTGCAGGATGAACAACGTCAGTGTGGATCTCCTGCTCGTGGAGGGGTTAAAGGTCAGCCCTGATTCCTCTGTTCCTGCCTTTGTCCTGCTGCTCCTCATCTATGTCTTCATCATGGTGTCAAACACGGGCCTGGTGCTGCTCATCTCCATGGAGCGGAGCCTCCACCAGCCCATGTACCTGCTCTTCTGCAACATGAGCGTCAACGACGCCTTCGGAGCCACCGTCATCATCCCTCGGCTGCTGAGCGAGGTCTTTGTCCCGGGTCCAGACAGATACATTTCTTATGCAGCCTGCGTGGGTCAGGCGTTCTGTGGGCACTTCCATGCGAGCACCTGCCACACGGTGCTCATGATAATGGCCTTCGATCGCTACGTGGCCATCTGCAACCCGCTGCGTTACGCCACCATCATGACCACCAGGATGGTGGTGAATCTGTCAGTGTCGGCGTGGATGGTATCTTTCATCTTGGTGGCCGGTCTCATTGGCCTCAGCATGCGCCTGTCCCGCTGCAGGTGGATAATATTCAACCCGTTCTGTGACAACGCCTCCTTGTTCAAACTGTCGTGTGAAAGCGTCCTCATCAACAACATCTATGGCCTCGCCTACACCGTGGTCCTGCTGGGCTCCTCCCTGGCCAGCGTCGCCATCACCTACCTGAGGATCGCCACAGTGTGTCTGAGCAGCAACAACAAGGCACTGAACGGACGGGCGCTGCAGACCTGCACCACCCACCTCGCCGTCTACGTCATCATGTTGGTGTCCGGCTCCGTGGTCATCACTCTCCATCGTTTCCCTCACCTGTCCGACCACAGGAAGCTCGCCTCCATCATGTTCCATGTGGTCCCTCCTGCCATGAACGCCGTCATCTACGGACTGCAGATCAAGACGGTCCAAGAGAAAATCAGCGTCATGTTCATGAAGAAAAACCCCAGAGTTATCCCAGTATTTTAAACTTTATTATTCCCTTCAGACATGTGTGTAGAGTCACTGCAGCAGTGTTGTTTGTTCGAGCAGTGCTGAGTGTTAACGTGTGAATCCGTGTACATGTTACAGCTAAATAAAAGATGTTTATTACAGAAACCGTGTTTGATTCTTTGCACTGCAAACCACTGCACCACTGTGCTGTGTTTCAATCCGTTACAAATAAATTGTGTGTTTAAATCTTTATCAATCCCAGTTCAGACTCTATCGCCCCCTACTGCCCAGCTGTCCCACCACAGGAAGGTGGCAGCCATAGTGGGCGGGGTGACTCTGCCCGCTCTGAACGCCATTATCTATGATCTGCAGATAAAAGAGGTCAGTGTGAATCACTAAAGTGTTCCACAGTAAATAAACACAGTTCAAATGATTCTGTGTATACCTGTAAACATTTATATACCTGTAAACATTCAAATCTAAATTGTACTGTTTCTCACATAGACCAATAAACACAAGGCCTTTCAGAGTCTGAATGAACTTGAATGTGCATGTATTGTACATCATGTGCACAATAGTTGATGAACTGACCAGGTGCACGTGGTCACATCTGATTGGATGTGTGTTGGTGTTCAGAGGCGATGAGATCATGTCCTCCGGCTGATAAGACGAGCGAGTCAGTCCAGCTGGGAGGGGGGAGGAGGAGGTAGAACACAGGTAAACACACACATGCACGTCTGTGTGGTTGTGAGGACGCTCCTGATGCACTGAACCTAACACACATATCAGGAAATCAAATGTTCATATTTAAAAAGTGTGTGATTCTTCTTTGATGTCTTCTTCACGTCTTTAACATGAACATCAAATCTAATTTCATGAGTCAATTTTAGAAATGTTTTGAATGTATTTTTTCTCAGGGGTTGACTGACAGCGGATCATGATCGTTGCTCTGCAGGATGAACAACGTCAGTGTGGATCTCCTGCTCGTGGAGGGGTTAAAGGTCAGCCCTGAGTCCTCTGTTCCTGCCTTTGTCCTGCTGCTCGTCATCTACGTCTTCATCATGGTGTCAAACACGGGCCTGGTGCTGCTCATCTCCATGGAGCGGAGCCTCCACCAGCCCATGTACCTGCTCTTCTGCAACATGAGCGTCAACGACGCCTTCGGCGCCACCGCGATCATCCCTCGGCTGCTGAGCGAGGTCTTTGTCCCGGGTCCAGACAGATACATTTCTTATGCAGCCTGCGTGGGTCAGGCGTTCTGTGCTCACTTCCATGCGAGCACCTGCCACACGGTGCTCATGATCATGGCCTTCGATCGCTACGTGGCCATCTGCAACCCGCTGCGTTACGCCACCATCATGACCACCAGGATGGTGGTGAATCTGTCAGTGTCGGCGTGGATGTTTGCTTTCATCTTGGTGGCCGGTCTCATTGGCCTCAGCGTGCGCCTGTCGCGCTGCAGGTGGATAATATTCAACCCGTTCTGTGACAACGCCTCCTTGTTCAAACTGTCGTGTGAGAGCGTCCTCATCAACAACATCTACGGCCTCGCCTACACCGTGGTCCTGCTGGGCTCCTCCCTGGCCAGCGTCGCCATCACCTACCTGAGGATCGCCACAGTTTGTTTGAGCAGCAACAACAAGGCGCTGAACGGACGGGCGCTGCAGACCTGCACCACCCACCTCGCCGTCTACATTATTCTGCTTGTGTGCGGTTCCACCGTCATCATCCTCCATCGTTTCCCTCACCTGTCCGACCACAGGAAGCTCGCCTCCATCATGTTGCACGTGGTCCCTCCCGCCATGAACACTGTCATCTATGGACTGCAGATCAAGACGGTCCGAGAGAAAATCAGCGTCATGTTCACAACGAAAGATCCCAGAACGTGACTCGTCAGTAATAATGATTCTGAATGACGTTGTAACATTGAGAGATGAAGAGTCGTCACATGTTCCTCATATGTGTAGTCATTTCAGCAGTGTTCAAGCTGTGTATATGACATATATAACGTGTATATGTTAGAGCTTAATAAAAGATGTTTATACAAAAACTGTGATTTGATCCAAAACAAATAAATCAACTGCAACTTGTTCTAAATGCTGATAAAACTAAATGTATGTTCTCCACTAATTCAGAATTAGCAAGGTCAAACGTCTGTCATTTTCTCCTGTAATGTCAACAAATTGAACTTTTATCTACTTTTAAATAGGGTTTTTGGTTTTGGAAACGAGAGGAGCTGACCTTTCTGCCAATTATTGATCATGGGGATGTGACATATACAAACGCCTCTTCCATGTGCCTCCACATGCTGGTTGTATCATGGAGCTTTGAGGTTTATCATAAACCGTGGAGCTCATCACTGTGTCTTATCCTCTAAAGTAAACTGGCCGTTATTATATACAAGCAGGCTCAGCCATTGGTGTGTCCTCATCTACAAGGCGATCCTTGATATGATTCTGTTTTATTCATCATCTCTTTTAATCCTGAATAATTGAGCCAACAGTCTCTGCTCGCTGGACCTTCTACACTTAGCTACACAGAACAGAAATATGTATTTTTATTTAAAGTCTATGTAACAAATATATGCATTCCATATTTGATCTCAAGGGACCAATCTACACAAATAAATTATTATAATAATACAAAATTGTGTGATTAAATCTTTATTAATCTCAGCTCAGACGCTGTCTCTCCCTGGTGTTTCCTTCTCCATGTTAACAAATCAGCGGTCAGCAGGTGAGCAGTGAGAGCTACTCAAACATCAACAACTTACAGCAACGGTTGCCTGGAGACAAAGTGATGAGCAACACAACTAACTGCAGAAAAGGAGGAGGAGAAGAAGAAGAGGAAGAAGAGATGGGTTATAAAAGACGAGTGTCAGACGAGTCCGACAGGAGGACAGGTAAACATCACAGGCACTCACTTTTCATTCAACACAAATTGTTTCTAGAAATGTTTGTTTTATATACATTATATTATTATAATGTGATTTATAAAAATGTATAAATGATTAATTTATGAAATTATTGTTATGTTGACGATAAACACCAACAACAATTTTAATATTTTATTGAAATATTAACTATAGTCGTTCAGTTTTACCTTGTTAAGATTTTTTAAAAACATTTTTACACTTTAAACAAAAAGTTTGAACATAATCATTATTTCAAGCATTTTGTGCTTTTACTTTGAAACTATAATGTGTTCCTCACGTGTGTCGGGACTTCTCCCGACTCTTTGAGACACTCCTCTCTAAGTTTGTCAGAGCTGCATGTGTGCGTTTGTCTTTGACTTGGTTTGTTTCACGTGACGCCGGCTGCTGGCATGTGTGTTCTGTAGCGGAGTCACACACGATGTTTGATCACTTTGTTTCTTGTCGACTCGACAGTGGAACAGACAAACTGAAAAGTTCTTAATTTCTTCCACAGTGAACTTGAACTGTTTCCTGTTTCTCTCTCGTCACTCACACCATCCCTCAGCGTCTCCTCACAGCACCATGGACAACCAGACACTCAACGCTGATATTATATCCATCGAGGGGTTAAAGGTCATCCCTGGAGCCTCTGTTCCTGCCTTCGTCCTGCTCCTCCTCATCTACGTCTTCATCATGTTGTCTAATGTGGGCCTGGTGCTGCTCATCTCCATGGAGCGCAGCCTCCACCAGCCCATGTACCTGCTTTTCTGCAACATGAGCATCAACGACGCCTTCGGAGCCACCGTGGTTGTCCCTCGCCTGCTGAGCGAGGTCTTCACTCCCATGACTCAGCGCTACATCCGTTACTATGAGTGCGTTCTTCAGGCCTTCGCCAGCCACTTTCATGCAGGCACCTCCCACGCGGTGCTGATGATCATGGCCTTTGATCGCTACGTGGCAATCTGCAACCCCCTGCGATACGCCGCCATCTTGACCACCCAGATGGTGGTGAAGCTGTCAGCAGGGGCCTGGGTGATGGCCTTCATCCTAGTGGCGATCCTCCTGGGCCTCACCATCCGCCTGACGCGCTGCAGGAGGGTCATATTCAACCCGATCTGCGATAACGCCTCCTTGTTTAAGCTCTCTTGCCAGAATCTCCTCATCAACCACATCTACGGCCTCGGCAGTGCTGTGGTCATCCTGGGCTCCTCCCTCGGCAGCGTCACGCTCACCTACCTGAGGATCGCCGTCATGTGTTTCAGCAGCAAGAACAAGGTGATGAGTAGCAAAGCGCTGCAGACCTGCGCCACCCACCTGGCCGTGTACGTCATCATGCTGGTGTCGTCCTTCACTCCCATGATCATGCACCGGAACCCTCAGTGGGCTGACAGTGGGAAAGTGGCGTCCGTCATGTTCCACGTCGTGCCTCCTGCGCTGAACCCCATCATCTACGGTCTGAACTGTAAAGACCTGCGGCAGAAGATCGTCAGTGTGTTTGACAGGAGTGAAGTCAAAACATCCCAAAAATGACAGAGATAAGTCAAATCAGAAGAAGAGCTGAGCTGGAGATCAGGAAACGCAGAGGAGCTTCTCTGCAGCGCTCGGTAGCCAACTTCAAAACATGAGGGATTCTGGGTGTGGCAGATCTGTGCCGGCAGCAGCAGCAGCTGCTGGATCAGGAAGCAGAGTGTCGTGGGTAAAATCTAATGCACTGACACACTGCTTCTCACCATGTTTTCTCTACACAGTTAATTATGATGTGTGGCTGCAGGGGGCGCTGTTCAACCCTAAGAGAAGGAAGGTTTCTAAATTACATAAAACGTATTTATCTCCAGTTCAAATAATAAAAAAAATATTCTCCTGAATTATAATTGTTATTTTATTTTTGCTTATGACATGCGATGTATATTATTGAAGTATTATACATAAACGCTTAAGAAGAAAAGAAGAGAAAAGAGTTTGAGTTTTTTTGATGATGCATCTTGGACACATTGTGCTGCCCATAGATTCACTGCAGGAGTGAATACTGGCACACTTTGAAGTACCGTAAAGTACTTTAAGAGACATATGCATGTTCAACAGTGAGTGAAAAAGCAGAAGCAGAATGCTTGTATATTTCTTCCCATCGACTTCATCCTGTAATTATGAACGAAGATATAGTTTATTATTTCTGCTCATGCTTTTATTATATCATAATAAATCATCATCTCTATATCTCTCTCTATATATATTGTAGTATCTAATGTTTTTTCACTTTGTCTTCCTTAAATCTGGTTTGTCATTTTTACTATCATTGGCGCCAGCCAGTAGTAAGGAATGTTTACATTTGCCTCTGACTTTGGGGTTCACGTCAACAAGTCATAAATATAAGGTTAAAGATCACCATACATATCAACTTGTTTAAGTTTGTTATTCTCTGGATACTGCAACATATGGCATGGGTGTGCTGTGAACGTATATAAGAGCAGTCTGAAGAATTAGTCGGGTAAGAGTACACAATCAGGACCCAAGTTCTCCTCCAGACAGATGCATATGTCTGACTGATGCTGGACTCTGTTGCAATAAACTTTACACTATTCAACTGAGCCAGTGTCAACGGCTGATCCTTTTTCATAGGGTTAGCCCTAACCCTAACCCTAACCCACACATCATTGAGGGCTGAGATACCACAATATCATAGAATATGTGATACAATGTATATTATATGTAATTCTTTTGTGTTATGTATTATGTATGTATTATGTATTGTGTTTATGTATTATATCATATTTATGTTACAGTTTTCTGCAGTCAGCACAACTGCTTTGGTGGGAAATATTAATTAATATTAATTCAAGTAAAAGTACAAATACAGCAACAAGACACAATAAACATGATTATGCTGTGATTATTGTTTTATTATTGTTTCAGTTTCTTTTTACATTATTTCATATTTTCAAACAAACACACATGAAATAAAATAGAAATAAATAAAACTGTTATCTTTCAAAAAAAATTAATAAGGTTTAAGTGCAAATGAAGATTACGTTTTTCTTCCAAGAATGAAAATCAAGTAAAATGCACTAAAGAAATAGAATGACTTTTCATTTAATCTCATGAACACAAACCTGTTGTTAGACAATGAGCCACTCACAAACTTTGCCTCTTCTAACATTTCATTCCCCTCAAACTCACAGTTATGCTTCACAGTTCATCATCACAGGTCGAAGATTCATCATGACAATAAAAGCAGGAACATGAGCGGTTTCATCGCACATTAAAAAGATTACTTGTCTTTCTGCGTTGAAATATGTAGGACAAACACTTGTGTATTTCCTGGGACTGCAGGCTGTAGATGACGGGGTTCAGGCTACCGGGGACCACGTTAAAGAGGATGGCGGCAATCTTCCTGTACTCGGCTAACTTGGGGAAACGATGGAGTGCAATGAGGATCATACCGCTGAGCAGCATGATCAGGTACAGACACAGGTGAGTGCTGCAGGTCTTCAGGGCTTTACTGTTCAGAGACTTGTTCTTACTAGTCACACAGGCCGCGGTGATCTTATAATAAGTCAGGACGATCGAGCCAATGGATGATGAGAGCAGGACCACAGTGAACGTGAGGCCGTAGACGTTATTGATAAAGACGCTCTCACAGGAGAGTTTGAACAGCGAGGCGTTGTCACAGTACGGATTAGTGATCAGAGTCCGGCATCGGTTCAATCGTACGGTCAGACTGAGCAGGACAGCTACCAGAACAAAGGCCACGCTCCAGGCAGAGACCGTCAGCTTGACCACCATTTTATTGGACATTATGGCAGCATAACGCAGAGGGTCACAGATGGCCACGTATCTGTCAAACGCCATAATCATGAGCACCGTGTGGGCGTTGGTGCTGAACATGTGAGTGGTGAACGCCTGCATGACACACTCGTAGTAGTGAATGAGGCGCTCGGAAGGCGGCACAAGGATGTCTGCGATAACCCGGGGAACTAGCAGAGAGTTCCCAATGAGGTCGTTGACGGACAGGTTACAGAAGAGCAGATACATGGGCTGGTGCAGGTTCCTGTCCGTCCATATCAACAACAAGATGCCCATGTTGGTGACGAATATGAACACGTACAGGAAAAGCAGGCAGGTGAAGATAGGGTACTTGCTTGTCTTGGATACCCTTAACCCCTCGAGTTGCAGAGTGAGGCTGTTGTACGAGGAGTTGTCCATCGGAGCTGCACGAGAGAGAAGAGGGAAAAATCATAAGCAAGAACTGACGGCAAACAACCAGTTCACATGCATTGTCTCAATAATTACATGAAAGCCGCTTTCACGTGTAGAGAGGAGCAGTCAGCCGGGGGGGAGGGGGGGCGGGGGGCTCAGTGAAGAGAGCTGCGTCCTGCACCAGCCTCCTTTGGTTGTCTCAATCAGCCTCCCTGCTTTTATGAACCTGGCTGTTCTCTGGGGGAACCAGCACGGAATCAGGCTCTGGCTCCTGTCAACAGGCCTCAGGTTCTGGTGTCTTCACGTGGACTCACACTCACTCTATGGGATGTTTCCGGAGTGGCCTAACCCTATCCCTAACCTTAACACCTTGTGATGTCTTAACATGTCATGTACAGTTCCTCAGTGCGTTTGTACACTTGTGGTAAGCAAGTAGCCCCCGCTACAATCCCATTTAACTGTAGCCCCCACTGTGTAAAATACTTGGCGTGTGATGCTTGTATGTAATACTTGTATGTGATAATTACTTGTACTGCTGTACTCAGCAGTCATACATGATTTGCACTAGGGGAGATCCAGGCTGTTTAATGGAAGATTAAACTTTAAAATGAGTGACGACGACGACTGTAAGTACTCTCTGAAAACTGTAGTAGTTTGAAACATCTAACAGCTAAGGTAACTTAATGTTAGCACGATGCTAACGGAGTTCACACAGGGGAGTAGCTCATAAGCTAATGTTAGCTCGCCATTCTAATATTAACTAGCACCAAAACTAGCACGCTATCAAATTAACTTCCAGCATAACATTACCTGCTCAGCTACTGTTAGCCATTCGTTGGAAAATTGAGGGTAGATGTTTGCTGCCACTAGTTAGAGTAGTACATGCTAATTTAACCTTCACCTACGCCTAGTATGGCAAACAGTAGTTACTGGTGCAGTAACTACCGTAATTTCCGGACTATAAGCCGCGACTTTTGTCACACGCTTTCAACCCTGCGGCTTATACAATGATGCGGCTAATTTATGCATTTTTTTCTAACGGCCGCCAGGGGCGCTCGAGCAGAAAAGGTAAGAGCGAGACAGGTGGAATATATGTGTCGAGGAAGACGCAAGTTTAATGAGAAATCGTTCACCAAAACTGCACAAGTCTGCCAGTGGATCCTGACAGCGTGGAGCAGTGTGAAAAAATCCACCATCACCAACGGTTTTCGAAAAGCCGGTCTGCTGCGTGACGGAGAGGACAGCACAAGCTCACGAGTGAATTTGACTCAGGATGAGAGTGACACTGACAGCGACAACAAAAGAGAGACTGAGGGAGTGTGTGGCGAAGTATATCTGACGCTATTCCAATCCGACACTGATAGCGTTACTGCCGCGTCACAGGCACTGTTTGGAAAGAAAAGCTAAGGTATATTATTAAAACTTTGAAAACTCTTTCCGTGTACCGTCTTTCTTTGTAAATATCTCATGTTTCAATGTGGGCACATGTGGCTAATAGACAGGTGCGGCTTATGTATGTACAAAATGTTTTTTTTCTTTAAAAATGTACTGGGTGCGGCTTATAATCAGGTGTGCTCTATAGTCTGGAAATTACGGTAATCATGAAGCTGATCTCTGCTGGAACAAACATTTCTGATTTCATATTGTGGAGGAGTGTCAGTTAAAAGTGTGTTCCTCCAGAGAAACAGCTATGTACTCAGATACATTATGTGTTGTTTACACATCAGAAATGTGTGGTGCCAGGGGCCAAGGGGTAGTTAAAGAGCCTGGTTATCGGTCTTATTTAGGGCAGATGTTGTGGCTGTAGAGCAGAGGTCACCAACCTTTTGACAACTATAGAGTTGAAAACAACATTTACACCAGGTACTCTTTAAGCTTTTATTAGGCAGCAAATATGAACATAAACTGAACCTAACATAAAGGGTCCAGCAGTATCTGCGGGCGTGGCGGATCTCTATAAGTCTCCCCTCGTGTCTCTTCAGGTGTCTCTTGTCTCTCTCTGTGTTTCACAGAGGTGACTGGTGCAGTGCTGAAACATTTATTATAGGAAAGTTAAATTTTTTTATTGCTGCAACTATTCATCCCGCTGTGTCCGTATCTTTGAACCAGTCATCAGCATTATTTAATTCCTCCTGTCAGAAATCTTCCAATGGTCAAATTTTCTTGTGCTGCAGCAATTTTGACAAGAATTCCCGTATTTCTTTGGACTGCACTCCATAAATAACTGGGTTGAGGCTGCAAGGGATGATATGAAACAAAATGCTGGAGAGTTTCCTGTAGTACGAGTACTGAGGGAGGCGATGCAGAATTATAATAGTCATTCCACTAAACCACATGATGAGATAAACAGTCAGATGAGTGCTGCAAGTCTTTAAAGCTTTATGGTTCAGAGACTTGTTTTTACTGGTCAGACAGACAACGGCAATTTTCCCATATGTTAGAACCATGCTGCCGATAGAGGAGGAGAGCAGGACCACGGTGAACGTGAGGCCGTAGATGTTATTAATAAACACACTATCACAGGAGAGTTTGAACAGCGAGGCGTTGTCACAGTAAGGATTCATGATTCTTGTTCTGCATCGGTTCAGTCTTATGGTCAAACCCAGCAGAATCCCCACCAACACAAAGACCACGCCCCAGGCGGACACCGTCAGCTTGATCACCATCTTGTTGGTCATGATGGCAGAGTAACGCAGAGGATTACAGATGGCTATGTATCTGTCAAAGGCCATGATTATTAGCACTGTGTGGGAGGTGGTGGCAAACACGTGTGTGGTGAAGGCTTGGACCACACACTCATAATAACTGATGAGACGTTCAGAGGGAGGACGCAGGATGTCCCACAGCAGCCGTGGCAACATGATGGAGTTTCCAATGATGTCATTGACAGGCAGGTTGCAGAAGAGCAGGTACATGGGCTGGTGAAGGTTTTTGTCTGTGAAAATCAGGACAATAACGCCTATATTCGCTACCAGGATAAACAGATAGGAGAAAAGGAAGAAGAGGAAGACCGGGTAGATTGAGTCATCTGAAAGATTCAACCCCTCCAGCTGCAGTGTAAAGCTGTTGTATGTGTAGTTTTCCATCAACCTGAAAGAATAAATAAATAGGTTTAGAGTGCGAGTTCAGTTTACCTTACCTCTATCTGGTTGATGTCATTACATTTTGCTGAGAGGCTAAAGGAGCAGGTGGACCTGAAATAGCCATTCACTGAAAATAGGAGAAACTAGAGAACTTACCGGAGGGATTAGAAACAATGACAAGTGATGAGACGACTCAGCAGATGACATGGTATGCCAACTGCCAAGACCAAAGCAAGCACAAAGACTTAAATACACACTAGAGACAGGTGGCACGGGACAAACAGGTCAATTAATGAGGGAAGGAAGTCCAAGGGGAAAAAAACACAGGTATCAGAAACTACAAAATAAAACGAATAAAAGGAAAGGGATATGAACACAGAGGAACACTTGGAGGGAAACAGGATGGAATACATGAGGGAACACAGACAAGGACACAGGAGAGGGAGAGAGGGAGCAAAACTCGAAACACAAATCCAAACATAAGTAACATCAGTCAATAAACACATATGAAAACCCCAGTTTGATAAAGAAGATGACCAGTCACAGGAGACAGGACATACCCCCCCAAACTCAGAAGGACCAGATTCTAGATGGTCCAAAGACAAAATGGGGATGGGACCTGCAGCCAGGTGCATTGACACTGATGGATAACGGCTTGGACTGGGCTTATCACAGAGCAGATTCATGATCCCTGTCCAGCATTGGTTCAGTCTTATAGTCAAAGCCGGCAGAATCCCCACCAACACAAAGGTTGTCATGTATGTCAAAGGTCACTGTGACCACACAAAGCACATTTTTCACCTTATGAATGTGCCATGTTCCACCAACAGGTAGAGCAGTAGGCAGCACGACATATCAACAATTTACTACCCTGTAAGTTTGTACAGGGATTCAACATTTTATAATGTAGAAGATTCACAGGTTTTATTTTCATATGCCAAAACAATTACATTGGGTTTATTTTATGTTATGATATTCCAATATGATGTGCAGTATTAAATTTACAGTATAATTTGCTGTGTATCCTTCCTTCCCTTTCCCGTACTTACTACCACTGTAGTTCAGTATTAGTTCCTCTATATAAACTTAATTTATTTCATTGACTGTACTTGTACTGTAATCCCTCTGTGGAGATTTCTAAAGTCTAATCTTATCTTATCTTAGTCATTAATGTTGGGTGCTTCAGGGATGAGCCCTGAAGCCCGAAACTGAATTAGCATTGTTATTTCCATTTAACATTGTGCTGGAGTTTCTGGGTTTTTAATAGGTTTTTGATGTTTTTGAGGTCCAACAGATTTAAGCCTTGATAAGAAGACTGTTGGGCCATGTTCAGGGGTTGTGCTCTACAGAGTAGCCTGCATATATACAGCAGTACTTGAACAGGTTGTGTATTTTATTTCAGGGTAAAGTTGTGTGGTTACATTAAAAACGGTTTTGCTGTTTCGTGTGCTCTCAGTGCTTTGAGCTAAACAAACCAGATTCTAATGTGAATGAATATAAACATGGAAGAGGTGGTGAAGGACCAGGCTGAGAACCAAGCACATCTACTTGTTTAATAGTGGATAGACACAGGACACATGTTGGGAGGACAGTGGTCAATATTCCACCCAAGGCCTTCACACCTAACTGATCAGTATACACACTCATTGCTTGATGACATTGTTGATGAAACTAGCGCGTAGCTCCTTACTGACCAGTCCGTAGATCATGGGGTTGAGTGCCGGTGGAATGATGAGGGTCAGGATGCTTAGGAATTTCTTGATGTTCTGAGAGAGTGAGGGAATCCTGTGACTCACAATTATGATGAATGAAGCGATTTCAAAGAGCACATACACAATGAGATGTGATGCACAAGTCTGAAAGGCCTTGCTGCTTGCTGTGCTCTCAGCCCGGCCTCGTTTCACAGAAGCGTGAAGGATTCTAAAGTAGGAGAAGGCAATGATGATGAAGACCCCTGTGCTCAAAGTCCAGGACATTGACAGACCTACAGAGACAGAAAACAATCACAGTTAGTGCTTTCATTTTGACATAAAGCTTCTGTGTCCTCTTCTCTTCATTCTACAGCACAGAGACAGATCATCTATGGTGTCTAAGTGAAATGCTTGAATGCCACTGACTCAACATGTTGTTTTGTGGCTGGTGGTTGTTCTACACCGGTGCACTGACCATAGATGTTATTTGCAGGGGTGGACCTGCAGGCCAGTCTCATGATAGCACGGTTGCTGCAGTAGACATGTTGGATGGTGTTGCCACACAGTGGAACATTCATGTGAAGGGCGAAGAGCACGCCAATGCAGAGCACAGCAATGGACCAGGCCAAGATGCAGGAGGTGAGCAGCCGAGCTGACGTCATGATGGCGTGATACCTGAGCGGCTCGCACACAGCAATATACCTGCAGACACATGGGTAGAGGTTTTGCTAACTTTAATATGACATGTATTATCTGATAAGTCAGGAGCCAGCAGATGAATTTGAAACTAGGACAATGTGAAGCTATGAGTGATTCTTGTAAGGTGCTTTTTGATACCTGTCGAAGGCCATCGCAGCCAGAAGAGTCTGCACTGCGGCGCCATACATGTGCACAGACACGGCCTGAGCGATGGCTGCGATGTAGGCGATCCTCTTCTCCCCCGTCAAAAAGTGTATCATGAGGCGAGGCAGCACGGCGGTGGAACCCATCATGTCGCAGACTACCAGATTACAAAGCATCACAAACATGGGTCTGTGCAGGTTCTTGTCGATGACAATGATGCACATCACCGCACCATTCGCCGACAGCACCACCAAGTAGAGAAACAGAGTCAGGAAGAACAGGAAAGATCCGTAGCCTTGAGGTACAGAGAAGCCCTCCAGCTCGAACACGATAGGCTGCCTGAGAGGAGTCATGGCTGACCCGTTCTCCATCCAAGTGCTCTATAACACACTGGTTGATCAATAGCTTCTGAATAGCAAACCTCTCAAGAATCAGATGATCAGTTTGTCAGCTAAACCTCAGGAACACAAGTCTTAACTAAGGTTCAAAGAGGAGCGCCGCCAACAGTAATAACAGAACCAGTGGTTTCAGAGCAATTCTGTAGCTCATTAAATGCAAAGAGTCCTTTCAGTCCTCCTCTGGTCAGAGCGTTGATGTGGCTCTGAACTACTGTTGGAGAGAATTCTGTCTTAAATGATCTTACAGAGGTGAGTCTGTCTGCTGATCTGCCCACTGCCAGCATCACTATGGAGAAAGCTCCGCCCTGAACTGCCCTCTGTGGCACCGTGTGTCTCCCCAGTAAGTACATCTGTATACTGGGATCATTTCAAAGCATGTCTTCAGGTTATCCTTGTGTCCACTTTCAGTTGTTGTAGCACATTTCGTTGGGATATTCTTTTTCTACACTCCCGAGGGGTTCAGCTCTAAATATGACAATGACAGTCTTTAGTTTGTCTGATCAACTGGGAATAAGTAGAAAGGACAATGTCCTCCACACCACCTGAGCAGACAGAGAGCAGTCCATCAGTGACAGTGTGGAGTGGTAACTCATTACTGAGCATTTGGTTACAGCTCCAGTGAACAAGGCCCAGTAACTCCAAAATGTCCATTGTACCAGTGCCACAGAGGAAAACTCCACCGGGACAATGTAAAAGCTGCAGAAGGTGTTCCTGTGGAACACGGGGCCCACAAGAATTGAGTACATGTCGGTAGAACCACACACTGGATAGTGAATCATTTATGGTGTGTGATGAAGGGAATCTAATTAGAGCTTGTTATTCAGGAATCAACACAGACTCAAATGTGCTCTTAATCTTCTGCTTAAGTTCATGGGTTTTCATGGGTTTTTGATGTATTTGAAGTTGAACAGATTTAAGCCTTGATAAGAGGACTGCTGGGCCATGGTCAGGGGATGAGCTCTACAGAGTGGCCTGTATATAAACAGCAGTACTTGAACAGGTTGTGTAATTTATTTTAGTAAAGTTGTGTGGTTACTTTTCATGTGCTCTCAGTGCTTTGAGCTAAACAAACCAGATTCTAATGTGAATGAATATAAACATGGAAGAGGTGGTGAAGGACCAGGCTGAGAACCAAGCACATCTACTTGTTTAATAGTGGATAGACACAGGACACATGTTGGGAGGAGAGTGGTCAATATTCCACCCAAGGCCTTCACACCTAACTGATCAGTATACACACTCATTGCTTGAGACGGATGACATTGTTGATGAAACTAGCGCGTAGCTCCTTATTGACCAGTCCGTAGATCATGGGGTTGAGTGCCGGTGGAATGATGAGGAACAAAATGCTTAAGAATTTCTTGATGTTCTGAGAGAGTGAGGGAATCCTGTGACTCACAATTATGATGAGTGAAGCGATTTCAAAGAGCACATACACAACGAGATGTGATATACAAGTCTGAAAGGCCTTGCTGCTGACTCTGCTCTCGGCCCGGCCTCGTTTCACAGACGCGTGAAGGATTCTAAAGTAGGAGAAGGCAATGATGACGAAGACCCCTGTGCTCAAAGTCCAGGTCATTGACAGACCTAGAGAGAAAGAAGACAATCACAGTTATCGCTGTCATTTGGACATAAAGCTTCTGTGTCCTCCCCTCTTCATTCTACAGCACGGAGACAGATCCTCTATGGTATTTAAGTGAAATGTTTAAATGAGAACCTAATGAACTCATCTCCATGAATTTTCTTTGATTTCTCAGAAAACGATTCATGGACTTCGATGATGAAGACAGAGGATTGCACTCTTTAGTTCTGTGAAGTCTAACTTGGTTTTCACTCTTACTCAATACAAAACAAAAGACATCAGCGGTTGTCACTGACTCAACACATTGTTTTTGTGGCTGGTGGTTGTTCTACACCGGTGCACTGACCATAGATGTTATTTGCAGGGGTGGACCTGCAGGCCAGTCTCATGATAGCACGGTTGCTGCAGTAGACATGTTGGATGGTGTTGCCACACAGTGGAACATTCATGTGAAGGGCGAAGAGCACGCCAATGCAGAGCACAGCGATGGACCAGGCCAAGATGCAGGAGGTGAGCAGCCGAGCTGACGTCATGATGGCGTGATACCTGAGCGGCTCGCATACAGCAATATACCTGCAGACACATGGGTAGAGGTTTTGCACACTTTAATATGACATGTATTATCTGATAAGTCAGGAGCCAGCAGCTGAATTTGAAACTGGGACAATGTGAAGCTATGAGTGATTCTTGTAAGGTGCTTTTTGATACCTGTCGAAGGCCATCGCAGCCAGAAGAGTCTGCGCTGCGGCGCCATACATGTGCACAGACACGGCCTGAGCGATGGCTGCGATGTAGGCGATCCTCTTCTCCCCCGTCAAAAAGTGTATCATGAGGCGAGGCAGCACGGCGGTGGAACCCATTACATCGCAGACTACCAGATTACAAAGCATCACAAACATAGGTCTGTGCAGGTTCTTGTCGATGACAATGATGCACATCACCGCTCCATTCGCCGACAGCACCACCAAGTAGAGAAACAGAGTCAGGAAGAACAGGAAAGATCCGTAGCCTTGAGGTACAGAGAAGCCCTCCACCTCAAACACGATAGGCTGCCTGAGAGGAGTCATGGCTGACCCGTTCTCCATCCAAGTGCTCTGTAAGACACTAGTTGATTCTTCTGGATAGCAAACCTTTCAAGAATCAGAGGATCAGTTTTTCAACCTTAGCTAAAGTTCTAAGAGGAGCGCTGCCGACAGTAAAACAGGAATCTGATGCTTGTTGAACCAATGGTTTCAGAGCGATTCTGTAGTTCATTAAATGCAGAGTCCTTTCAGTCCTCCTCTGGTCAGAGTGCTGATGTGGCCCTGAATTGTCGTTGGAGAGAATTCTGCCTTAAATGATCTTACAGAGGTGAGTCTGTCAGCTGATCTGCCCACTGCCAGCATCATTGTGGAGAAAGCCCCGCCCTGAACTGCCCTCTGTGGCGCCGTGTGTCTCCCCAGTAAGTACGTCTGTATACTGGCAACATTTCGAAGCACGATGCCAAATTATTCTTGCGTCCACTTTCAGTTGTTGTTGCACATTTTGTTGGGATATTCCTCTTCTACACTCCTGAGGGGTTCAGCTCTAAATATGACAATGACAGTCTTTAGTTTGTCTGATCAACTGGGAATAAGTAGAAAGGACAATGTCCTCCACACCACCTGAGCAGACAGAGAGCAGTCCATCAGTGACAGTGTGGAGTGGTAACTCATTACTGAGCATTTGATTACAGCTCCAGTAAACCTCAAAATGACCATTGCACCAGAGCCGTGATGAAGGGAATCTAACTGAAGCTTGTTATTCATGAATCAACACGGACTCAAATCTGCTTTGACGGTCTAGCCCCCCCTACGGACTGACCTCACTCTCATTGTAGAGCCAGTGTACTGTGTATCTCCACACTGAATGGACCCTTTCATTGACCTCAGAGTGAAGCGGCGGCCCCGGTGGTGACTGAGGATCAGATGCCACGCCTTAAGGTTTAACTTTCCATGAACAATGTTCTTGACTTAAGGACTCGATATAACTTAATGTGATATCACCAGGTGGAGGGTTTGTATGTTACTAAACTCAAGTCACTGAGGTGACGTGTGTGAACTTTTCAAGACTTAACTCATTAGCAACAAGTGTCAGATTATTGCGTGATTGTGTTTTGTTGTTGTTGCAACACCTTGAACCTTGTGTTCATTAGTGGTTCCAACAGAGCCGAGGCGACTGGCAGCCTGCAGGGACCTCCCAGTTGCCTCAGCTCATACAGAAAGTTAACTTTGCAAAACAAAGTGTCACAGCTGAAACACAATGAATCACTGGATGAATCTATGGACTCAGTTCAAAGTTCTTCCTCTAATGAACCAAAATCAGAAAAAGTCAGAAACTTCTCCTACTCTGACACTGCTGAATGTTCTCACTGATGGACAACCATGAAGCAGAAGATGCTGATATCAGCTGGTGTCCGTCTGTGTCGGTTCAGGTTGGAGCTTCAGGTTGTGTGAGAGTGCCTGTGTCATGGTTGGTTTTAATGAGTGTCCTGGAGGCCTCCCACCTCCCAGGAGTCTCAGTGACCAGTGCGTTAATAGAATAAAAAGAAGATTCGGTGGGGCACAAGGGGCCGATGGACAGGGAGCAGCTTTCTCTCTGGGAATGGTCTGGTTCTCAGTCAACATTCCAGTTCATTGTAAAGCTGCTGAATGTGTGTTTTATGGGTTTGTTCTACTGGTCCCAAACCAGGCGACCAGCCTGGAAGAGAAGTAACTGACGGCCATGTTTCACCCAGGAACACTGCTGTGAACTTTCATTGAGTCTGTCCAGATGATGTTTTCTGTGAAATGTTCCAAGTCTCCTCATGTTGTTGTGATGTGAGTCCCTCCATGGCCCTCCATGTCCCAGGAGCCCCTCAGTGTCAGTGTTGCTCTCTGAGCTCTCATAAACATCGACCCTCCCTCAGGACTAATTACCATTACAAAGTGTTGATAAGTGTTTTGCTGGGAGCAGCTCACCACGGACCTCCTGGTGATTCAGGATCATAATGCTCATTACTGGCCTCTGTGGTAACTGAGTCACACGATGATGACACTTTTTGTTATGGTTTAGTGCTCGGCAACAAAGTTTTACACATTGAAACTTTGTTGCTAAAAAGAGGAAGTCCAGGTATCACAAGTACTATGTTAGACTGGTTGATGAGTCATGTGTGCCAGAAAATAAACATCTGTACATGAGACTGGAGCCAGAACAAAGTCCCCTGAGCAGATTCATGTCATCAGATTAAAAATGAGCTTATCTTACATGTCATGTATCTTACTACATGACACATGAGCAGGAGAGCTGTTGATACAAAGTGACTGAGGCTGGAGGCTCAGTGTTCAGAGGATGTTACAGCAGTTTAGTGTCACCTGCTGCCGATTTCCTGCTAGTACAGCTTTACACATGCAGGACACGATTTAAAATAGCACCCCAAGGTTTCTATGTAGAACAGGAAATTGGGCACATGGATCTTTATCAATGGTGGGATGTTCTGTGTCAGTGAGGGGGTTAACTCCTGAAGCAGGACCTTTATGTTCCCTTAAACACTGACTCCAAATAAGAGTTGAATATATGTATGAATGAACTCTTGTTGATGCAGCTGTAAGACCGGTGAGACCAGACGAGGCCTGCGCCACAGTGGATTGTTGAGATGCTTTTTGTTTGGCAGTGATTCAACTGTCTACCTGGAAACAGACACATTTACAATCCCAGGAATCCAGGTGGTTTCCCGTCTTTACTCTCTGCCGCAGTCAGACACAAGTGTTGGACATGACGGTGCTTTGTTTGGACACTGTGCTTCATCAACTCTCAGCTGGTACCGGCCGCTGTGAAGTCAGACCCCACAGAGCCATGAGACCCGGTTCATGGGAAAACAGGCTGCTGCAGCCTGAAGTATATATCCAGCTACTGCAGTTGTGTAAACTGTGTATTCAACCTGTTAAAGATGCTGCAGTCAGACGCGCTGTGAGCTCAACTCTTTACTCAGGGTCTGTACTGCTGTGCATTCTGGGATGTTTTCATTTCACTGGTTCCTCTGGATACATCTTATGATGATCAATGATTTTACTTTAGTTACTGTTTTCTATGTTCCATCAAATTCAAAATCTCACCAGCATCTTTTGCTGTCTAGTTTCCCAGAAGCTCTGCTTCTAACTGTATCTTAAGTCTGTAACGTCCACCTAAGTTTGATTTCTTGACACCAGGTTGTCCCTGCACGCTCTCCTCCTTCGTCCCACTCATGATCACCTCTGATTTACTCAAAGATTGGTTTCTAAACATGTGAGTTGCCATTTAAAGTTAATGAGGACTTCATGAGCTGACAGACAGTGTTCAGTGTCATTTATTTTACCACATGAACAAAGCTGTGTTCGATTCCCTCTTGTGTCCACGTTCTCTCCACGCTTTTTTTGGCCACAGACAAACCGACAGAATATCAGTGATGGCACTTTTATAATATATTTTGAAAATACAACACAGTAAACAAAGTTTTTTCGTATGAAAACTGGATGTGTGTCATGGCATCATGGGAATTATGTATACATCATTTGACAAACGTTCAAGACCACACAAACAGGAAATACAACCAGCTGTGACTGGTGATGTAACTCATGATGATGATCATTTTAAACACTTCAGAAACTGCAGGCTCCTCAAATTCCACTTTTCTTTCTCGGGAATTCGATTTTTACTCAAAGTGAATCTTTATAGGTCAATGCTGAGTTTAGTACCACAAGTCCATCATCAACTGTGTCCTTCACATACAAATCTGTCTCCTCCTCTTCCTCCTCCTGCTCTCCGCCTCTCCGGTTTGACAATCCAGAAACATCTGACATTTTCTCACGAGCTGTCGTTCATTTGAATTTGATTGAGTAACAAATAAATTTGATAGAATAGATAGACAGATTTGGCTTGCACTTTGAACTGTTCAAAAATAAACACACCAAACACCTGCATGCAAAAAGTGTAACAATCACAACACGTTTAAAACTGTGATGGTTGTGTTTGTGTTCAACTGTAAGACAAAGTGTGCCGTGGTCAGTGTTGTTACAATGGCAACAGATGGAACCAGTGAGGACTAGATCAAGCTTCACCTCATGTTGACTTCAAACTAAATACTGTCCCTGTCACTCTAATCCAGCTGAGGTTGGTTTCACATTAACTCTCTTAAAGGTTCATGGTACATTACGCTAAAAAACATGGCTGTCTCCATGAAGAGGACCCCCTCCTGGTATTATTATTATTATTATTATTATTATTGATCTCAACTGGACAGAAGTTCCTACTCGACTCAGTGTTTCTGAAAAGCTTGTGTTCAAGAGTAAGAAAAAAACACAGACTAAACTAACAGTAACTAGTAAAACCACTAACATGAAGCCTCACGTCATCTGATCACGGGGGGGGGGGGTTGATCTGAGGAGCAACAGTAACCAAGTGTTGTTCTTCAGTTGGTCGATGACACAGTGATGCTGTAGGTCAGTGTTCTGAGTCATGCAGACCTGAAGGTATTGTTTTGACTGGAGTGAGGCTGAACACTCTTGAACTAACAAACCATCAGCGATGAGTGTTTCCGACTGAATGAGCAAATCTTCTTATCTGCCTACTCGCTTCTCCGCGTGATCCCTCAGCTCTCCATCAGATGGCTTTTCCCAGGATGAGGATACTCATGAAGAAGACCATGATGAAGAACAGCCACATGAAGAATCTATCCATGACCTTGGCGACCTTCCTCCATTCTCCGATGCGCAGCTGTGCTGCTCGCTGGTCCTGGTATGAGTTGGCAATGTACTCAATGTTCTTGCACAGTCCCTGGTGCTGGCAAACACACCTCATGGGGATCTCTCTGCTCTTCCTCCGGGCTTCAGCGCCTTTCTTTTCCTCCACATGCTCTTCTCCACCTCCACGAAAGCTGTTTTTCTCCTCTACCTTCTCTCCTTGTCCACCAGCGGCTCCTTCCCCCTCTGCGTGGTCGATGGTCACAAATAGATCCTGCTCCCAGGCCCTCTGGTCGGTCAAATCCCGCCTCACCTTCAAAGACTGTCGCGGCCCATCATCTTCATCCACCCTCCCTCCCCAGGCCTGTCCATTCACATCCCAGTTTGGTCCTCTGTTATTGCCGCCGTTGGCTGATGGGGCCTCGGACTCCTCAGGAGACAGAGGTTGTTTCTTGGCTAAAGTCCCTCCGAAACAGTTGTCTCCAACCTCATAGACAAAACAGATGCGGGCGAGGTGTTTGAGGACGAAGTGCTTGGCCCATTCTGGGACCGGACGAGCCTCGGGACCACAATGGTGGATGTTCATGATGAAGATGGTGAGTGCTGTTGACGCAGTGACCATGGTCATGGTAGCAATGTAGTATTTTCCTGTTGAAAAAGGACAGTGAAGATCATTCAGTGGTTTCTCACTATGCTGGGAGAGGAGCTAGCTGGTTAACATGCTAACCTCACAAGAAGCAAAGCCGTAAGAGAAAGAAAGAAAGAAAAACAAGAGTTACGCTTACGTCTCATCTCTTACCAAGTATATGAATTTAGTCATCAGCACAATCTTCTGCAGCTTGTGTTGCATTCTGTTTAATTGTGAGACTTTTAATTGTGAATATTTGATTTTGGATGAATTCATGATTAATTATAATCTAGGCTGAATCAGGTGAAATCGTGTCTATTGAAGGTTCAATTTCATCAGGCTTTAAAAAATACCTCAACATTAAACGTAGTTCCACTTATTTCCCCTGGATATTTGACTTCTGAAAAAACTTCTGAAGCTTTTAGAACTCACATTGACTCTCAGTTGAACACAATCAAATATGTGACATCTGCAGCAGTTTGACTTTTTTTATTGTGACATGAAAAAGAAAAACAGTCAGTGTTTCAAAATAGCAGGCCAAGTTGTTATTGGTTATGCTTAAATAAAAAGGAAATGCACACAACACACAAATTTAAAACTATTTGTGTTTCTGTGTCATCAGTTCAGCTACTAGGCCTGAGGACGGAGAATATGTGAGTACAAGACAAACAAGGTCATGCTGAACCTCTTAGTACCACCAACCATCTCAACCATACTTGTATTGCAATAGTTTGCACATAGTATTGCAACAGTTTCTCACAGAACCTCCAGGTGAACCAAGGACAGGCTGACACTGCTTTGGTGGTGCAGCAAGACGTGGTGCACTTCTTAGAACAGATCAGATGACACAAGATCATTTTGATCAGTGCCATCTTACAGCAGTGAAAAGAATGTGACTCGTCAATTGAGTCACTCAAGCCCATCCCCAAAGTTCCCTCATGAAACCAGCTTTAGATTCACCCTCCAGATTTAACTTGAAGTATCATGACGTCGTCTCAGAAGAATCAAGGAAAATATCAAAAAAGAAACTGATGAAAAATTCCTGGATCCCAATAGAATGATGCAGGCTGCATCCTCTCCCACGTGTGATGATAATATGTCCAACAGGCAGGAGTGTCAACAGTTACCTTCTCCTCTTAGGAAACGTGAACATTACTATTCTATCAGCACAACCAGTGGTTATACATGTCTCAGACACCAGTTTACAGTTGACTAGAAAACACGTAAATACAACTTCATTGATCTGAGTTAGAAGTTCTCCAATCAGTACTTTGTCAGTTATTCAATCCATTTTTTATTCTGGAGTATAAGTGCGTTAACTTGAGGTTTTGTATCGGGCAGATGACCAGAGGGGCGCAGTTGTTACCACAGTCATTATTGCAGGGATTGAAGAACGGGAAGAGTTTGTCAGTGAATGAGCAGCCAGTGAAGGAGTAGATGACAGAAGCAGTATCCACATCGTACAGAGACACCACGCCCTCTTCATAATCAATAAACACCCCCACCTTCTTGGGCGGAGACTTCAGATGGAGAGTGACGCGACATTCATCCAAAGCTTTGTATTCATTTTTGTTCCTTAAAGACACAGTCCAGTAACCAGTCAGAGGACTCAGGGTGATCTGCCCCTTCCTGTTGACCGACTCACTGGCTACTCCTAAGTCCCACTTTGTCTTCCCTTCGACCTGAACCTCAAAGTAAAATTTTCCTGATGAAAAACCGTTCTTTCCTAAAACACTGGCATAGTAAGAAAATCTCTTCGGACTGTCAGGGAGATTCTTATTCACTTGGCCAAACGTCACCTGTTTCCTGTCATCAGACACGACGAGCCAGGGATTTGCTGTATCGGGATCAAGCGTCACATTGGTCGCATGCTGCTGGACCCTTTTCAGCTCTGCCTCAAAAAACATCTGAATCTCTTTGTTGAGCGTCTCGGTCAGCTCCGCTACAGCTGCCGCCGCTGTCCCTGTGTACGATGGCTGGCGGATGCTGACGTCTGTCGGGACTTTGGTGTCGTTTATGGATGAGAGGGTTTGGATGAAGGGGACGTGGTCTTTGGAACGTGAGTGCTGCTTCAGCTCCTCACCTTTCTTCACCAGGTCAGATATCTCACGCTCCAGGTCTTCAATCAGGCCATTGGTCTGTTTCTCTACTGAGCTGTGCTTGTTGTCAATTGTTTCTATGAACTCTTCCAAACACTGGTCAATGGACTCCTTCAGAGCAGTAAAAACCTGAAGCCCTTCTTCTTTCTCTCTGTTTGCATGTTCAGCACTGACCTCTGCTGAAAATTGCAGCTGCCCCATCTTCAGCCTCCTGTCCTGGATGAGCTGCTGGATTGTGGCCTCTGTCTTGTCCAGCTCAGCCTTTCTTTCTTCATATTCTGTTTTCACAGGGACAACATTGTGCGACTTGTGGTCTAGAACCATACAGACCATGCAGACACATATCTGATGAGTCTTGCAGTAGAGCTCCAGAGGTTTATCGTGTTTCGCGCAGATCCGAGCCTGCAGATTCTCTGCAGGATCGATTAGCTGATGTTTCTTCGGACCCGACACGGTCAGATGAGGCTCCAGGTGAGTCTCACAGTAGGAGGCCAAACACACGAGGCAGGACTTCAAGGCTTTCAATTTGGTCCCACTGCAGACGTCACAGGAAACATTATGGGCTGCTCCACGTGTTCCCTCGGATTGGTTCCCGCAGGCATCTGTTCGGGTTTGTCTGAACTGAGCAGCCATATGAGAGATCAGAGTGTTGACCCGCAGCTCTGGCCTTGTGTAGAATATTTCCTTACACATGGGACACATGCACGGGATATTGACAGTCCAGTGTTGGGTGATGCAACTCTTACAGAAGTTGTGCCCACATGGTGTGGCAACCGGGTCAATGAACACATCCAGGCAGATGGGGCACACAAACTGATCTTCTCTCAGTCCACAGCTGGAAGCGGCCATGTGGGCACACTGAGAACAAACGAGTCATCCAGTGAAAAACAAATCTGGAACTTGTTCTAAAACGATTACGTCTGTCTGATTCTGCGCTGCAGCCTGAGCCGTGTACTCACGCGGTTCTGCTGAGTCGTGGAGTCCCGAGGAGCTCGCTTCACCAGCTCTGACTGCTTCAAGACGTCAGATTCATCCAGACCGCAGCAGCTCTTGCTCTGATAACCTTTCATATGAGGGTGGAGTCGAGACAGAAACTCTGCCACGTGTTGTTGCGTTTCTGGTTTGGGATGTTTTCGTGGTGACACATTTGTCACACTGGTTCAATCTCTTTATAAGGCTCTTATAAAGCCGGTCAGTGTAGAGCTGAATGTGTTTGGATCCATGGGCCCAACACTTCCTGAGGCTGGAAGGTTGAGATCAGAGTTTCCAAAGTGATGGACGTAAAACTGACACTTTCTCTTAAACGTTTTTTGCATGAATCTACTTTGGTTCGAATGATGATGATCCTCAAGTCAGAACCAGTTTGACTAGAAGTCTCAGGCACAAAGTTCCTGTTATGATAGTCGCCCGCACTGCTCACTGTTGTTTGAGGAAACTGCAGGATTTTACCCTCAGGCTTGAAATCAGTGAGTTCATCATGAATCCACTTTGCTTGACCCTGCTTGACCCTGCTTGACCCTGCGTGTCCAGACATTATGTCATTTGCACCCAAAGGAATTGATTCTCAAAAATGAGACTCTGGATGAGATTGATCTCATTGACTGATCCCTCTCATTTACAAAGTCAATGACAACATTTATATTTTCTCAAAGAACAACTTGAACAAAAAATGCTCACCTATCAATGGGACGCTCTCGGAGGGCGGCATGCTCTCAGCCACCAGCAACTGAAACACAGTGAGGGCCAGCAGCACCGTGACGCCGAGGGAAACCTTTTCGCCCGAGTCAGCAGGCAGGTAGAAGCCCAGCGGAGCCAGGAAGGAGATCATCATGCAGGGGATAAGGAGGTTGAAGATGTAGAAGGACGCCCGTCTCTTCAGGTGGAGGGTAAAGGTGATGTCCGGGTACGGATCAGAACAGCAGCCATATAGGATGATGTTTTTCTTGGCTGGCATCCCCAGAACCTGGTACAGAAATGGGAATATTTGTCAAAGAACTGGAGGACACGTTGCAAACATATGAGCATGGTAACAACCGACCTCCCACTCAACATTGGAGACAAAGTCGGACAGGTCAGCACTGTCCAAGGCATTGAACAAGTCCATCTGGTTTCCATTGTGAGTCCAGGAGCCGAAGGTCAGGTGACACTCCTGCACATCGAAGGGGAAGAAGGCCACGTCGACGGAGCAAGAGCTCTTCGTGATGGCCGGCTGGTCCCACATGACCTGACCATCACTACGGAGAACAACGTTGGTTTCCATGGAGCTGGAGAATTCATCGTCCGCACTGTGAAGGAGAACATTGAGAAAGGTGAACTAATAGAGGACGTGTCCTCACCCTGTGCTACTGTCTCTCATCTCAGAGGACACACCCACCTGTTGTACAGAACAATATCAGGCCTCCAGACGTAGCTGCTGGGGATGCGGATGGTGTCGAGGCCGTCGTAGTCTTCCTTGTCCCAGGTGAGGTAGGCGTCCATCCACACCTGGCGTATCCACAGGTAGGTCGTCAGGATCTGGTTCCGCTCGTCCTGGTGGAAGGACAGACACACGAGTGTAACATGGATAAACACAGGAGCTGGAATATGTGAGCTGTCAGGACGTTACCATGTCGATGATCTGGGAGAGAGTGATCTGCAGTGTGACGTTGATGATGTGGTCAGTGTCCTCCACTGGCCGCAGGGCGTTGGTGTAGTTGGAGAAAAGGTCATTTAGCAGCTTCTGTGCGAAGCGTCCGTGAGCGGCCCAACAAACTCCCGAGTAAAAAACAAAGAAACCTTTTAATAAACCAGGCAGGTCAACAGGAATCCATGTAATAGACCCAGGAAACTGTCTCTAGCGCCACCTTCAGGGCAAATCTCTCATCTTCTGGAAGTTGAAACACTGAATGAAACCTGCAGCCTCAAGAGGGCGCGCTCATTTCTCTTTAAATTTACAACTAATTAAAAATAGATGATCCTCGTTAGTACAGTGGATGAGTATCTCCGCCTGTTACGCGGAAGACTGGGGTTCGATTCCCTGACGAGGAACCACCTCCAGTAGGCTCACCACCTGCAGGAGGTCTCAGAAGGGACTGGTGCAATGTGATTTGGGTGGCAGTCGTGGGCGGGGGACCCTGCTTAGACTGCTACCCCCGCGACCCGGTCACGGATAAGCGGTTGGAAAATGACATGATAAAAATAGATGAATCCGAATTAACTGTGGTGCCACTCCCTGGTGTGAGAACTTTAAGTAGAAATGGAGAAATGACATTCTGAACATGGTTCAAATTATTTCTCTCAAACACACACACATGCAAATCACGACTCCCACTTCAATTAACCTTCCTGCCTCACTCATCGGACCATTAAATCTTGCCACAGCTACGTATGTGAACATGTGAACATTCTTCTGTTATTGGAAACCTGAGCTGAAACAAACCAATACAGCGACTGGTTCGCAAACCACAAGCAAAGACTTGCTCTGAAGGCTGAGTTAACGGGAGGAAGTCAGCCGATGGGTTGGTGAGGAACCAAAGGATTCTTCACGTTCTCCGAGGTTCAGGTCAGAGGAACATGTGATTACTCACAGCAGAGGAAATTTCAGGATGATACCGGCACACACATCCTCTGCAGTAACCATATAAGTCCACAGCTTCAGCCCTGCCACCACAAACCCTCCCAACTGCAGTCAGTCATCTTCATGTGGAATGAATTCCAGTCGCCAGACAAACATCCTGTGAACTTTGGGCCCCTCAATCAAATGCAGCAGAGCCTCATTCTTCAGGAGGTGTTCTGAGGTTATCGGGAGTAATCTGATGGAACACCCGCAGACCACGTGCAAAAGACACAGGAGATGTCTAGAGATACCTATATCTGTATAGATCACCAATGCAGCAAAGAGTCCGGAGGAAGAACTCTGAACTCTGACAGCAATAAAGACCAAGAGATGATGATGATGAGTGTTAACAGAGGTACACCCTCACCCCCCCACACACACAGAGGTTTAACCACATGTACAAAAAAGGAAATGCACAGAGCATGAGGGATTCAGAGAAGAAGACAGGGTGAACATCCCCTGGACTGAAATGGAAATGTGGAACAGTGTGGCCCAGCTCGCGAAGGGTCACCATCATAATTCAAGATGCTGTGAAGACCCCTTCATAATGAATTACACGTCCTCTCAGGACACGTGGGAGGAGAGGAACTTCTTGGTCGGACGGCTCCACAGCAGAAAGATCTCTGGTACAAAGTTGCCATCTGGTGGCGATGACGTCATCTACAGTCACTCTGTTTCACAGTGATCGAGGAGGAGCGGCGGTATCGAGGCCCAGCCCCATACATGCTCGCAACCAACCAGGAGTCAGTCTCAGCTGTCATTCATGAGCCCAATAACGAATGAAATCAAACCGAACAGAGAAGAGAGCGAGCCGAGATGAAAGAAACACCGTTAAACATTTAACGACTTTGTCCTTTACTTTGGTCCATGTGACCGAGTCATGGTTCAAATGTCTGCTGACTGATGAGTCAGCACTTTGCCTGATAACTTCAAGTGTTCCCGCTGACAGCTGAGAGGATGCCAGCTGGCAAACACACACACAGACACATAAAGATAGACACACACACACACACACACTAAAAAGTCTACAATACATTTGTGAGTGTCACAAGTGTGTGTTGACATATGACATCATCTTTGATCAGATCAACATATCCACGACTTTACTGTTGCTATGGTTATACATTGAAGTTAGTAGCTGTAGTAAAATATGTTTGTAAGCCACCTGATTGGTTGTCGTCAGTGGGATATTAAATTCAGACACCTTTCAGAAAAAGAGCCCGATGGCCGTCCATGTGTGTCACAGTGAATCTGACAAAGACTTGTGAAGGCACGAGGCTGCTGTGAAACGTCTGCAGGCGGGAAATGATGGGCTAATTAAATTAGGAGCTGCACAGAAAAATGGAACTAATGAAAAATAAATACAAATCAATCTGGAATTTTCATAGTTTGAGATTGTTCAATATACAGCAATATAAGTGAAATTGAGTTCAGTGATGTACCTCTGACATCTGTCAATTAATCCTGAGCTTTTGATCTGGCTGCAATCAAATCAAATATAAAACGAGCCCAAGCAAAAGAAGAACGAGCTCAGGAATTGTTTCGAGTTATAAGAAGTGGAAATGTCCTCACCTGGAAGAAGCAGCAGCAGAGACGCCACGGACCGGCAGCAGAGCAGCTTCATGTCTGGTCCCTTACGTGGATCCTCTGATGAAGGGGAGGCTGATGAACCTGCTGATGAAGCTGCTGCTGCGACTCCTTTGTGTTTGCTGGTGTGCGGTGGTCTGTGAGGTATGAGGAGCAATAAGTGCCACACACAGGCTGAACAAACCCGATCCTCACTTGGCTTTACTCACAGCTGCTGAATTTCTTCTCTCCAACAACAATTATTTGATCTAAACTTTCATGAAGTTACGACAGGGGGCAGTGGTCATAAAAACACTGACACAAACATCAATCAGAGATTACGTGCTGTTTGGTGTTAGCTGTGAACCTGTGAGCGTCCCTGGGGAAAGTGGGTTTTATTTTTGATTTCTCATCTTTTATTATATGCCAAATATAGATTTCACTTATTTGTAAAGATGTCATTTGATTCCTGAGAATTCTGCCTGAGCAGCTGAACGCTGACAAAGTGGGCTCATCTCAATCTGGTGTCTTTGTGTTTTTCGGCTCCTTTGCCCTTTCTAAATGAACTCCGACCATGTGTCTGACTCCTTGGTTATATCATCCAACATCTGCTTTGAGCTCTGACGCGTAAGGTGAGGACGACCTCCCTCCCTGACACCTCCCACCCCCTCACCCTTCACCTGGTGTTGTTTTCAATTTCACCTCATGTGTCCATGAATTATAGAAAGTGCCCCTGTAGTGTCTTGTTAGTGACTGATGAAATGATGACCCCCCCCATGATGGGCGTGTTGAGACAATACTTGTACTTAACAATACCTGAATTCATCCCATCACCATCATCACATCCTGATCCTCATCTCCATCACATCATCATCAACTCTTCAGTTTCATGTGACGTTTGTGTTTTTCTTTCAAGGAAGGAAGAGAAATGTGTAAATGATCTAAGCATTGCAGAAATGTTATATTTTATATAAACTCATGACGTCGTCATGTACATTGTTCTGTTCACAGCTCTCTGAACACAGGAAATAAGAGAACTGATCTGCTGCAGGGTAAAATATCAGCTCTGTCCATTTTCTGCCTTTTACAAAGCTTCTGCTGACTGACCCTGAAATAATCCAAAGGTTAATTGAGCTGCGTCTTTAAACCACCAAGGAAATAAGAGTGAGAGGCTTTCAGTTGGGCATATGGCCAGAGCTGGACCGGACCGCACAGAAAACCCGTCATGGAGCCAAACTTCAGCAGCAGTGGCGGTCATTGTATATAAGTGTTAGGAGTGTGGACATTTTTTGCTTTGTTCTGACCTATGAGGTTCGTGTGTCTTGTGTATTTAATGTCAAATAATCAGGAGGAAACATATTAGGTCCTAACAATGCATGCTGGTCCGAGTTCTTGTCTCAGACTTCATCCAATGATGCAGGATGTCACCAGATCAGACGTTCATGTTCTCCCTCTCTAAAACTCTTGACTCTTCGTCGTTATTATTATTAATTATAATTAGTAGTAGTAGTAATAATACTGATGATAACAATTTAGAAACTACTCTATGGACAAACATGACGTAGTGACACGACTCTACTCTCTGATTGGCTGAGCGTCCTGTCAATCGATGATGCAGTGGCCAATGGGAGCCGTCGGCAGGCGATACAAACGTACAGCCGCCATGTTGTGTAGCCGGTGGATGTTCCCGCCGCTGGACGCGATGAGTCGGCCGTCCTCAGTCGGAGGACCCGGGGCGGCCGGGGGACCCGGGGCGGGTAAAGCAGGCGGGGAGAACAATGGCGGCCAAGGAGGCGTCACCGCTGCGGCTGCCGGTGTGAGCACCGCCACAGGGTCGGGCTCTGCTCCTCCCGGCGCCGCCGCCGGGTCCCAGCCCCCGGCCGGAGGGATCGGGCAGCCCGCAGAGCTGACGGCTCTGTTCGAGTGTCCGGTGTGTTTGGACTCCGTGCTGCCGCCCATCCTGCAGTGTCAGGCGGGTCACCTGCTGTGCAACCTCTGCCGCCAGAAGCTGAGCTGCTGCCCGACGTGCCGGGGCCCGCTCACCCCGAGCATCCGCAACCTGGCCATGGAGAAGGTGGCCTCCACCCTGCCGTTCCCCTGCAAGGTGAGACTCACCTGCCCACCTGAGAACCAGAACTGTCCCACAGAGCCGGTCCCCTTGTTAACGGGATAAATCACCATGGTAACCGAAGGTGAACCGTTTACCTGTTCCAGGTAGAAAAGCTCCGCCCACTTCCTCCCTGAACCTTCACGTTCTTACGCAGATAAACAGATAGATGGACAGACAACAGCCACTCCTTCATGTCCTCACATCATGAGGAAAACCTGAATTAACGATTGAAGTCATGTGACCACTGGCCTGACAGTGGTTTCTATGAAGACGATGCTTCTCCGCTTCTAATCACATTAATGATAAGAACTCCTGTTAATTCATGAGAGGTTTTGAATGTCACCGAGTGTCTCGTCTCTTCAGTACTCGTCGGCTGGCTGTCTGCTGTCGCTTCACCACAGTGAGAAGCCCGATCACGAGGAGGTTTGCGAGTTCAGGCCGTACACGTGTCCGTGTCCCGGGGCAACCTGCAAGTGGCATGGCTCACTGGAGGCTGTCATGCCGCACCTGATGCATGCGCACAAGTCAATCACGACACTGCAGGTCAGCAAAACGTTGAGGTGGCCAATGGTCCATGGGCAGTTTTTAACCTATACTGCAGCCAGCCACCAGGGGGCGATCAAAATGTTTTTGATTGTGATAATGTCTAACCTTCTTTCTTCCTCTGTCTGCAGGGGGAGGACATCGTCTTTCTGGCAACAGATATCAGCCTCCCCGGCGCTGTGGACTGGGTGATGATGCAGTCGTGTTTCAGTCACCACTTCATGCTCGTTCTCGAAAAGCAGGAGAAGTACGAAGGCCACCAGCAGTTCTTTGCGGTGGTGCTGCTCATTGGCACCCGCAAGCAGGCAGAGAACTTTGCCTACCGCCTTGAGCTCAACGGCAACCGCCGCCGGCTCACCTGGGAGGCCACGCCGCGCTCCATCCACGACGGGGTGGCAGCCACAATCTTGAACAGTGACTGCCTGGTGTTTGACACCTGTATCGCGCACCTTTTCGCGGACAATGGGAACCTCGGAATTAACGTCACCATCTCCATGTGCTGACGGAGCTGCAGTATTGGCAGGCGCATCACAAGAGAGAAGCTGCGGGATCGGTCTGACAGCTCGGGAGCCCAAGCCGGGCTGTACACGTGATGAATGGTGAGATGGCGAACATACGAAAGTAAAGGTCGTACGCACATCACATCCGCTGCTTCGGCCAGCGGTGCCTGAGCTAGACGGAGACCAAGCTGTGAGGAGGGGACAGGCTCCTCTGAGGAAGCAAAATAATTCTCCACAAGCATATGTCAGGCTCATCTGACTTCCTGTGTGCTTCCTCTGATGTTCGCTGTGGTTGGCAGAACCACTGCTTTCAACAGGTCGACGGTTTCAAATCAGACGCTGAAAGACGTTTTAAACATGGAGGCATGTTTGGTTGATTGATTCATATCTCAGCCTATAGCATAGCTCGCTGACCTTTGTCCAGAAGACAAGGAACAGTGAATGAAGCTCAGAGTAATACGTTTGGAAAACCGATTTAAATGCTGCTGTAAAGTAATGGTGATAATCAATGAAATGTTTATCATTAAATTGCAAGGGCAGTGTGAGTCAGAGGTTGCTGGTTTGAATCTCTCTGGATGGTAGGTAGCAGTGTTCCTGAGCTCTGTGAGAACAGACAGACATGTGAAGTGAAGTAATAACCCCGCCCCCCTGACCAGAGGTAATGACACATAACCATGATGCAGGTAAAAAAAAAAAATGATGAGTTAACCTAAAACTCAGACTGTCAATCAACACTTTATTGAATATAAATAAAGAGTCTGATCAACTCAGGTCAAAATGTTTTATTACAAAATTTAATGAAACAGGAACAATGTTTTGAACTGATGCAAACAAATCTGTGTTTCTTTTCCAAGCTCCCAAGCTCTCTTCCATCATCTGTCTGCAGTTTTACCATCTGTCTTCTGTCATTTTCTCTCTCTTCTTCTGTCGTCTCTATCTCCATCTGTCTCTCGTCGTCGGTCTCCCTCTCTCTGTCTTCTGTCGTCTCTGTCTGTCTCTCTTCGTCTGTCTCCCTCCCTCTCTCTTCTGTCGTCTCTGTCTGTCTCTCTTCGTCTGTCTCCCTCCCTTTCTCTTCTGTCGTCTCTGTCTGTCTCTCTTCGTCTGTCTCCCTCCCTTTCTCTTCTGTCGTCTCTGTCTGTCTCTCTTCGTCTGTCTCCCTCTCTCTCTCCTACCCTCTCATGTCTCCTCCTTTCTTCCTCTCTCCTTCCCTCAGTTTCCACCCTAGCTCTCTGTCCATCTAGTGGTCCTCCTGGCTGCGCTCCCCTCCGATTGTACTTGTCATAGGCAGCGTCCTCCTTCTCCTCTTTGACCCTTACAGCTGGTGGAGGATGTTGATGAGGAGGTGAGTCAGGGGAGGACGCTCGGCTCCCTCTCTCCTGCTCGGCCTTCTTCTTCTTCTTCTTCTTTTTCTTTTTCTCTTTTTTTTCTGAGGCAGGAAACAGAGAAGGAGAAATAAGAGTGGAATTGTTTGTCAGGGAGATTAAAGATGTCCTCACCTTTCTTCAGCTTCTTCACAGGGACAGCGTATTGCTCATCTTCCTCCGAGGAAGAGGATGGCGACTTGGTGGGTTTGGGAGCACAGCCCTCCTCCCTCAGAGCCTTGGTGATATCATCTATGTCCTCTGAGTCTTTGGGAGGGCGGTAGTTTTTCACATGATCCACACGAATGGTCCGACCTTTAATCTGAAACATGAACAGATGCAAGTCATTGGTTCGCCCCCTGGTGTCTGGCTGCAGAACACAACTCAAGACAGTAGTCAAAAATGAAAGCTGTTTCTGATCAGTCTCGTCACCTTGATGCCGTTGAAGTTGTCGACAGCGAGGATGGTGCTGCGCTGGTCCTCGTAGCAGACGAAGCAGAAACCTTTGGACTTCCCCGTCTTCTTGTCTCTTACTAGGTTGATGTTGACGACCTCGCCATACCTGACAGGTTGTTATGGCAACAGAGTAAGTTACATCATTCACGTTGAGTAACGTGAGACAAAGAGAGCGAAGGTACGTACTGAGAGAAGACGCAGATGATGTCACCTTCTGTCAGCTCAAATGGGAATCCTCCTGCACCGAACAAAAGCACTGCTTCAGTAAACAGAGCCCATGAAGCTCCTGGCGCCCATGCGGCGCTGTCTCACCTACAAAGATCCAGGCGCTGTCTTTATACTCCGTGTGCCAGGAGACAGACTCGTTCACGCCGAGGTCCGCCTCCCGCTCGTTCAGCTCGTTGATCAGCTTCACCTTCGTCAGAGGACTGAAGACAAACATGAGATGTTCATGGGGATGCTGCTTTAATTGTAAACAAGACAGAAAACATGACAGCCCCAGAAGTAAACCCAGATCCATCTTATTGGGAGTTTTATCCCAACATGCATCTATGTATTGCAAAAATAATAGCTGTTTTATAATCCATCATTATTAGGACCAACTTGTGGCCGCATGTTTGTTTGCAGCTGACTATTGTAGCATATCTGGATCTACACTGTGAGAACGACTTTGTAGTCAGACTCATTCACATTTGAAAGCATGAATCTGGAGAAACACCAGACTTCGTTCAGATTACGACCCATGTTGTGTTGATACGCAGAATGAAACCTGCACATCTGGGATTCAAATACGAAGTCAGAGGCTTCTGAACGGGGGATTGGTGGCAGCGGCGTGTTTAGCACCGCACAGAGAAAAACCTGAACATGTATAAAGTGAAGTAATAATGAACCCGCTCACTTACTTCATGCTGGAGGACTGACGGAAGACACACTGATGCTAACGAGCTAGGTGCGATTCATTGAAGAACCACATCCGCATAGACAGCGCCTCTGCTGGCTGGATGTCGCCCCTTCAGGCTACATAACTGTTGATAACGGATTCACTGCTGTTGTTAAAATGTAAATATATATTTTATCAGTACAGCTATGTTAATAATAATATAATCATTATCTTTTTCTGAAAGAATACATTTGACGCAGCGTGTGTCAGTGAACCTCCCTTACACCAGGTGGCGCTGTGCGGCCAACACACATTACTGACCCGGTTTGTAAACATCAGCGGCTCAGGATCAGAGGGAGGAAAAACACATGAACAGTATTTACCTTTTATATTCTATTGTAGTAATTATTATAACCTGACCGACCAAAGCCTTGCTGTCCGTGGGGCTAACGTTAGCTCTGCTGCTGCTCGCTCGATGTGTATTTAACGTAAGTGTGCATGTAGCTGACGTTAGCTCGACTGCTGTTAGCATCTTTTACCAGACTTGAGAACCAGCAGACGCGTTTATCCAAAGCGACGTACAACAATAAGTTCAAACACAAATATCTTCACAGTGATCAAAGAGATTCAAGTTTCTATTTAGATCTGGTTATGTTATGATGCCATTGACCTGTGCTGCAGCTGTTTCCGTAAAGACACCCAGAAAATAACGCATAGTTTTCATCTGAAGCTGTATCATACATGTTTAAAAAAAAATTCAGCATGAGTGATTGACTGGAGCCACCATGTCACTCCAACTTTATTTTAACCATGACACCTGATTGTGTCTCTGCAGGATGATCTGTCATGTCTTCATCTTGTCGTCGAAGGGCGACCGGCTCATCTACAAAGACTGTATCCTCCTGGTGTGCTAACAAGACAAGCGCATACTGTCTATGCCACATCACATGCACATGTCTCTGTTCCAGAACACGTGTCGAGTTGAGGCCTCTGAATTTGTAAACAGACCTAAAAATGACAACTGAACTTAACTGGACCTTCAGTCCGTGGAGAAACTGAAAGTGATGTTGTCTGTCTTTTCTACGAGAAGGTCACAGCGCTGACTGGAGACCAGCCTCCTGTTGTCATGGTAACGTTGTCATCACTGAATCACGCGATACATTTATGTCAGAGCTGAAAACAGAATCAATAAAGATGATGAAGGAGAAGTGGAAACAGGGTCATGATTTATACTAGATCATTAATCATGGAATGGAACATGAGGACACAGTGGAATTGATAATATAAGACAAAGAAGAAGGATTTATATCAGGGACATTTTACAGTAAACATTTCCCTCCTCTGACCTGAAACTCCTCTTCTGCAGAGTCACAAACATCTTCACTTCATCCACGTCAGGCAGGGAGGGCTGTACTGGGTCGCCACCACCGCAGACGACTCCTCGCCGTTCACTGTCATCGAGTTTCTCAACAGGTTCGAGTTTAATCTATCTTCGATGAGAAGTTTGAAATCAGAAAAAGTCTCTCTCGATCTGTGTCCCATCGTTCTTTTAGTAAAATCATGTCAGGCCCAACATCTCCACTTCTCAAACAGTCCAGTTCACATGACAGTAACACACGTGTGCCTGCAGGCTGGCGGCTCTGGTTAAAGATTACTGCGGCACCCTGTCGGAGAAGCTGGTGCAGATGAACTTCGCGCTCATCTACGAGCTGCTGGACGAGGTGCTGGTGAGTGTCCTTGCCTGTCCACAGAGCCACTGGCTTTCATCAGCCTGAAGTTTCAACTAACTGAGGAGACAAGATGTTGTGAGTGTGACTTCCCTCTGCTCTGTCTTTGTGTGTCTCTGTGTGACAGGACTATGGTTACGTCCAGACGACGTCCTCTGATGTCTTGAAGAACTTCATCCAGACTGAAGCTGTTTCCTCTCGACCGTTCAGCCTGTTTGACCTGAGCAACGTCGGCCTGGTGCGTTAACGTTGCAACATGTAAATGATTGTTTTAGTTTGGTCCCATCTGCTAACATGTTGTGCGTTGACGCCACAACATGTAAATTATTGTTTTAGTTTGGTCCCATCTGCTAACATGGAGGAGGTGATGGCCTGTACAGCAGCCAGTTATGTTCTTTAGAGAAGCCATCCATGTTCTTCTAGTGTATCTGTAATGTAGCGTTAACACACAGGACCAGGTTGTCAGCTACTGACCAGGTTGGTGTTGTTGTTGTAGTTCGGAGCAGAAACTCAACAGAGTAAAGTGGCTCCGAGCTCTGCAGCCTCCAGACCCATCCAGTTGAACAGAGAGCAGGTGAGCGACCATCATCTTCAGTATTTATTGAATCCAGACGAAGCTAGAGCCTGTGGGTTTAAGATCCACTCACATGTTCCAGGAAATAGTCTGATCCCTTTTGGAGTTCCTGAAAACAAACCTCACAGTTTCCACACACGGTTTCTTCCAGGGCGGAAAGAGCGAGATATTTGTGGACGTGATCGAGAGGATGTCGGTCGTCATCGGCTCCAACGTGAGTAAAGTAGTCACTGTCTGTGGCCCAGTCTCTCACAGACAATCCAGAGCACACAGTACAACACGTGTAAATACGGAATGTCTCTCAGGGAGTTGTGATGAAGGCCGACGTGGAGGGAGAGATCAGGGTGAAGTGCTACATCCCCACCTGCTCAGGTGACTTCACACACAGAGTTACATTCACATTCAACTTCAGTGTGCCTCTGCTCCGCCTCCGTTCGGTCCCCCTGAACTATAATTGAATTTAAATAAAGGACATTTTCATCAGACGTAACAGAAACATTCCTGTAGGTATCAATGATTGATTCATTGCTGTCCAATCACAAATTCTCTTGTCTCACATTATAGAGATGAGGATCGGTCTGAATGAAGAGTTCAGCATCGGGAAGTCACAGCTCAGAGGTAACACACACAGTGGCATCAGTGAGGGGTTCAACGTGATCAGATACAGAGGTCAAAGGTCAAAGGCAGCGTGACCCCAGTGTGAACCTGCTCTGACGAAAATCATTCTGATGTTTTCTGCCTCCAGGTTACGGAGCTGCCGTTCAGGTCGATGAGTGCAGCTTCCATCAGGCGGTCCGACTGGACGAGTTCCACAGCCACCGCATCCTCCGACTGTGTCCGAGTCAGGGCGAGGTGAGAGAGTCAGCAGCAGCTTCTCCTGTTTATAGTATTTGACCATTGAAATATTTTCTGTCTTTGTCCTCTCACAGCAAACAGTGATGCAGTATCAGCTAAGCAACCATCTGCCCTCGGCCCCTCCTTTCCGTCTGTTCCCGACCGTGGAGAGAGACAAAGGAGGAAGGTAAAGACGACAACAACCCACACAAGCAAAAGTGTAAATAGGAAGCCTCTACAGCCCTAGTGAAACATCTGCAAAGTGTCAGAGTGAGCCCATGTGAGGAAACATCTGGAACCCTCTCAGTGAGCGAGTGGGCGTGTCTTTCTCACACATGACGTGAAAGTGGAAGAACACAATGTCTCAGGATGAAGAAGAGGAGGCTGACACGACACCGCTGTGGACAATCTGTAAAGAACTACACTGATCTTTGTCCCGCCTCCTGCCGCGCTACAGGCTCCGCCCCTCACCCGAATGTCCTCACACTGAACACACATGCCACTTGAATCCACTGCTCCACAGGACAAACCATGTCCAGCTGTGTCCTGAGCCCTAGCAGCCATCAGAATATGAGTCATGTGATATGCAGAACACAAGGTCAGGAGGTTAAAACTTTGTTGTTCTCCTTCAGGTTGTTGATGTACATGAAGCTTCGCTGTGATCTGCCTCCCAAGAGGTGAGTTCTCATTTCATCATCACACACGTAGACTGACTCTTGATTGGTTGAGAGTGTGTAATGCACCTTGACGTTCATTCACCAATAAACCAAACATAGAAGAAGAATGTAGTTGTGTAGAAACTATATTTACTGAGCTACTCTAGTTACTCTTACTACATGCTTCCTCAACAGACTAGTGGAGGATGATTGACGATGTCTTTATCGTTGCAGTGCTGCTATTAACGTCTGTGCCACCGTCCCTGTCCCGAAAGGCTCCGTGAGGTGAGGCGCTCCCATTCAAATATGTGCTGACAGTAAAAGCTGGTGTTTGTTATGGAAATGAGCCCGAAGGCTGCGTCTGCACTCGCCGAACAGGAAGTTCCCGGTGTCACATACGAAACCTGCAGTGGAATTTAAATAGGAAACAACATTTACAAATCGGGAAGCCACCGCTCAAGCTTTGTTATTTAAACCCATGGAAATGATCACAGGTCAGATGATTTGCCTCTCACTGAAACTTGTTGACCTTTCATTAGTTTCAGTCTGTCCAGCTGAGTACTACATGTTATATACATACATATACTGTATGTCAAGCCGTAAATGGGAAGACTCCTATAATCTTTAATCCACAATCTACAAATCAATGAATTAAATGCTTTGCATTCAAAGCGATGTACAAGCAATAGGTACCTTTAAAAACAACAAACATCCAGCATGTCATTCATTCAGAGTTAATTCAGACACAGTGGAAAAGAAAACTGCTGAAACCCCAGAGCAACTAACGTTTTTTCACCTATCTGAGATCAGGCAGAATAGCTGAACTACTACCGACCTAACTACCAACTACTGAAGATTCTTTGGTCAAGGCAAGATACTAAATTGACCCATTTAAAATAAATGGTGAAAGATATTCCGATCTGCCTGTTCATTGAAGGAGTGGAATCCAGTGGACTCTGGGTATAGTTAATCCCTTTTCAAGTTCGGGGACCAACTTATCTTGACACTGTATGTGTGTGTAGTTTGTCACAGGAGCTCAGCAGTCCTGACCAGAGCTCCGAGCTGAAGCCACAGAGTCGAGCTGTTGTCTGGCAGATCCCTCGTTTCTATGGAGGAACACAACTCTGTGCTCTGTTCAAGGTGAGCGTGCACACGCACTCACACTACTGTTTTCATTGTGGCAAACATCAACGGTTTTTGACCCCCCCCCCCCCCCCCCCCCCCGCCGGCCCGCCCCCCCAGCTGGAGGTGGCCGGTCTCAGCTCTGCCTCCTTGTTGGAGGTGGGTCCAGTGAGTCTGAGCTTCGAGCTGCCAAAGGTCACAGCCACTGGGCTGCAGATCCGATTCCTCCGCCTGTCACCTGTCCAGCCCGGCCCGTCGCAGCGCTGGGTCCGATACGTCACACACTCCGACTCCTACACCCTCCGGATCTAACACTGCTCCGTGAACCCAGTGGAGAAGAGGAGGCCGCTGGCTGTTTTAGTCCTTACAGAAATAAACAGTATGTCCACCAATGTTTCTCCCTCTGACTTCAGCTGTTCAACAGGTCACAGCTGAGACAGACCCCAGCTTCATCTGGTCCCTGCCCATGGGCAGAACATACAGTATATAAATGTATATATGTATATAAACATTCATGTGTATTCATGACCAATGTGTACAATATGAACAATATATCAGTCTTCGTTATGAAAAAGAATGAGTGTATGACCTGTTTCATTCTTTGTTTATTTGTGTGTGCGTGCATGTGTTAGTGGCGCGCGCGCGCGCACACACACACACACACACACACACACACATCCTGTCTTTGCGGAAGTCGGAGCAGTCGAGGCGGCGCTAAATGAAATTATCATCCGGACTGAGTCGTTATCTGAGCGGATCTTCGGAGCGGATCTTCTGGATGTTCTGAGCAGATCTAGTGAGCGGAGCTCCGTCAACACTCCCGCGGTCTAACGTCCATCCTTCCCCGCCTCCAGGCTCAGTTTGTCGGGGTCTTCTGTCGTCCGCCTGCCGAGGAGATGGGGGACAAGGCGGGCACCAGGTAGGAGCTAACATGCTAACAACTAGTTAGAGGCGGATCTCACGCACTTCGCTAGCGTTAGCCCAGCGGCTGCGGGGCCGGGTGAGGGGGCTTTTCTTCAGATGTGGTGCACACATTTAGCGGCGTCCCGTGCAGAACCGGCCCGGGGATCTGTCGGCCGCCACTGGGTCGTGTTCGAGCCTCCGGGGCGATGACCTCGTCTTCGGGAGGCCAAGTTAGCTCAGCAGGGTGGGGTTAGCTAGCCGCGGACAGGACTCTGCTCCTCTGGTAATGTGTCAGATGAAGCGTGTGACCGTTCGGATCGGTCCGTGTGAGATCGTGACCCAGCCGCTGCCCCCCCCCCAATCTCCACACACACACACACACACACACGCCCGTGTGCTGAATGGAACCCAGCTGTCACCGTGGACACAGGGATTCCCACAACACGGCCGAGGTGGGCGGCATCGATCCCCGCACTCTACCCTGGCGGTTCATGGAGGTGGAGTGTGGTTGTTGATGTCCCCGGGCTCATCCACAGGTGTTTCACTCCATGTTCGATTCCCCGGGTGATCCGAGGAGTTTATCAAACGAGAGCTGTTCCTACTGGAGCCCGGCCCGTGTGTTGTTCATGACACCGCATGAGAATGAAGCTGGAGCCGCAGTGAGCAGGGGATCAAAGCCCTGATCCAGATCAACCGGTTCCTTTGATCCTCAGGTGTTTACACTCGCTGCTACACCTGACGTCATAATATCCATGATCTCAGTAGAGACGTGGATCGTCAGCTGCTGTCAAATAAAGAAGAAATGTCAGTCCAGTGTAAAGAGGCAGGAAGCAGCAGCTCCATGACTCTGTGGACCATTTAGATCCACTGTGTGAAGTCTTCTGTCTCCATCACGACATAATTAATATATGTGTATATATTGTAAACACTGTGTGGAGCTGATCACACGCATTAGACATGTTGAATTGTTTCTGATTCTCTCACAGAAATAATAACATGACACCTATCCTTTTAATCATTTATAGATTGACTGATTGACTGGCAGGGAAATGATTGACAGTTGTTTTTATGACTCACAAGAAATAACATCACTTCTTGCCCAGACATGTCATGTGGAGTTGAAGTGGTTATTTTATTCATTTCATTTATAACCTCCCACAGAAGAATGAGCGACATGTGGTGGAATCATAAGGAAACAGACTGATCCACAAACACTTGGTCCTCGCTCTCCTTCATGTTTCCTGATGAACTTGTTGGATTAAAAGTGTCCGCTGGGTTGAACTTTTTGATCGTGTGTGGACTTTCACTCTGTCCAATTCAGCCTGGACTTCCGGTCTCTGCCCATGTTACTTCCTGATAGGAAACGGCAGGGGGGAGAGGAGGGGGCATGTGAACACTGACATGAGGAAACTTCCTGGAACAGTGCAACATTATCACACAGGAAAACTATGGCTTCACACTCCTGGTTCCTCTCAATAACAGTGATGATGCTGATGATGTGACAGAACAAACTGAAGTGACAGACAATCATGATAATAATTATGATGATAAATCAGTATCAGTTTGAACTGAAGCTCTTTCTAACTCTGGACACATCTCATGGACAGACATTGAGCCAAAGTCTCATCTATCAAACTCTTCATGTTGTTTACGTGACGTGAAACTGTAAGAACAATGTCCCAGGATGCAGAAAAGGAGCCGCACACGTAGAAGATGTCCACTTCCAAAGCACAAGGAGGTTCCAGATGTTTTGGTGATGAAGGCCAAAGCCGATGTGGACAAAATGTAAACAACAACAACATGGATCTGTGTCCCACCTCCTGCTGCTCTGCAGGCTCCACCCCTCACTGACTACACTGAATGGAAAGTTGTTGATTGGTCAGAGCTGATGGATTTGATGAGCAGATCATTGACGTGAATCTGAGCTGCTACTTTTGACTTTCTTGCCGTCACATGTTTACCTGTGGTGGATCTGCACAGAAGTGACGTGAGGTGGATGCCTGATGCCTGTGGGAATAAAGCCGCTGCGTGCAAACACGCCTTCACGCTCTGCTGGCTGCTTCCACAATTCTCAAGCCGAATGCTTGTCTCATGGTGGCGAGCGGTGGCAGCTGGTCTATCTGCAGCAGAAAGGTCTTTAGGGACAAGGCTGAGAAAAACAGCGAGAGCGTGGAAAGTACCGTCCTTCAGTGACCACGTTGCGTCACGTCAACACGGAGTCACTTCAAGTCTGGACAAGAAACAAGTGTCCTCCATCTTGTTTAAACCATTAATTAGTAAGTTGTTTTTATTAACATTGATTTTCATTTAGGTTGACTGTCCCAGTGGTGGAAGTCAAAAGTTCCCACTCGTACGACTCAGTTTCCTTCTTTGAAACTCTGAATAGTTTTGTGTTGTTGTTGGTTTCTCACTGATGTGTAGTTTTAATCCCAGACAGAAAAGGGTCCAGTTGAAGAGCTCATTTATTTTCAGCTCTGAGGATGAAGTCTGTTCATCTGTGAAATCTAAAGTCCATTAGACTGCATCAGCCTCCACCGCGTGTTGTTGTGTGGTGTGTGTGTGTGTGTGTTGGTCTGTGTTTTAAATGTGACAGCTCTGACAGGAAGCTCGAGGTTCACAGCAACAGCGTTGCTTGATTTTCATTCTCTACAACACACGCCGCTGTGTTCCTTACTTCCTGTTCTCATGCTGCCACCAGGCAGTGGCCGTGACTCTGCTGTGCTGATTGGGTTGTGGGAAAGCTGACAATCAACCTGTTCTGCTGGACAGCCTGGACTCGGTTTGTTTGAAAGTGAATCAAAGTTTTGTCCCAACTTGAATAAGATATTTAAATAGATTCAATAGTCATTTTAAAGCATAGCTTAATGAGCTGCCATTCTGTTGACTCGAGCTCTGTAGATACATGACCAGAATCTGCTCCTTCACATCATGGAACATTTTTGTCATGATCTGACAAACATGTGCATGTAGGACCTGTAAGGACGTGTGTGATTTCATAGATTTGATTTAAGGTTCCGGTCTGTTGCGCCTTGTTTTAGTTCCTGTCTCTTTAAGACCCCCTCATGATAGAGCCCTGCTGTGATTGGTCAGCTGGTTCACTGTGTTTTCTGAAGAAAAAACACGCAATAGAAAACAAACAAGCGTGTAGTTGCAAATTACATCACAGCCCAGTCCCCTGAAGATCAATCAAAGCCTCCACCAGGCGGTGAAAGAGCAGGGAATCATGGGAGACTGGAGGTTTCTTGGCTGAGCTGTGTTTGTAAACATACCATCATTGAACCCGTTTCCCATCAACCACCTCTTTGGGGATTATCATAAATTTCTTTTCTCTATTTTTTCACTTCTGCCTCAACTTCCTGTCGGCCTGAAATAAACCGCGACTGTTTGCTACGATTATTTTGACGGAATATACTGACTCACGCTTTTTCTTTTATAGACTCCCAGTGCATTTAAGCCAACACTGACGCTAATGCTAACGTCACTGTCTTGTCTTCTCTTCCTCTTCTTCTTCCGCTTTCCACACCTCTCAGAGTTTTCAAGAAGTCCAGCCCTAACTGTAAGGTGAGTCGGTCCTTTATTTGACCTGCAGTCGACGTCTTAAATGAGGAACTTTGACTGTGGATGGCGATGAGAACACTGTTAATAATAACACAATGATGATAATGACCTGCTCTGGTCTCAGATCTGTTTTCACACACCTTTGTCCCAGAAGTGTTTTCAGGCTTGACTGAACATGAGCTTTCTGTGCAGGTGACAGTCTACCTGGGAAAAAGAGACTTTGTGGATCATCTGGATCATGTGGATCCCGTGGGTGAGTCCACTCTTCTGAGGATTTCATAGCGTTTGGTGCTCAGTAGAAAATGCTGAGCATTTAGAATCCGTCAGTCGTCACATGTTTAAAAACAGCTGAGTGAACAAAGTGTGGACGGAGGTTTATGCTGACACAGCGTTTTGTCTTCCTTCCTCCTGCTGACAGACGGAGTCATCCTCGTTGACCCCGAGTATCTGAAGGACAGGAAAGGTCAGTCCACTTCCTCCTGAGCTGTGGATGTGTGTGATGAAATGGGCCTCACAAACACAGAGAAGCTTCAACTGCAATCACAGTCAGAAACTTAGCAGATGTCACGTACTGTTTTCCCCCTCGCCGCAGTTTTCGTCACGCTGACGTGTGCGTTCCGTTACGGACGTGAGGACCTGGATGTGCTGGGTCTGTCGTTCAGGAAGGATCTCTACATCTCCACCTTCCAGGTCAGGCTACCTGAGCACTTTTACTGCGGACTATACCGATGAACATGTGACCTTCCTGTGGGTTCACCTGTCTCCTTAGTAAACCCTGCCCTATGTCTGACAGGCGTTTCCTCCGGTGCCTGAGGAGCGGAAACCAAACAGTCGTCTTCAGGAGCGCCTGCTGAAGAAACTTGGTCAACATGCGCATCCCTTCTACTTCACTGTGAGTCACATGCCTCAAACATTCTCCCTCAGCACCTGGGGAATTAACTGATTTAATGATGTCAAGATGACGTCAAACTACGATGTAACAGTCTTTTTGTTTTTTAGATGTAAAATTTGCCATATATTGTTTGTCATGCGTCTTTTGTGATCGACAGTATACTTGACCCATTCAGATGAGTCTGGTTTAACAACAGAAAATATCTTGTCAGGGTCATTTCTTTACATCTGCATTTGCATTTGTGAGATTTTTATGTTGTAATTCAGAAACTGAAACGTTTTGTTATGTCTGTTGATTCAGATTCCTCAGAACCTCCCGTGTTCTGTCACCCTACAGCCCGGCCCAGAGGACACTGGGAAGGTAACGCACAGGCTCTCTGACCCTTTTATGGTTCATCATTAACAAAGCAGGAAGGTTTAGGTTTATCAAGATTGTCTAAGATTTCATAATCCTGCTTCGGTCATTCATGCTTTATATATGTGCTAGTTTTTTTTCTTTGTTTGTAATGTTTACAAAGTGCCACAGGTCTGCAAAAGAATACGTATGTATTTGTTCACTGTGAGAACATGAACGACTGTCAGCATCTGAACCAGGTTCTCTCCTCTGTGTCCTCAGGCCTGTGGCGTGGACTTTGAGATCAGAGCTTTCTGTGCCAAGTCAATAGAAGAGAAGATTCACAAGAGGTGAGGATTCAGAGAGCTGGAGGAATGAGCTTCAGTTTGTCACGCCTATCGACAGCAATGAGAATGAGAAATGGGAAAAACTCTGGAATCAACTGATCTCTTCTCCAAGGAAGATCCACAGACTTGAGTAAACGTGCAAGCATTCGCCATTATTAATATCACTCAATCATTTGGATTGCCCAAATTCACAAATCACAATCTGTCTCATATACAACTTAATGTAACTGCAGTTTTCCTGTCGTCTCCTGTAAGTGTCACTGTTTCTCCTCAAATCACAATGAGCTGAGAAGAAGAAGATCAAGCAAACTGTTCAAATTAGTTTTTGTGCTTCGCTGACAGAAAACATTTTGTGTGTCTGCGTAGGAACTCAGTGCGTCTGGTCATCAGGAAGGTTCAGTATGCTCCAGAGAAACCAGGCCCTCAGCCGATGGTGGAGACGACTCGCAGCTTCCTGATGTCGGACAGATCCCTGCACCTGGAGGCGTCTCTGGACAAGGAGGTACACACACACACACACACACAGAAATGAGGAACCTTGTAAGTTGGAACCTAATGAGTTCATATCTTGATGTAAGGACCTACTCTGTGTGTGTATATAGTTATATTACCACGGAGAGCCCATCAGTGTCAACGTTCACGTCACCAACAACTCCACCAAGACTGTGAAGAGAGTCAAGATTTCAGGTACGAATGTGCCCCCCCCCCCCCCCCCCCCCCCCCCAGCAGGGCTAGGTAAACAACTGATCCCAATCTCTGTCTCTCTCTCCCTGTGTTTAAACAGTGGAAGCAAATCTGTCGTCAACTCTGGTTCCAATTGACCCAGTTGCAGTCTGCTGATCGTTTTCTTTAGCTAATGAAGATCATAATAAGTTTTGTATGGAACATATTTCCAAATGTATAGATGATAAATGTTGTGTATTCACACACACACACATACAAACAGCTCATACAGGCAGCACCTTTTCTATCAGGGGCCATTCTGGGTTCGGCATTTTGCCCAAGGACACTTCTGAATGCAGATGGGGAAGATTGGGATCGAACAGTCGGCCTTCTTGTAGGTGGATGCCTGACCTCGGCCCTCTGTGTAACATGCTCTGTTGTCCCTCTCTCTCTCTCTGCAGTGCGTCAGTATGCAGATATCTGTCTGTTCAGTACGGCTCAGTACAAATGTCCTGTGGCTCAGCTGGAGGCAGAGTAAGTCACAGCTACAACATTCACCTGTACTCAAACTCAAACATTTATCTGAAAACACTGGAGATAAAATAAATGAATGTTTGAATTAATGAAGGTGGGAGTGGTTTCACCTGTATGTTTGCTTTGAGGTCAGGGGGTGGGGTTTCCATCAACAATTTGATTGACTGCAGTGTTTGGTCTCCATAGTGACCAGGTGTCGTCAAGCTCCACCTTCTGTAAAGTTTACACTCTGACCCCGACGCTGGACAAGAACAGAGAGAAGAGAGGACTCGCTCTGGACGGAAAACTCAAACACGAAGACACCAACCTGGCCTCGTCCACCATGTAACCCCCCCCCCCACACACACACACACACACACACACACTTGCTGCATTCACTTCAGTTTTAATTGTATATCATCAAATGGTAATAGATTCAATGAACTCAAGGCTCATTACTTCATATGATGATGGCGACCAGGCCACCAGGGGGCGATGTCACTGGCTCTGTTTCTGTTGCAGTGTGAAGGACGTCACCAACAAAGAGGTTCTGGGGATCCTGGTGTCCTACAGGGTCAAAGTGAAGCTGGTGGTCTCACGTGGAGGGTAACAACACATACACACACACAGACACACACTCCCATTCTGTTGACGTTGCTTCCTTTCCTCAGCCGTTAATGGTTGAGCTGAAACTTGTTCAACCATTAATGTAAAAAAAAAAAACAGCAGACAACATGACATGGCAGCTTTATTGCCCCCTGGTGTCTGGCTGCAGTACAGCTCATTAACCTCATCCATGTTAGCAGAGGAGACATGTACCAAATTTAAGAATCAGAGTATATGTTAAATAAAGATTCATAAAGATGTTATGTTCATAAAGATTGTCTTTGGTTCAATCAGTTATTGATGATATGACAACGTGAGGAGACATGATTGACAGCTGACACTGCCTCTGGATTAATTCAAGACTGTGTAGGCGGGGCCTTGATGGCACGCAGAGTTGCCATCTTTAAGTATTGTAATCATAAGGAGATGCATCGTTGGTACCGGAGTGGAGATATTTGAGCTTCATTTCTGGAGGAAGTGTCTTTTCTATTTTTTTGGTTCTGTTAATTGGTGGTGGTGGTCCGCCCACAATCCAGTAGGAAATAGTTACTTACAGTCTTTGATCTGGTTCATATGTGATGATGAGATAATGAAAACAGTACATTGATTCATTAAGAAAGTAATCAGAACTAATTAATAATACAATATGTGGTGTGAGCACAGGAAGTAGAGCAATGATCCAATTCTAGTTTGTAAACTGATCCTGATGAGCTCAAACACACACTTCCCACCCCCTCCTGACTTCCTGCTTCTCCCTGAGGATGCTCTCTCCACCTGACTTCCTGCTCCCTCCTCTTACTTCCTGTTCTCTCCACCTGGCTTCCTGCTCCCTCCTCTTCCTGTTCTCGCCACCTCGACTTCCTGCTCCCGTCACTTGACCTCTTGCTCCTGCTGTTGTTGCTTCCACTGTAGTTTGTTGTGATCGTGTTGCCTCCTGCTTTTCATTTCATCTCCCCTCTGTGTTTTTGGCTCTCTGTGTCCGCCCCTCCCTCTGTCGCCCCCTTCAGGCTGCTGCGAGGCATGTTGGAGAGGTAAATGTGAGCGACGGCCTCAGTTTTCATCTGATGACACAGCACACATGAAACTAACTTCAGGGCTCAACAGGAGAGGACTCGAGTTAAACCAGATAAGATCTAAACCGGTTTGGAACTGACGAAGACACTAAATTTGAACTCAATTAAAGTGGCTCTAAACTTGTTTAAATTGATTTGAACCAAAAAAAAAAAAAAAACTTTACTAAAGTATTTTTAAGCAATTTCAACAATAAATCAATTGGATCAATTTATAGAGACCTGACAGCTGATTTCAAATCTGGTTTTAAATGAGAGAAGCTTAGAGACACAGACACAGAGTATTATCTGCAACGTCCTGTTTGGATTTATTTGATCATATTTTCTCCTTCTCTCTCTCTCTCTCTCTCTCTCGCTGTCTCTCTGTCTCTCTCTGTGTCTCTGTCTTTCTGCCTGTCTCTGTGCGTGTTGTAGAGACGTGTCTGTGGAGCTGCCCTTCATCTTGATGCATCCTAAACCCGTGGAGCCTCCAGTGTCACGTCCTCAGTCAGGTGAGTGCACCTCACACATGTAACGTGCAGTGTGGGATGATGGGTGTTGTAGTCTTCTTGAAAAACAAATGTGTCAAACTTTATATCCATGGAAACAAGATGACATCCTGTGTGTTTGTTACAGCTGTTCCAGAGATGGACCCGCCCATTGACACCAATTTGATAGAGTTTGACACAAAGTGAGTAAAAACCTGACATTTGTTTCTGAAATGTTTGACTTTAAATCCTGGAACAGAGAATGTCATAACCCTAACAGCAAGGAGATAGAATATCCTTAGAAACCACTGATGTCACATTTCCCACTCTGACCTCGGAAGGTTAAAATATTGTGGAGGAAAATGAAAACTGCTCTCCGTTGAAGTGTTTCCATGAGTCCAGAAAGAAGATGCTAACGTTTGTTTGTTCACAGCAGGTCAGTCTCATTAACTCTGATTGCTTGGTGTGTCTGATGATGTCATCCTTTGTGTCGCAGCAGCATCTCCCAGGACGACGACTTTGTCTTCGAGGACTTTGCCCGCCTGCGACTCAAAGGCGTTGTGGACGACAAAGACGAGGACTGCTAGGATTGCGCCAGCCCTTCATATGCTTGCTTCATACACACAGACACACACACTGTCCATGTTACATTCCCCAGTGATGGATGAGGGCGTGTTTAGACGGAGGCTTCACAGGCCTTGCTGGTGTTCTTCCTCTCTTGCTTCTGTCATTCATCACGCCACCGCCATTGCCTGCCACCGTCTCCTCCATCCATCTGCTCCGTTTCCCTCTGTTTTTGCTGAAGGTTTAAAAACTCTAGATGTTTTGCAGCTGCAGGACAGATGTTGGCGATCCAGGTGAAACATCAGCTGCTTCTTTGTTCGTAGTTCAGGACGTTCAGGTGTGGGCGGAGTCCAGAGGGTGACCACGTGCGGAAAGCGATAAGAAACATGAAGAACAGATGTGTAGGAAGCTGAGGAGTCACGGAAGAAGCAGTGTTTGTCCTCTTTTACTTTTAAAATCTTCTTGAATGTCGGGCTTTTCCTGCGGCGATGATCGGCGTCACGATCAAACAGGATTTATATTTGAAGACGAGCGCCGAGGTCTGTGGGTTCTTATTCACATTTACACTGTAGATGCTTTTATGTTGTGGCCGCAGAAGGAGGAAACACTCACAACCGTCTCTCAGTCGACTGAAAATCGATTTCACCAGCACCCCCCCACCCCATTTCTTGAAGTCCTTTCCTAGTCCTTTATTTAAAACTTCCTACCGAAGACGACATCTGACAGTTTGTAAAATAAAGCAACTAGAAAATTCACCGTCATTAAACGATCAAATGATTGTTTCTAGGTCAGATAAGTGATTTGAAGTCAAAGACTCGTCTCCTCTTCCTCCAGAACTCAAGCTTATTCAAACTGATGATTCAAAAGCTGCTGTCTTGTGGCGTCAGCTGTCAATCATGAAGTCTCCGCCTCAGAGAACGAGCTGACACCTACTAACATGGAGGAGGAGGAGGGGTTAATGAGCTATAACGCAGCCGGCCACTGGGGGGGCGATTATTTCAGGTCTGGACAGTTTCTGGAGGACAGTGAGACTCCATCACCTTCAGCCGTGTGGAGAAATGATTGAATCAAGTTTCTGAGGCTCAGACTTAATCGTCTGCACGTTTAAGGGAAACACTGAATTTTATTTTGGTTTATTTTTGTTGTCTCACTTTAAAATCCTTCGAACTTGTGCTGTAGAATATTAAAAACTAAAACTGCTTTGTGCCTTTTACACTGTTGCCAACAACATGTTGTGAATCAGGAGGTTCAATGTCTTTGATTCAGTGAAAGGAAAGCTTTTATTTTGTAACATTTGAAACTAAATGCAGGATGATAATAATACAAATAAAAGACTTGAAAAAATACTTGAACAAATTGGATAAACGAAAGATGAGTGACTTTCCAATTACAAATGGTTGCTCTTTTAAAATAGATCAGTTTGTGGGTTTTTTTCAAAATATTTTGATTCCACTGCTGTTTTTTCTGTTTAATTGAAAGAAACGGATATGAACACATTGATTGGAATTATAAATCCCATGTCGATGCCATAATAAGATATTGTTTAACGGTTAAAAAAGGAAGTGCCATGAAAACAGTAGCAGCTAAAAACTCGAAAGATGAATACCTGCCTGATGTTTGAAATAAACCAAACAACGCCAGTGTTTCCCTTCAACCGCATCAGCCTCAGTTCATCTCTGTTGTTCGTCGTCTCCACTCTGTCGTTTTAATTCATTTCAACATTTCAGACAACAAAGGAACTTTGATTCCACTTAATTTTATTTCAAATTCTTTGTTGTGTCTTTCACTTGATTCATCGAGTTGTTGATCCAACAAACTTGTTATTTCCTGAAAAACTGCCAAACAACCCCACCCTCACCCGTCAATGAGGCTGCGAATCAGAAGGGATGCAGAAGAATAGACAGCATGTTTTATCTTTCATTTGATCGGAGTTTTGTTCGGAAGCAGTGCTGTGAATTGTACGAGCTGTGACTCTGTCTTTATTTCGTTGTGCATATGTGGGGTAACTTTGCTAAGTGTGAAAATATTTTGACAAGTGCCATGCCCCCGGCCTGTGCGATGCTTAACCATACTGTCTCTAAAACAGGAAGTGATTTCTACTGGTGGACGAACACCAGAACGATAGAATTACGATTATTATGCTTCTGATTATTATTATTATGGTGACTTACTATTATTATCTACTGTATCATCCTTTGCAACCATGATTATTCTCATAATCATTTAAGAGTCTATCGTTTTGCCATGTATTTTTTATTTTGAGATTTTTATTTTGGTTTTCTTTTTATTATTAAAGGTAAAATGAACTAACATATCCTCTTGCCATGGTGGTTGTGTTTGTGAAGTTGTCTCTGAAACTGCTCAACATCGAACTGTAAATTGACAAATCAAGCTTTTTGTGTTTACTCAGATGATGAGGGAACCAGACCACTCACTGAACGTTCCCTGTAATGAAAGAAGGAAACATGGGGAAATAAGTTGGTGTGTGTCGCTTGGTTCTCAGGACTTAAGCTGAATCTTTGACCTCTGACACAGCCTGAGACCGGCACAGTTAAACACAGTGTTACTCATCTGGACATTTTTCTGGGGCAAGTTTTCCTTTGAAAACAGATGCAGCTCATTTTCATTTGAACCAAGTTTTATTGTAAATCCACAGAACTGAAGAGTCTTAAAAAAAACAGTTCCAGTTTAGAACTATTGACATTTTGTAAAGGTTAGGAAACATTTTTTTAAAAACATTGTCTCAGTGCTCGTCGTCATAAAGTGTCGTAGTCATCTTCATCCTCGTGCTTCCTCTTCAGCGACTCGCCCCCAGAGTTCTGCGACACCATGTTGGTAGTGATGAGGATGTTTTTGGAGCCAATCAGGGACGGGTTGATGAGGACATTGGAGACAGCCGGCGTGGGTGGCATTGCTAAACCCAGACAAAAGGCGGGACATCACGATTGGTACTTTTTTTTAACTTAACTGGTTTGACAGGAGATGGAGAGTGTGTGAGGAGCCAGGTTCTTACTGGTTTTGGTTGTGGTCGTCTGAGAGGGCGGGGGAATCTGAACCGTGAACCTTGGACCCGTCAGAGACACAGGAGCTCCGACTTTAGTGGTGACAGACTGAACTGACTGAGTTCCTGCGGAGATGACACCAGTCAGAACTAACAGGTTGATTTCACTGTGGAGCGCCCTCCACAGTCCTACAGCCACATTACATGGAGCCTGGACAACATAAGACTCACCGAGGGTCGGCGTGGTTGGTCTGCTGGAGACAGCACTGACACTGAGGCGAGGCACCGTTATCCTGCCGGCAGATGGCATCTGGAAGAAAAGTCTTGTTACTGAGCTGCAGAAAGAACAGAAGACAAGGTGACAAAACCTTTTGAAATGAGGCCTTCTCACCTTCTTCTGAATTGTTTTGAGTCGGTAGTTTGGCGCCGTCAGACAGTAGCGGTCCGGAGGAAGTCGAGGTCCTGTGTACGGTTTAATGAGCGGCAGAGGAGTCTGGTTCTTCTGCCTCGCAACCTCCAGCAGGAACTGAACAGAGAGACACACGTTACAACTCTGACACACAAGCGTTAAACCACGAGGACATACGGTGAGAGCTAGTGAAACGTGTTCATCAGTCATGTGACGATCAACACTTGTTTATGTAAACAAATGGTAGAGAGGTACAGGAAACTTACATCTCGTGGTGGTGGTGAGGTGAACGACTGGTCCATGCGGCACTGGATTGCCAGCTTGATGTCGTCGGCATCCACATTAGACTTCTTGGCGTGTGTTGCGTAGATTTTGGCGTCCTCGATGATGGTCGTTACGTATCCTGCGAACGGGAACGGCGGGTGAAAGACAGACTCATTGCAAACAATGATTTCAGTGTAACTCTTTGACATCAAGCTCTTTGACATCTGAGGGGAGGAGCCAAAACACAACACCGGGTCCTCGCCAACCTACAAGGAACATCAACCATCAGAGCCGCAGCTTCATTATCTGAGTCCCCTCGTCCACTCACTGTAGGTGAACTCCAACATCTGGTTGATGACTCGAGGTTCGTACTCTGTGATCCCCATGTCCTTCAGGATCTGGATCATCACCTGCAGGACCAGAAGACGACACTGTAAATAAACACGGACCAATCATACGTCCCACCTCAGGCTCCAACATATACCAGGATTCACTGTGCTTCAGCAGTGACCAGTGATTAGTTTAATCATCAAGCAGCTTCAGTGAGGGCCGTGTCCGCTTTGTTGCTGTGGATATGGAGCTTCCTGTCTCAGTGTTTTATACACAGAGGAACCTCCAGCACCTTCATGAGGAACACCTGTGCAGTGAGTCAGGACAGATGAGGAGCTCCAGGATTCAGCGGCTGGGAGGTCAGAGGTCAGGCGGGGGTAAGTTACACCGTGAACGACTCTATCCTGAGTGCTTTCACCTCAGTGAGTAATTACGGTAATCCTCAACAGACACAAATACAACAGCTACGCTAACGAGCTAGCAGAAAGCTATTATTTTGAATGGCGGTCCAATGCTAACGTTAGCAGCTACGCTAACTGTCCTTCGGCGGCTCTGTGAAACTACCGGTGTCCGTTAGCTGAACCAGCAAACGAAGCATTACAAGAACCGCCCCACGAACAGGGGTTGGGTCGGAACCGCGGACACGGTGCGTAGGAAAGAAACTCGGTACCTGAGCATCTTTCGGGATCGTTTTCGGAGCAGACATTTTGATTTCGACTGTCGTGACGTCACGTTTTCTTCTCTGGTTGCATCGCCTCAGACACACTTCAGCACCCCCTGCCGGTCAGGAGGGGAGTATTACACTGAGACACCTGCAGAAATCCTGTAGGAGGCGCTATTGGTAAACAAACTAAACTGTCGGTCAAGTTCAAATTCAAACAAACTTTCATGGAGATGTGTTTTTTTAGTTTTGTGTGTGGAGCAGCGGAGCAGCATAAAACGCTGTGTCAACTTTGACCTTTGACTGTTCATGTGATGTGAGACAGGCCAAGCATTGGTTAAGACGAAGGTTAAACACAGCAGCGTGCAGTCAGGGCTCTTGTGGTTTCATGGCGACGCTGCAAGTAAACGTGTCCGTCTCCTCTGCAGGCAAACACCAGGACGCCGTCAACGGCCATGGGTCTCACACGTATGGTCTGAATGCAGCAGGAAACTGCAGGATTCACACAGAGCAGAATCTGTTTGAAGACGATTCATCCTGTATTGTTTTTGACGAAATGACAAATTCAGGCTGTGCAGTGAAGACCTGATGTAGAAGATGGCGGCTGCTGTTTGATGCTCTGTAACTTATCTCTGTTGGTCTTTGGGACATGAGTCAACATCTGATAAGACTCCTCACACTGAGTCTTTATGACTTCTCAGATGTTTCTTATCAAACTTACAGTTTCCATTCTTCTTCTCACTCAGACACTTCAGCTGCTTCACTGGACAGATGAGTACAGTGAACGCACCTCCTCTGGAGGAGGAGGAGCGGGGATTCTTTTTCTCTGAGCAAGGAGGAGGTGGAATGTTCACCACCAGTAGTCCAGTCACGTGACTGAAGTCTCAGTTTGTGTTCACACTGAAACAGAAGCAGTTTTCAAACTGAAACGACAGCAGTTCACAAAGTGTCCACCAGGGGTAACCGTAGCAACAGTGATGGGCGGAGCCGGAAGAAATTTGGACACACACAGGAAGCTAATCTGGCCAACACATACACACACAATCAACTAAAACAGAGTAGAAGATGCTGCTCACACACTTTACGGTGTGTTAGTTAAACATTAACTCACAACAGAAAGACACACACACATTTAGTTTGTCTCATATCCAGTTTACACAGAGACAGCCACAGTCCATTCAGCTTCATGTTATGTATCTGATGACTTCAGTCTGCGGGTTTGTCCTCAGTTCGGCTGCTATAAATAAGGCTGATGTCTCATGAACCACAGGCTGGACAGGTATTCAATTTATAGACGAGAGGTAGTCACATTTCCTGTGGAGGCGGAGTCATGTGATGTTAAATAAACATTGCTGCTCCTCCTTTCCAGACATATAAATTATTATTGTTGTTGTTTCTTACATATATATATATATATATATATATATATATTCTTTTAAATGTTTGAAAATGAAGAAACAAATCAAAAGTTTTGCTCCGTTTGTGATTGGTCACAGACGCTCGATGTTGAAGCCGATCGTTATTTGAACGTTTCCTCGTTTAATGTTTTATTTGAAGCGCCACATACAGTAGCTTTACTGTCAGCCATTTTGTTTGTCAGCGATGACGGTGATGAAATGGCCGCCGCCCCAGTTCGATGTGTCACTTCTCAAACAGCGCTTGTAGTTTCCAGGAAGAACGAGCTGGCTCCAGATTACAACGGGGAAACAGCAAACCCTTGTGAGATAACGCGAAGTTAGAAAGATGGTGAGGTTACGTAAGTTCATCGGGAAACAGGTGATCTGTTCTCGTTACAGGGACTCGTGTGAACCTTTGACCTCGCACATAACGAGGATGTTGTTCCTCATTCACACACAGAGCGAAGCCATAAAACCACAGAGCGGCTCCATGCTGCGTGAAAAGTGAAACTGTTCTTCAGGCTGCCGCCTGTAGGAGACACCAGCCTATCATTGAAGCTACATGGTTAGCAGTGATGCTCACGATGGATAAATGAGCACAGTGACTTTATTGACCTCAAACTGGGAACTCTGGGTTCATTAAACAATAGAGACAATACCGTGACATGATTAGAGGAGGAGCAACTGAAGTTGGAGACACAAACCTGACCACAGGTGTGGGTGTGTCCTCCTGGAGGAGCTGGACTCCCTGTGGGGACGTGATGGTGCTGCAGGCCGCACCTCCCGCTCCCAGTAGTGAGGAGGAAACAGAGCAGAACCAGGAGGACCAGGACAGAGCAGCTGTCCGTGGACACCACCTGAGAGACATCCCCTGTTTGGGACTCGTTTGTCTCCATGGAACCTGTTACTTTTATTTGCACCAGAGCGGAGAACCTGAGTCAGAACCATGTGTTCTTCTAATGGACTCATCCTCCGGCTGAGGCTCCGCCTCCTCAACAAACATGTCTGTGTCTCTGTGCTGAAACACTTTTACTGCCCCCCCCAATAAAGTTAATGGTGGTGAGGAGGCGGAGAGCAGCTCTCACTGTTCGTGTGTTGACATAAAAATGAGGACGAGCGACCATGTGAACAAACTCAATTTTTGTGTTTAGTTCACAGGCATTAAGACACGGAAGAGGAAGGGGGAGGGGGAGGGGAGGAGGAAGATGAGAAGGAGGAAGGGGAAGAAGAGGAGGAAGAAGGGGCACACACACACACACACACACACACACACACACACAGCTCTGTTTGTCCAGAGTTCCTCTTTGCCCTTTGGACACCACACCTTACCTGCTGCATCAGTTAGCAGATGTGTGTGCGTGTGTGTGTCTCTATGTGTCCCTCTGTCTGTGTCTCTGTGTGTACCTCTGTCTGTCTGTGTGTGTGTCTCTCTGTGTCTCTGTGTGTCCCTCTGTCTGTCTGTGTCTATGTGTGCGTGTGTCTGTGTCTCTGTGTGTCTCTCTGTCTCTGTTTGTGTGTGTCTGTCTCTGTGTGTTTGTGTCTGTGTGTTTGTGTACATTTAGCATCAGTTTTGTTTCTGATGGTGGAGACACTTTAAAGTATATTTTGTTTCAGTTCCATTTCTTTGAGGACAAGTAACTGAGTTGTGTTTCAGTTGTGTGTTCATGATGTCACACACTCCAAATAAAATACATCACATCCCGTTACAATAAAATCTTTGAGTTTTAATAGAAATTCCATTAGAAAATATTCACAAAGATGAAAACATTTACATGTTATTTAATGAGCGGAGTAAAAAACTCACGTGAACTTTGAACCATGGTCAGAGAGAACAGATGCAGCTCAGGAGACGTGTGGTCGACTTACTTTAATGACTTATACAGTTTGGGTTATTGTGGAGCAAAGACTTATGGGTCGGATTTGGGCTCCATCACATTACTGTTCACCCCGTCACATGACGTAAACATCGTGTGAAGTAGATTGTCCGGTAGACGTCTCATTTTCTGTTCAGACTGAAACAAGAGTTTTCAAAGTAAAGGGTGGAGCCTCTGACCTGTGACAGAGACTGTGCTGCGGCACCATCGCAGCTCCACACGATAACCTTTATCGCCCCCTACGGCCTGAGAATATGTGTTAATAAAATAAGAAAAAAAAATGCTTTGGGATGAAGATAAAAACTGAATTCTCAAAATTGTAAAGAAGCTTTAAAAGACAAAGTTTTCCCCCACACTGCAGGATCTATATTCACATAAAGTTCTGTGAGTCTGAATAAAGTCCCACTCAAACAATAAGAGTTAATAAAACCTTTTCACCAACACAACAAATGATGAGCAGATGGTTTTTAAAACCATGGTGAACACAAACATCTGTGCAGTCCATTGACCTGCAGCTAAAGTCTGACGTCAGAAGAAGTTTCTGTGAACTCTATCTCCATGGAGACAGGCCGCATCCGGGTTTTCCATCCGATTAACTTATTTTTGGTCCATCCCTGAAATCAGTGTCTCATGCAGCGTCCGCTCAGTACTCCTCCTTGATGTTAAGTGGCATGGATGAGGGGGACACCAGCCCACTGCTGCTCGTCACCATGGGGACACTGCTGCCTCCATTTCTATGGAGGCTGCCTCCCCCTCCTCCTCCACTGCCGTTGTTCCCATTGGGGGGGGTTGTCGTGGAGGAGGCAGGCTGCTGCAACTTCTTCTTGTTGATCTTGCGTTCCTTCGCGCGGCGATTCTGGAACCAGATCTTCACCTGGAGCAGAAGAGAAACATTTTGGTATTTATTTAAATACCGGAAAACTGAGGTCATATTTCTTTTGGCTTCTGTAAATCCATACCTGTCTCTCTGAGAGGCTGAGTGCCGTGGCGAGCTCCGCCTTCCTCCTGATGGTGATGTATCTGCTGTAGTGAAACTCCTTCTCGAGCTCCAAACGCTGGTGGTCGGTGTAAACCACACGGTACTTGTCTTTGGTCCGAGTCTTTCCGTCTGTAACACACAAACATTATCGAGACTTTTAAAACTAAACAACTAAAACATCAGGCCTGTCAGGTTGTTTTTTTCAAGGAGCTCTGCCCACACTGGCACAGACATGACAACAACCACTGACCATCGACCAGAGCAGAAAACTCTGGCTTCAGTCTGACTTTACTCAGACTTCACTCGCGCTTCACTCTGACTTTGGCTGAAGTTTCTGCTGAAATGATCAATAAAATTCACATCTAATCAGCAGAGTTCAGTGAAACCATGTCACTTACAACTCTGAGCAAATATTATTTAGAATAAAGAAATATTGAGAATATTGAAAAATTATTCTGACATTAAGTAACACACGTCAGAAAAGACAGAAATTTGAAGGATATCATAATGATAATGATAAAAGAGTTCCCGTTTTAACTTTCAACACGACATTTTAAAAAATACACAGACTTCCAATTCTTATTTATAATAATATTATTTTTGGAAATCAAAAAATAAATAAATGGTGCTGTCTAAAATCAATCGTTTATTCTTAGTGATCCACAAAAATCTCGGGTTTTAGTAAAGCTTTATCAAAATAATTGTACTCTTGTTAATAATAATTATGAATAATAAAATACTACCTCTGCAATAATATATACATATATAAGTCCTGCAATCACTGTTTACATCTGCACCATGGCCACTTCACCCACACAGCTAAGGCACAGCTCCACAAATATACTTTTTATCGTTCTTTTTTTCTGTGTTTCGTGAAATGTCTGTACTTATACGGGCCGTCAGGACACTGTCCGGGGCCGTGAGGTCGGTGTCCCGGGTCTTACTTGGGTTCGAGGGTGGAGCAGAGGAGCGTCGGATCCAGTCGTACGGGTTCCTCCTCAGCGGGGATCCGGGGGACAGCTGCCCCGCGGTGGGCAGCAGCGCTGGAGACTGCCCGGTGAACTCCGGGGGGCTGAAGCCCAAGGTAGCACCCACCGTTCCGGGCAACGTGGACACGGCGGAGCCCCCTCCGGCAGCAGCGGCCGCTGCGGCTGCTGCTGCTGCGGCGGCGGCGGCCGGGTGTCCGTAGTGGTGGGTGGACCAGTCGTCCCGGGTGGCCGGAGGCGGTGGGGGGTAGGCCGCGCTCCAGCCCCCAGCGCCCGGCACAGCCTGCTGCACCGGGAGTGGGTCATTGCTGAGGCCGGGGTGGTGGTGGTGGTGGTAGCCGGCGAAGTCAGAGAACTGAGGCGGGGTGGACACCGGGAAGTTCTGCGGGCTGAGGCTGAGTCCCGGGTGCCGGGTCACCGGGTTCTGATGCGGGTACATGGGGGGCTCTTTATCCAGCTGCAGGTAACTGACGTACATGGTTCCAGGAGAGGGGGGATCCCTCTGCATACTGAGGCTCCAGCCTGGTCTGTTCGCTGACCCGTCTCACCTGTCCTCAGGTAGAGTGAGCGTCACTATCTCCTCTCCCTCTCTCCTATCACTCCCTCCTTCTCTCCTATCACTCCCTCCCTCTCTCTCCGTCTCCTCCCCCCCTCCCCTCTATCACCTGTCCTCAGGTAGAGTGAGCTCCACTATCTCGTCGCCTTCTCTCTCTCTCCACCCCTTCCTCTCTCATCTCGCCCTCTCCCTCTCCCTGTCTCTCTTTCTCTCTCTCTGTCCTCAGGTACAGTGAGCTCCACTATCTTCTCTGCGGCTCTCTCCGCTGCTACGCTTCAAAGGCAACATCAAAGGATAATAGTCAAACAGTAAAGTGACAATGAACACACCAACATCAGTGCCATATTGTAATTATTACCATTATTATGTTAGAATTGTATTGTTATATTATGTTATAATTGTATTATGATGACAAGTTCATTCATCTATACAATAGAAAATAGAACCTTCAGCATAACAATAGAATAATTAAGTAAAATATCTTACAAATAAATACAAAAGTCTGAGAATAAATGAAGTGAATAAAACTGCCCCATTAACTTTGCCATTCATAATAATGATAACATCTGTATAGCACTAATCTAAAAGTTTACAAAGTGGTGTGCTGCTCAGGTGTTCAACCCACTAACAATTCACAATAGCTTTGAAAGAGGCTAAAGGTAAATCTGAATGCTTTGATTTATTTCTTTTATTCAACTCAGTTAGAACCCCTCTGCTCATGGGCAGCAGTCACATTAAAAACCAAACTGGAGTTTCAGTAAAGGTGGGATCAGAATAAACAAGTTAAAACAGCACAGTACTTTAAAAGATGAAAAACACTTCTCACTGAATAATATCACAAAACAGATAAAGAATAAAAAGTACCAAAGAGTCAAGGCATAAAATGTGTGAGCAGTATTATTTCTGCGTGTCATGATCGGAACCAAACGGAAATAAAACTGGGTCTGAGGACGTCAAAACAGGTGACAGGAGGACATGCTTCACATTAGAAGGTTTAGCAGGGATTTAAAGTGACCACCATCCCGACATCCCCCTATCCCCCTCTGCTGCCTCCTCAAGAGGAATTAACGGCCTTTATGGATTTATTGGAGATTTATTGTTTTACACTGATGAGTATTTAGTTTAGTCTGCTGCAGTAAAATCACATAAACGCTGCAATAATTGTCATTATATACACAACTGTTGGTGTTTTCTTCCATTGATGATTTCTTCTATTGATGTTATATTATATTATCATAATCATACTGTATTTATGGAATTTTCATATAGTATTCACGTTGTGTTTGTTACATTCATTGTGTTTAAGTTGTTTATGTTACATGTAGTGTCTATACATTATTTATAATGTATGTAGTGTCAATACAGCATTGATTTTATTTATTTAGTGTCTATACAGTATTTCTATTTTATTCATTTAGTTCTGTATATTATTTATAATTTATTCATGTAGTGTCTATACAGTATTTATAATTTATTTATGTAGTGTTTATATAGTATTTATATTTTATTTATGTAGTGTCTATACAGTATTCATATTTTATTCATGTATTGTTTATATACAGTGCATCCGGAAAGTATTCACAGCGCTTCACTTTTTCCACATTTTGCTACTTTACAGCCTTATTCCAAAATTGATTCAATTAATTCTTTTACCAAAAAATTCTACACACAACACCCCATAATGACATGTATTGTTTATATAGTATTTATATTTTATTTATGTAGTAGCTATACAGTATTCATATTTTATTCATGTATTGTTTATATAGTATTTATGTTTTATTTAAGTAGTATCTATACAGTATTCATAATTTATCCATGTAGTGTTTATATAATTATATTTTATTTCAATCCTCTGAATACAGGAAGAAAGAGAAGTGATACATGTTGTGATCTTAAAATCAGGTTGTGTAAAATCAAAATAATCAGTTAAATAACTTTTTTGTCACATTTAGTTGGGTAAATCTTTGATTAGTTTGATTTTCCATGAAGAAATGGAATAAAGTTCAAATGAGAGAAGAAAAGGACGAATGGAAAGGGAGATAAGGAGGATTGTGTGTGAACGTCCATCTTGTGTTTCCCTCTGTCACCTGTCTCCAGGTCGACCATTAACCCGCTAACGGCCATAAAACTCCATTTTATGGAGGTTTTGATGATGACGGGGTCGTAAAGGTTGAAAACCTTTATGGCCTAGCTGCCTGTCGTTCTTCACCTTGACACAGTTTGTGTGAGAATAAGAAACATCGACATTTGAATCCTGCTTCCTCTCCATTAAACTAGCATATGCCGGTAGCGCGTGAGAGGTGTCGCTATTTTAAACGAGTCAGGTGTTAGCTTAGCACAACCCTTTAGCTTCTCTGGAAATTATATCAGTTACTTTCCTGAACCCTCGTTACCTGAGTAGAACATGTGAGGTTTTCAAAGTATTTTTATTCAGTTTCCATGAAAACGTCTCAAGTAACCACGACTCCACTCATCATCCGAGACAACATAGAATGTTGAGTTCTAGTGCTTTCTAGTTGCTGCCTGCAGTGTTCTTGACCAGAAGGTTGCTGCCTTGCAGCCTGACACACATGAGCCCCCCCCCCCATTACATTATTGTATTATTATTATTATCATTGCATTACTGATGCAGGCGATGCTATCAATGAAGTTTCCCTTCACAGCTCACTGCTGACCCCTGGTGACCAGCTGAAATACAACTTTGTCCTAATTTCCTCGTGTCCTCCATCTGGAGAACCTCTGTGCTGTTGCTGTCATGCGTCAAGCTGGGTTTTGTCTTCATTCGATTTTCTTCTTTTGTTTGATGAGAAACAGATTTCACAAGCCTTTTTTCCCCTGTTGGCTGATTTTCACTTTCTAACTTTTATTTTTTTATCGTGTCTCTAGAGTTGTGGGTTCAAGTCTCAGCCCAATCGTGACAAAGTGGTTTCAAAAGAAATCAAAAAACAAACCATTGGATTTTATCGTTTTATTTTTTTTATGACATCATCAGACAGTTTTGTGTCAGACTTCCTGCAGTTTCGCGAAAGAAACACGCCAGGGGCTTCATACAAGGTAAGAGTTAAATTATAACTACGTTTCTACATTTAATGCTGCGTCTGAAATCACCCACTTGTCCACTAACCTACTTTATTATCGAGGCTCTTCTTTCTAACGGACTTTGTCGTAAGCTCATCAGATAAAGGTAAATAAAAGACCCCCCCCCCCCCCCCCCCCCACCTGCAGGATGGAGGCGTCGCATCCCCCCCCTCAGCGCTGAGGAGTGGTGATGCGGTGAGATGAACGAGGTGTGAATTTCTGTTTTTCAGTGAACCATCCCTTTTTGTATGGAACGTGTGGCCCCATGTCACGCCCTCTACCACAAGTGCAATTCATGATGGTAGATATTGCTGTTATTGACCATTGGTTGTACACAGTTTTTCATGATGCACTATGTGAAATAATGAGTGGACTATATAGCGAATAAAAAATGCTGCTACACATTAGGACAGTTGAGTGAGGAGTGTGTCATGTCTGAAGGTCACATGATCCTGAGTAGCAGTATTGATCATGTGATGTTGGTGGCCGTCGTGTTGATGTTTCCTGGTCTGAGCCACATCCCGGTCAGCTGACGCTCCTGTGTTCGTACCTGGATTTTTAGATTGTGCTCCAGCGACAGGTGAGAAGGTTCAGACAGGTACGTTCAGGTCCAATCAGCTGGACACAAGCGACTGTGGCAAAATTCGGCATCACTTGTGATGTGAAGGTGAGAAATCGGCCAGCTGGACCACCAGAGCCAGAACCCCAGGCGATCCGGTGCTGCTGCTGCTGCTGTTCCTTTCCTCTGTGTCAGTGTCCTGGCAGACATGTTTTTGTCACAGCAAGCTGGAGACACAACTCTGGCTCTGACAGTCCCGCCCCTGTCATTAGAACGTGGCAGTCTGTTTGTTGCGAAATGTTTCAAAAAATGCCACCATCCCCTTCCTCACGCTGCTGTTGTGCTTCGTCATCCTCGGGGCCATCGTGGTGGAGCTGCTGCTGTGATATCGCGATGCGAGAGGAGGGAAGGCGGTGCCGTCCATCGAGTTGGCCCGTTTGACCTTTGATGGGTTTCCACGCCACGACTTGGACCTTGGAGGAGGAGTCTGGGCCACAAGACACTTCTGATACTGGACCTGACAGACAGGAAAACACTGACCAAGTTCAGTCTGATGGGCAAAGAAAGACAAAGATGGACAGGCAAGAGACACAGACTCTTACCATACACGCAGCCTGAACCGCCTCAGAGATGATTCCTGCGTCCGGTTCACACCAGAACACGTGACACTCAAACCGCTGCGTGCCACCGTCCACAATCACCGCAAAGGTGTGGCTGTCATGGCCAACGCCCAGAAAAGTGAGGAAGCGAACTTGACACTCCCAGACTGGCTCCTCCCCCTCCTGTTGGGATGAGGAAGTAGCTGAAACACACCCTTGACCCTTGACCTCTGACCTGCATGATGTGACGGTACCTCGCCCCTCCATAGCGACAGGATGTTGTCAGTGACGTGGATCACCGTCGGCTCCCAGTCGTCTCTGTCTGTGGAGTTCATGATGCTCTCGATCGCCCTGTTCAACACCTCCATCCCTGCAACACACACCAAGCACTGTTCTCTCTGTTTCTGTCTGTCTATGTGTGCGTGTGTGTGTGTGTGCTACCCATGGCCCTGGACACCGGCAGGCTTCCGATGTACTGGACGTCAAATTTCTGGATCTGCTGCTGCACGGCGTCCAGAAAGTCAACTGAAACAATATCAGATCATCGGTAAAGAACCAATCAGCGAACAGATGACATCAGAGACCGAATGAGGTCAGTGAGCTGGTGGCATCACCTTGTATGGGCAGATCTTCAGGTGAGATACTCTCCATGGTCAGAGAGCGAGATGGCCTCATCAGCGCCTTCTCTGACATCATCTGCAGCCAAACATGCAGAATGTGAGTAAAGATGGACAGCACTCTTCCAAAATAGCATGCTAGCATCGTGATAGGCTAGGTGATGGGGGAGGATTCACTCACCTTGGAGCACATCTGGTGCAGAGCTGTGGCGATGGCCTTGGCTGGAGCATCGCAGCGGAACACGTGACACTTTAGCACACAGGTGTCCTTATCTCCTGCCACGAAGGCAAAGTCCCTGAACACACCATACACACACACACACCCCCTCATGTCTCTGTGACTTCAGAGGATATTGCATTAGCTTTGTAAAGCTGCTGTGTCCCCACTAAACTCAACAAATCCACAGGGGTAACACACACAAACGCAGTGTGGTCATGTGATGAGCACGTTCCATAAATGACCCTGACGTACAAGACGATGAAGACTTAAAGACGTTTACCTGTCCCTGCCCAGGTGGGGGGGGGGCGTGTTCAAGAAACAGAGAGTGTCAGTATTAGTGTAAACATACACGCACCCAGAGACAGACAGTGAGACAGACGGACAGACATTGAGACAGACGGATTCACATTTCTGTTTACCTGCCATTGTTGCAGCCCACCCCCCAGACACGGATGTTAATAATTTGTTGACAGTGAAGGGGGGTGTGGTCTAACGGGTCCAACAGGGTCAGAGTGTCTTTCTTCAGAACTAGCATCATCTCCCGTCCCTGCAGACAGACATAGAGACAGACATGTACAGAGAAACACAAGTAGAGACAGAGGAGTTCCAGCGGCGTCTCACCTCCCCCCAGGCTCCCTGCCGGTCTCTCTGCTCAGGGCTACTGCTGTGAGACAGCTGCTGGATGACGTTACTGACAGCGAGACTGCTGCGCCCAGGAGACAGGTCCTCCTCCTCCACCTGCAGCCAGCCCAGAGAACGCACCGCAAAACACTGAGAGACAGACGGATGGACAGAGAGGGAGACAGGTTCAGGGCTCTGTGCTCCAAAGCAGGATTTGAGGTTATCAGGTTTAATTCTTCAGTCCAATGAAGACACCAGGGTTTGACCTGAGGCACTCAAACTGTCCCACACAGTGAGGGACATGTGACAGTGAGACAGATAAAAAGAGTTGGAGACGTTCTTTCTAAATGACTAAGCCATTTGGTTTTGTGATCATACCTTGGAGTCGGGGTCCTGATTGGTAGGATCATCTTCATGTCGCCACGACAACCTGAAAGAAGATGTTTCATCATAACAAATGTTTATATGTGTTTGTGATACTAGTAGTGTGTGTGTGTGTGTGTGTGTGTGTACCTGTCCTCAGGTGGTATCTGGCCTCCAGTTTCTTCCTGCTGATACAAACACCACAGAAGAAGACATAAACTAACCTGAGCTAGCTCGGCTAAGGTAACACATGGGTTTGTTTGATATTTTAACATGTCCTAAACATGTTCTAACCATAGACTGTACATAAAGATATATTCTGACATGTACTAACCTGTGTGTCAAGAGGTTGGGGCATTCCAGTAAGGCTGGGGTGTTGCCACTGGGTGGCGCCAGTGGGAACATGCCAGTAGTAGGTTCCTGTGGAGTCTTTGATGGTTCTCCATCCGGAGGGAAGGTCCGGGTCCAGCAGCAGGTTCTGGTCAGTCCAGATGTTGTCTGCAGAGACACAGAACCAAAACCCCACTGTGATCAGTTCAAAATTAAACTGCGATCACTTCCTGCGTCTCAGTTGTGTGTCAGAACCAATCAGCCTGGACCATGTGACGACGATCACATAAGAGGAGAGGACACCTTTCTCTAACATACGTGTTACTAATGTGTTACTAAACAGTTTGTGTAGAAGCCTGGACCTTCACCTGAGGAGGGAAAGAGTAATAAGACCAGTGGCGAGAGAAGAAAACACAGAAGCCGTGAATAATTGATGAAGCGCCAAATACAAAACGCCACGTCAGCTGATTACCAGACAGTGATATGATCGGAAGACAAGGGGTGAGATGTCGAGTCATCAGTTTAGACACTGAGAAGCTAAATGTGGATGTTAATGAAGCATTGAGGCATCCTAACATTAAACCTTGTTGAAGGTCACAACCTTTCCCTCCCAGTTCTTCCATCAGACCCGTTCTGAAAACAGAATCTGTGAGCTGGACCAAACACTGACACTTCAATTTACTTTTATTTACACTATCAAATAAACAGGATCTCAACCATATTTACATTTGAGGAATCTGAAGTTTCCACAATCAGCAGCTCCAACAACTGAAGACAAAGAAGAAGGACTCCGAGTCAGTGTGGACAGACACTCCAAGGACGTTACTTTTAAATCGTCGTCTTTACAACACTAACGATCGAGATACCAAAGCAAAATGTCAGGTTTGATCAACACCCCATTCCCACAGTCCTACATAGACTGCAAATTATGTCCTCACCACAAGACGGCAGACTTCAAGTCTGAGGTACTTTAACGTCTGGAGGATCGGGAGACGTGTTGTCGTCTTTATCATCTGGTTACATGTCACCTTTTTCCTCACTAACAACCTGTTGACAACAACAACTTATTGACGTGTGTCTGAAGACAGTTGGTGCTGATGGTTTGTAGCCGTTATGCTAACTCTCATGCTAGTCAGGAACGTTAACAGACTCTTCAGCAACATGTTCTTACAGCAGCGTGAGCATGAACATCAGAAAGTGGAGCTCTTACCATCATAGTTCATTATGATAATGGCCAACATGTAATCCTTCCCCATCATGGCTCCACCCTCCAACCTGTGTTCCAATCAGCTGATCACACACAGGCCCAGATAACGTTAAGGCCTCCTGCTGCTCTCTCTCTCTCCTTGTTAGTGTGTCTCAGTGTCTCTCGTCCTTCCTCCGTCAGCACTATCAGTCGTCTTCTTCGCTTTTGTCTATTCTCCTTCTCTTGCCCCTCTCATTCGTCCTCTCTCCTCTCTCTCTGATGAAGGATGCTGTTGTTCTCCTCCCCCTCCCTCCCTCTCTCCCTCTCACGTCATCCTCCCTCCCTCTCTGCCTCTCCCGAGCTGCACTGCAAAAATATAAGCGTTAAATATGTTTCCACACAAACTCGGATTCTCCAGTGAATTCAGCGAACAGGTCAGACCCCCCACCCCCACTGTGACGCAATTTATGCTGGCTAGACTTTATCCAGCGGTTATGTGACCTTAAATCAAAGTTCTCCCACGCTCCTTTCTCTTGCTGCAGTCAGTCAGACGTTTGTTCAAACAAACAAAACCTCTGTAAAGCTGCAACAAAAAATGACATGCTGTGAGAATGTTGTTCTCGCCTCTCATGCTACTACAGGTAGAACGTGTCTGTTTTTCCCGGATGACGTCAGAGGATGAGTCAGAGTCAGTCCACGTGGACTTGGTGTGACTGTGTTGTGGAAGACGGATCACTGTGTATGGAAGACGAAGGTGAAGAGACGTGAGCGACCACCTGGAACACACACGAAACTCCTGCTGTTTTGCTGCTGATGCAGTGTTGATTTATTTATTAATATATGCGGTCATTAATATTGCCAACTCGACTGTAACACAGTTTTAAATAAACATATATCTAACATGTTAACTATAACGTAGATATATACCTTATTTTTAGCATATTTAATGTGTGTGTGTGTGTGTGTGGGAGAGAGAGAGAGAGGCGGATACGTCAAAATAACAAAACAATCATTTTATTTTGAAATTAGAGCGGAGGTGGTGTTAGCGTCGTTCGACTCTGTGACGTTCGCTCTACGTCACTTCCTGTTTGAGCGCCTCTGATTCCTGAAACTTGTTTAGATGTTAGCTGTTAGCGGTTAGCCTCGCCTCGTCAGCAGAAGAAGCAGCTGTAATCCAACATGGAGGACATGTACGTGAAAGCAGGTGAGCTGTGCTGCTGCTGTCGCATATTAATAACAAAGTTAATGTCGTTCATGAAGTCGATGGAGTTCTGAATGCTTCATCCAACCCGGCGCTCACACGGAGCATCTCGCTCGACGTCGCTGAAACGAACTGCGTTCAAAAATGAACAAATTCTAAGACGTTTGCTCCTCGAAGCGAGTTTCTGTGAAAAAGTTCTATTGTTGTGGAAGAATGGCGAGTCTGTTGGTGTTCGGCATTAGAACTAGTCCGGTCCAGCACCTGAGATCATAGCAAGTTACATGGATTATTAAAAGAATCAAATTACAGCAGGAATGTCCTAAATCGAACGATGGACGTTCCTCCATGTGGGGTTAGCATCCGTTCCTAGTTCTACTTCTGTTTCTATTTCTACTCGTAGTTCTACTTCTACCTTTAGTTCTACACTTATTAGTATTTCTATTGTTGATTGACAGTAAAGAGGAGGGTACTTAGTCCTTGTTGCGTATTATGGACATGATGTACCTCTTCTTACCTCCATGTTTAGTGGGCACTTAATTTGAATATGTGTAATTGAACAAGTTTGTTTCATCATGTAAACATGCAGTGTTGTGTTGTGCAGCTGACATTGACAACACACCACCGAGCCCAAACCATTCATTCATTGATTGATTGACAGATTGTATCTACCTATGTGTTGCCAAGGTAACCAGGAGCGGGGCTGGAATGACCCCCCTCAGTTCTCCTATGGCCTTCAGGTGGCCCGTGGACCACCGAGGAACCTCCTGAACAAGAGAGCAGCTCCACCTTCGTCAGGTAAAAAAAAACACACCTCTCTGTGCTCCTCAGACTTTCTGAGTTTATGAACCACAGACCAACGTGGTATCAAGCACACAATCATATTTGAAGTGTTCAAAAATAGGGTTCCAATTCAATTCAGATGAAAACTCACTTTGCTTTACAGAGTCTTTAATGCTTCAAACATCCTGTCTCTGATTGTTCCCCAGGTGCAGGAGCTGGGCCCACTATGTATACCCCCGCCAACCCTCTTGCTCCACCTCAGTTTGGTGTGGCTCCACCCACTTTGCACACAGGTATGAGCTGCAGTCGTCATGGCAGCACAACATCATATCATATCTCATATCAGTGACATAACTCCATAACTTCCTCACAGCTCATCCTCCACCTGACTGCTCGGTATCATCCCTTCCTCCATCAGGACCAATGAGAAGCCAGAAAGAGGCTGGCAGTCGCCCATCGGAGGCTGTGCCTGATGTAGAGGAGGTGGCGCTGGTGTTAAGGCGAGCGCTGGCTGCTTGCAGACACGCCGTCACAGTGAGCTCAACCCCACTGAATCATACTTCCATACACCTGTTTAAATAAGGTTTTAAACAGAGTGCAGACACACACACACACACACACACATACAACTAACATAACTAAGTTACTGCAACTATAACTAACTCTTGTGGTAAGTAACTTTAACCACTTGACTGATAACCAGATCTCCACTTGTGTGACCTTTGACCTGCAGGATCAGGTGTGTAATGAGTTGGAAAAAAGGCTCCGTCTGCTGGAGGAAGCCTGGAGATCAGGTCGACTGAGCCTTCCTGTCAGGAGACGCATGGGCGCCCTGTCCCAAGGTGACTTGTCTCATCTCTCCTGAGTGTGTTAGCACCTGTCTCTGTCCACCTGTCTGAACGCTCACCTGTCTGTCTCTCAGAGTTGCAGTTGGGTCACTGGGATGCAGCTGATGAAATCCATCGCTCGCTGATGGTCGATCATGTGACTGAAGTCATTCAGTGGATGGTCGGCGTTAAACGAATCATTGCTGAGACACGACATCTGAGTCCAGAACTCCTACAACTGTTTTCTAAGCCTGCAGAACCAGCCCAGGACTCTGCAGAACCAGTCCAGGAGCCTTCAGGACCAGCCCAGGACTCTGCAGAACCAGTCCAGGAGCCTTCAGGACCAGCCCAGGACTCTGCAGAACCAGTGCAGGAGCCTGCCTCTCATTCCTGACTCAACAGCCGGTTTTCTTTTCTCTTGATATACTGACTCTTTTAACCACCTCCAAGACCTGGTGGCAACCATCCTCACATTCACTCTTCAGCAGAGGTTCAAAGCTCAACCCACCCGGTTGTAAGAGGTTCAGCAGTTTGCTCAAGGACACTTCAATAAGGATGGCTGCCTACTTTTACAGACTCTGGAACATGGGCCATTAACATCTGCATTCTGAATTTTAGACTGTTCACATTTTGGCTGTTGTTATTAAACAGACGTGGACTCCACCTCCAGAGAGTGAAGCCAATGTGAAGTGTCAGAAACTTGTATTCTGTATAGTGACCAGCAGGGGGACTCCTCTGGTAGTTCCTGTAAAAAATGAACTTTAGGGAACTCTAGAGTCTGAACTTTAGATCCTGGACTTGATACCATCTTGGTCCTCACTTCCTGTTGTGTTGTGAGCTGCATCCTGCTGCGTCCTCTGATCGTCACTTATTGTTTCTGCTTCAGATTTCCTGAGTGAAATTTCTGACACTTCTTCAAGATTAACTCCTAGATAATAAATCCAACTTCGCTGCTGTTCATTCCTCTGAGTGCTGGTATCCACAATGTTTCATTAAATCTACCTGTTGGATGAAAGTGACGTTACTGACATGCCTCTGTTGACTGAGCTACTTTCTGGTGTCTAACTTTCACTGTGATGCTGCTGCTGTCATGAGCATCTCCCCCTCGCTGGTTAAGTGACCAGTCATCCGAGCCCGATCACTGAAACTGTGAAATCTTGTTTACTGAAACCAGAACCTGTTCTTCCTGTGATAAACTGGAACAAGCTGTGCATCCTTTTCCATTGCAGTTGTCCTCTCTCCTCACAGTTTGCAGTGTTGCAGCCGGCAGCCTATAGGGGGCGATGGAAGCCTCTGTACTCTGAATGATTAGCGTGGAGGTTATTATCTCGGCTCAAAGCTCAGTACGAACCCCACTGACCAAATAGCTTCTCAGTGAGGAGGTGGAGGAGGGAGATGCACAAAAAACAGGAGACAGGCAGAAATGACGAGTGACAGAAAGTAACTGGGAGAAGCTCGTCCCTCAGGGACAAGCCAGCCTTTAAATAGACCCAGAGAAAGAGGAGAGGAGGCGAGCTCGGGCCTCAGGTCAGAAGCTGAAACTCTTCGTTCATCGTCACAGAATCAATATCAGAACAGCAAAAACGACATCACAGCTTATGAATCACGTGGATCGCAGCCTGGTGTCTGGCTGCAGTACAGGTCGTAACGCCCACTCCTCCAGCAGATGGGACATGGACCAACGATGATGAATAAATGTTTGTAAAGATGTTTCTGTCGTTTCAGCTCCTTTGAATCTCTGATGTTTGTTTCATCTGTTATCAATGACAAGACAGTCTCATTTAGTTCCTGACTGCTAATACACCCAAAGATCAATTTGTAGTTGTGTTAGTGCATAAATAGTATTAGCAGTATCAGTAGAGTATTACAATTTCAGGAGTAACAGTATGGGTTGTCTCAGTACTAGTATGCACATTGTAAATTATCAGTAATACTGCAGTTTTTGTCCCTGAATACTCCTCCAGATCTGGCAGTGTTTGCAGTCTTACTTTCCAGCTCAGACAGAGGATGCAATTACCATGACAACCGTGTGTGTGTGTGTGTGTCTATGTGTGGGTGGGTGGGTGGATGGGTGGGTCCTGGCCAGTGATTGGCTGGAGTCAGGAGTAGGCGGGCAGGTTGAGCGTCTGAAAGCGTCACTCAGTCTCTCTCAGATCAGGACAGAGAAGCACTGCTCTCTTCCTCTCTCCATCATCCCTCCATCTTCCTCCTCCTCATTCCAGAACTCTCTGTCCATCTTCTGTCTTCTCCACCCTGCAGACAGGTCGAACTCTTCATCAGCACCATCATCATCCTCCTCAAAGGAACCGGGAGCCCCCTGACCCCAGCCCTGCCGGGTCACCATGGCAACGGTCATCTGCACTCGTTTCACTGAAGAGTATCAGCTGTACGAGGAGCTGGGCAAGTGAGTGTCATCCTCCTCTTCATCACCACCTAACTTTTCACAGGCGTTTACATTAAAGATATTTGACAGTGATGACGAAATGATCTTTCCTTTAAAATTATAAATAGACCAATGTGTAGACAAGCTATTTTATACATTTCAGATTTCTATTATACACGTTAACTTGTTGATTATAATTTGTGGTGATAGTAATTCATGTAAAAATTATAACTTTACTTTCTATGGGATTGATCACAGAATTATTGTATACTTGTGTTGAGTTAAGTTAGTTAGTTAGATAGATAGATAGATAGATAGACTAAAGTGAGACCTTTTTGACCTCATCCTACTCACCACCCACACACACACACACTCACTATGCCAGGTCTCTTACATAATGTGATGGTGGGAGGAAGAGCAGCTTCCATAAGAAACTCAGGAGTCTCAGCTCAACAGAGGAAACATTAATAATCATCATCATCATCACAATGATATCATTGCATTAGTTTAGCTTAGTTAACATGATTAATCTTTGCAGTATTAACAGTAGTGGTGTTATTAGCATTAGCTGCAGCTGTAGCATCATCGTTGTCTTCACATGGATTCGATGAAGTTAATTGGCTCATCGTGTTTCCAGGGGAGCGTTTTCTGTGGTGCGGCGCTGTGTCAAGGTGCTGTCAGGTCAGGAGTATGCCGCCAAGATCATCAACACCAAGAAACTGTCGGCCAGAGGTGAGCACCCATGACAGCAGTCCACAGGTGAATCACAGGTGACTGGAGTTGTGACGTGTGTCTCTGTGTGCAGAAACTTAGTCTCACGTGTTTTTAGATAAAGCTGAAGTGAAAGTTGATGGAAGCAAGCAGCAGTCAACGCCGTCACAACCCCTGACCAATAATTGTGCATGTGTTGCAGATCATCAGAAGTTGGACCGCGAGGCTCGAATCTGCCGTTTACTTAAACACCCGAACATTGGTGAGTGAAACTATCTCGAAGGAGAATACTCAACTAGTACTACTTCTGCTGCTGCTGATAATAATTCAGTGTCATGGTGATGGTGGTTTTAGCCTGTCAGCCTGCATAGCTTTATCAATGAACAGCCAGTGGACGAAAGGAAAAGAGTAAAGTGAGAGTTACTCCACACTTCCTGTTTTCACAGTAAAAGCCCAATAAAAGACAACTCAAAAACGCAAGTGCTCAAACATCTGAACAATCGGCATGCTAAAGACAAACGGCGTCCACAGAACTGTGTGGGCTGGTGATGCTCCACAGATACTGACAAGTGTTACATAACTGTGTGTGTGTGTGTGTGTGTGTGTGTGAGAGAGAGAGAGAGTGTTGCTAGGCAACTGTGTCCTTAGGTGAAGGCAACAATACCCTCTCTCCTCCTACACACACACACACACTCATACCTGTGTGGAAGCACTCAGAAGGAATAATCAGGTTTTCTGTGGAACACTCCCACACAGTGCAGCGCAGTGGTTTGAGTTGTGTGTGTGAGAGAGCTCTTGTGCAGCTATCTCTGTGAGGACATTTTGTCCTATCCTCACTTTCTGACCCACCTGAAATGGACTGTTGGGGTGTTAAAAGGTTGTTCAGGGTCAGACACTGAGCCCAGACACGTCCTGGCGGCTGGCGACAGTGAAGGATGGACGTGTGTGTGATAAAACAGAAAAGCTTCATGATGACACCATTGACATGAAGGTCTTTTGTCTTTCAGTTCGGCTTCATGACAGCATCTCAGAGGAGTTACATCATTACCTCATCTTCGACCTGTGAGTCCCGCTGCTTCTACGCTGTCACACATGTGAGGCATGTCTTGTTGTGGTTGGTTACCTCACTTTGTATGTTGTTCTGTGCTGCATCTCTTGACTGTTGTGACGTTAGCCCGTCATGGTCATGTAGGTCCCATGCGATGGGACGTAAACCTCTGTATGTGTCCACGTCTGTTCTCTGTTGCAGGGTCACAGGTGGGGAGCTGTTTGAAGACATCGTGGCCAGAGAGTATTACAGTGAAGCTGATGCCAGGTGGGAAACCGTCGCTCGGTGACGCTGTAACATGTGACCTGATCTGAGATTCACATATGACCTCTCTCTCTCTCTCTCTGAACAGCCACTGTATCCAGCAGATTTTGGAGGCGGTGCTACACTGTCACCAGATGGGCGTGGTCCACAGAGACCTAAAGGTCAGGTTAATACTTACCTCCACCACGGAGGTCATTGTCATGTGAAATTCCTTGGTATCCACCTCCTTTACCAGATCCTGGCACTTTGCTCTCTCTTGTTGGTGAACAATGAGCCTTCTGTCCTCCCGGGGAACCGTGAGGTCCAGTACCCAGTCTCTGTGGTTCTGGTTAAATGATCTGATTCTGTTCCACCTCCTCTGGGAATACGTTTGTCATCTTCTGTTCCACTTACATCTTAGAAGCGTGATGCAAAATGGGGAATGGTTTCTTGCCCTTGAAGGTTTGTCTCCTCCCTCTGGACGATTTGATGGCGTTGCCTGGTGTTTGGTGGCTTCAATCTCTGCAGCTCTGTTCGCATGACAGTTTTCTGGCAGATCTTTCCGGGCCTCCATCTGTACTGATCATCGCCATCTCCAGGGATTTGGGACAGCCAGTAACAGCTAGCAGGATGGGTGTTTTTGTTGGTCTCAGCTCTTCAGGCCAAAGATAAGCACCTTGGTTTTATTGTCCAAGTTGTAATTGTCCTTGACAGACCAGGACAGGTTGAAAAGCGTCCATTGGCACTCACTTGAGTGTCATTCTGCTCCTTTGTTTTTTAATTCCATGCGTTGTGAGTCCGCTGCTCACCAGCAGTGAAACACTATGGGACTAGTTAGCATGTTAGCATGTGTTCTGTGTCTACAGCCAGAAAACCTGCTGCTGGCCTCCAAGTCCAAAGGTGCGGCGGTGAAATTGGCCGACTTTGGCCTCGCCATCGAGGTGGAGGGAGACCAGCAGGCCTGGTTTGGTGAGACCTCACAGTAATACAGTAGTAACACTGCAATGATACTGTAGTAGCACTGTAAAACACTGTATGACTACTGTACTGTGTGTGTGTGTGTGTTATAGGCTTTGCAGGGACTCCAGGTTACTTGTCTCCAGAGGTTTTAAGGAAGGACCCGTATGGAAAAGCAGTTGACCTCTGGGCCTGTGGTGAGGGTCTACTGATTCTATTGTCTCCAATTTCCTACTGTCTCTAATGTTTCTATTGTCTCTACTATCTCTGACTCTAATGTCTGTCCTCTTTTGGTCAGGTGTGATTCTCTACATCTTATTGGTCGGTTATCCTCCGTTCTGGGATGAAGATCAACATCGACTCTACCAGCAGATTAAAGCAGGAGCTTATGATGTAGGTCACCTGACCTCTCAGCTGTGTCTCAGGTGTCCTTATATGCATCACATCACTGTCATTGCTCTCGTTGTGTCCTAGTTTCCTTCCCCGGAGTGGGACACGGTGACTCCTGAAGCCAAAGATCTCATTAATAAGATGTTGACCATCAATCCAGCAAAGCGCATCACAGCTGCCGAGGCCCTGAAACACCCATGGATCTCAGTGAGAGCCCGTTCCATATGATCGCTGTGGCTGACCTTCATCCTGACATGATGATGATGATGTTGTGTTCTTTTCCTCCCAGCACCGCTCCACAGTGGCGTCCTGTATGCACAGACAGGAAACTGTCGAATGTCTGAAGAAATTTAACGCTAGGAGGAAATTGAAGGTAGGCGGGGTCAGAGAGTGTGACAACACCGTTTCTATGATTATTTGTTTTGCATATTATTTTAATTATCCCTCCCCACCTCAGGGGGCGATCCTGACCACCATGTTGGCCACCAGAAACTTCTCAGGTAAGCTCTCCACCAGTTGCTGTACATAACCTCCCACATTTCAGGATCGACACGACCTGCAGCCCAGTGAGGGATTGTTGACTCTGAACCAATGATGAACCTGTAATCAACACCTTAACACTGTGTGTGTGTGTGTGTGTGTGTAGCAGCTGTTCATGTCTATACATAGCAGGGAAACTACCGCCATGCTGCATCCTAACTGAGGAGTTAAAAGTTTAATGTTCGAATAAATAAAAAATCAGGAAGCAACAGAAACAATTCACATACATTACATAATAATGTGATCACATGTTCACGTGTTCACATGATGACAGAGAGGGACAGACAGACGGTCAGAGATTATTTATGTTTTCAACATGAACATGTGACGGAGCTGCTGAGAGGTTCCAAGAACCTAAATTTGGACTCAGCTCTGAGAGAGAGAGTGAGAGAGAGAGAGAGAGAGAGAGACAGACAGACAAACGGACAGACAGAGAGACAAACAGACAGAACCTTTTTTTTACTTGAATCTTTTCTGTTTCTGAAATCAGATTTTTGTTTTCAAAACATTCTTTTATTTTGAAGTGTTTCCTGTCGCTGGTTGTCGGTACGATGCCTCCGCTCCTCCTCTCTGCCTTTGTTCCTTTCTTCCTCACTCTGCTGCTTCTCTCTCTCTTCATTTTCTTCCCCGGTTCAGGAGGAAAAAGCAGTGGCAACAAGAAGAACGATGGAGTCAAGGTGACATCATCTCTCCATTTGTTGATTGTTTACAAGTTGAAACAGCTGATTTCCTCCACTCCTCTTTTCTCCATCTGTCAGAGCTCATTCCGCTCTCACTCCATCTTCACAGTGGAGGAGTGTAAGCAACAGTTTGAGCACAAGCTCTAAAAACTCTACAAACCTCTCTGCAAGACAACATGAGCTGATTTTTACAAAACTGTTTACAGACCTGAACATGACACAGAAACTGTTGTTGTAGGAATCATCAGAGAGCACCAACACAACCATCGAGGACGAAGACACAAGAGGTACAGCGACACACACACGCACAGAAAGTCAGTATTCATTGACAAACAACAAGAGGCTTCAGATAATGATTGTGATCTGTCTGTCTGTGTCTCAGTGAGGAAGCAGGACATCATTAAAGTGACAGAGCAGCTCATCGAGGCAATCAGCAATGGAGACTTCGAGAGCTACACGTACGTATGACTGATTGTCAAAGAATATGAGTCTCCAGGCCTGGACATGTCTCTCTCTCCTCAGTAAAATGTGCGACCCAGCTGTTACGGCGTTCGAACCCGAGGCATTAGGGAATCTGGTTGAAGGCCTGGACTTTCACCGCTTTTATTTTGAAAACTGTGAGTTGAAGAAGACTTCCTGTGTTGAGGTGTTTGTGAGGTCGTGGCAGTGCCGGTAACGTGTGTCTGTGTGTGTCAGTGTGGTCTAAGAACAGTAAACCCGTCCACACCACCATCTTGAACCCTCACATCCATCTGGTCGGGGACGAGGCCGCCTGCATCGCTTACATCAGAGTGACTCAGTACATCGACACCAACGGGACACCTCGCACCGCCCAATCAGAGGAGACTAGGGTGTGGCATCGCCGTGATGGCAAGTGGCAGATCGTCCATTTCCACCGCTCAGGCTCCGCTTCCACACTCAGCAAGTAAGAACTACAGCAAAGGTCATTAATTATTCAGTAGTCAGAACGGGTTTTGATCCATCCCCTGGATTATTGGCCGTGTTATTCTGATTATTGATTCATCTTATTACTTTGAGTGACTTCATTCATTAATTCATCAACATTTGTTTTGTTTGTTGTTTTACATCAGACTTTTTCTTCTCTGCAGTTAACTTCCAGAATGGGCGGGTCTTTGATGAGGCTAGTGTCACCTTGACAACAGATTGATTGACAGCAGACCAGGCAAGACTTTTAGAAGTTTATTAAAAACCAAATGGAGGAGGAGGGGACATGGGCGGGGCTTCCTGCAGTGAACTGCACAATCAATCAGCCAATCAGCTTCCTCTTTTCAGCTCGTTTGGACTCTGTTACACCTTTGTGATCCACCAATCAGCTGCCCTGTGCCTCTAGGTGTGGAAACCTCGTATTTCCTTAAGATCTGATTACTGAGCAGTAAAAAAGTTTAAGATATTAAGATTTTTTTTGGAGCATTTGCTCTGCTCTCTATTTTATTTCTAAATTATTGATGGTTCAAATCACCTTAACAGGAGGATCTTGATTTGTCAACATCAGTAGTTGATGGTTTCCAGGGAGATGTGAGGTTTCCACTTAAACACACATCGTATGACATCATTGAAACAGAGTCGCCATGGTTACCAGTTCTTCAGCTGTGACCTTAGGAATGCAGTTTTTGATGTTTTACAAAACTGACTAAAATCAAGACGGATCATGTGACATCTTTTTATCTTGAGATGAGAAGATGAGTGGCAGCTCTGGGCCTTTGAATGTGGATGATTTAAATATAAACTTTATATAAATGTAATACCTGCAACCTATTATTTCCTGTTGAAAAAAAGCAGGAAATGCTGACGACACAATTACGATGCACGACGCTCTGCTTCCTGTCTGGTCGGAGAGCTACAGAAACTTCCATCGCTCTCCGTCCTACGATCTTCCATGAACAGCCACACCCCCTCAGATCACCCGTCTCCTCAGCTGTCCGCGGGCGACCTTTGACCTTAATCAGGAGCCTCCATGGGAATCTGTTGCATCGAGTTTACAAAACAATTCAGGTTGAAAATAAATAGGTTTAGTTGATCAGAAATTATTAATATTATTATTATTATTATTATTATTGATAAGAAGAGAAACATCTCAGCCAATCAGAATCACAAAAACAAGTCCAGCTTAAACAAGTTTCGTCTTAGGACTCCGTCCAAAGGACAATCTGACTGTGGCGTTCCCACGGCGTTGGGCTGTAGTCGATGTGGTCGCCTGTGAAACCTCATATGTCTCTTTGTTTTTCTGCCTTAACGACGCTACACCTGATATAACCAAGTGAAAGCGTGACTCGTTCTGAGAGGACGGAGGATCCATGGTGATGTGTTTTGATTGGACAGAGCGCGTTTTTCTTCCTCTTTGGTGATTCTTTGACTCTGTACAGATTTCGTGATGCATGCCGGACGTTGTGCTTCGTGTTTCAGTTTTCGGACTCTGTGGAGTTTTGCTGTTCGCAGCTGTCACTTTGTTTGCTGCTCTGCAGTGACTCGACCCTGGCTTGTTAGCATTCCTCACTGGGAGCAATGGCATCTGCTAGCTGTGAACTAGCAAAACACCAGGAGTGAGATGTGAATGTTTTAACAGTCAGAAGTTTGTACGGCCAGATCACAAGATCTAACTACGAGTAAATGATTATTCTCAATATCGCATTTGTATCTTTCGAAGCTTTTTCATGTTTGAATCACACTTCCTGCGCTAAGTATTAGCTTTATGAATTTGACCAAGATGATGTGCATTAAAGTGTGACCTGTGTTCCTCTAGCAATCGCTGAATGTGTTCACCACAGCGCCGCTGCTGTTTGGGAGGCTGAATCGAAGTTCATAAGCCACGTTTGGGTTGTACAGAGAAGGCGGAGCCTCTCTGATTATGTCACAACTGATATGAGATGGTCAGGGTGGGAACAGGTATTGAATCCATGCCCCAATAGCAGAAAACTGAGACTAAATGTTTTATTATATTTTTACTTAAAGCTGTTGGTGGCATGTCCTGTCAGTCAAACTGTCCATGTTTGTGACTGGTCACATGTAGTAAACGCTGCCCCTTTTATGTGAACCCCCTCCCACCAGGAAAACCTGGGTTACCTTAACCAGTTGATAACCAATGTCATGTAACCACTTAGCCTGACTGTGATGATGTTGATGGTTCAGCTGGATTGCTTAACACTACCCTGGATATGTTGAAGACAGCTCTGAAGTTTAGTCACCCTCCTTTCAAACGATGCCTATAAAATGGTCAGTCTCATTTTGAAGACTTCCCGCCTCCTCCTCTTTCTTTTCATGTGGACCAATCACAGAGCAGTTTATGAAACTGTCTGAAAAGAGAGTTTCATTGTCAGTCTCAAACGCTGAGCTTCAGTTCTGACATTCAAAAATAAAGATATCAGTTTGTTCTGGAAACTTTTGATTCAGCCTCTTCCAGTGAAATGATGTCTGACGCTGTCAGTCTCCATGTGGCGCCAGCAGGAGGAATGTTTCTTAAGCAGCACGTCCACTTTTACCTTTATGACACTTGAACGTATATTTATCAGTGACTCAATCCCTGAGGAAATCTGTGATGTCATTTTTTAACAAATATATCGATGTTTACGCTTGAAACTGAAGAATTGATCGTAATGTTCATGTCGTTCCCCTGATTGGATTTATCAGGTGTTTACAGTTCAGTGGCTGCGGCTGCTGCGATGTCCAACATTCACAACCTGAGAGAAGACATTTGAGATCGCCAGTATCTCCTGAGTCAGTGTGAGCACGCTCGCCACGAGAAGCGTGTCATTGATGTGACAGGAAACAGCAGGACGGAGGGATACACTCACTGTTAGCTTCCAAGCCAAAAATGTTGATTTATGGATGGCATTCTTAGCAAACAGTCACTATGCCCTCGCTGTCTCCTTCTCACCACGGTGATGCTGTGAACATCAATAATCTATGATCAATAATCAGCTGCTGTTTTACAAGGACGATATTGTTGTTTATGAACTGATGCTGCATGCTTGCTGTGTGATTTCCTTTCTTCTACTGCATCGTGTTCAAAGTGTTTATGTAAATAAACAGAGGTGGTCAAATGTTCCCTTCTCATTGGTCTGTTCTTATCTGTTCTCACCTGTTCTCTCTCCTGTATCGTCAACATGGAAACTTTTGATTTAAATTTAAAAACTGTGTGAGGTTACCAATCCCACAAGATGTTTAAAAAACTGCATACCTTTGCTGGTATAGAACTTATACAATTTCATTATCTTGTATCATATCACATTGTTTTATATCCAGGATTATTTTTATCTGTACTGATCTTCTGCTTTAAAATTATCACATACAAAAATAATTGTGCGTCAACAAGATTCATAATTGAAGACAATTAGGTCAAATAAACATACAGTATTTACAGTACAAAATATTGGTTAAAAACTGGGGCATATTCATAGAAAGATACATATATTGTATCTGTATAAGTATACATGGAAATAAAAATACAAAGACAATATTTAAATATTAAGGAAGAATTATAAAACTGATGAATAAACACCTAAATAAACACATCAATAAACTCATAAGAACTCATAAAAACTAAATAACTAAATGTTTAATCCTTTTCACCGGGAGACCGCGTGGCGGCGGCAGCGGTTTCCGGCGCCGGAACCCGTCATCTTGTGCGCCGGAAGCGGAAATTCTTTCCTTTCTGTGTCAGAGTGAAGAAGAGACGCAGCACGGTAAGCCCCCGCTTCATCTCCTAACATCTGCGCTTGTTCTGCATCATCTTTGTGTGAAAGTCCGCTGCGCTGCGACTGTTCTTCTTCCTCAGCCTCCCGCCGTGACGAGTTTCTGTGTGGGTTGAACGACGCTTTTAAAAAGCTCTTGTTTGTGTGACCGGGCACACGACGCCATCTTGTCTCTGAGCTCCGTCCAGCCGCGGGAACATGAACCGAATTCAGCGTTTTTGTCGCGGATGAGGCGCGTGCGTGCCATGGTGTTTGCAGCCTGAGTTGAAGCGGCGGCGACGGCGCGTCTGTCAGAAGCTAAAATGCGAAATAAGCTAATGGAGGAGCTGAGATGCTAATGGAGCTTCGGCCTCGCGTTGTTCTGATCAACTCAGCTTTATTTAAGTGGCGTCAAATGATAGTATATGTTATGTCTACAGTCTACACACAAAGGCAAAACCTTAATGTTACAGAATCAGTTCATCAATGAGCAGACTTAAAACACACCTCCAGTGTGGGTGGACATCACACCTGTAGGTCCGTAGAAGTATGTACACCCACAGATGTGTAGGTGTGGAGATGTCTATAAAGAATGCTCGTATTTGAACTTCTGTCAAGTTGCCTTTTACCTGGCGTGGTAGCGGATCCACCACCAGCTACGTTAAGTGTTTGCACGTTTGTTATGACACTGGCTAAATGGATCATTCCTGACATTCTGAAGCAACTCTTCTCCTTCTCTTCTCAGAACAATGGCTCCTCGTAAAGGGAAAGAAAAGAAGGAGGAGCAGGTGATCAGTCTTGGTCCTCAGGTCGCTGAAGGAGAAAACGTGTTTGGAGTCTGTCACATCTTCGCTTCCTTCAACGACACCTTCGTCCATGTCACCGATCTCTCGGGAAAGTAAGTGACTCGCTGACCACCTGATGGAAGGGAGCAGTGTTGACATGGAGACGTTTAATTTGACCAGTCAATGTCTGTTGAGATTTTTAATGGTTCAAGCTGAAGAGAATTTCACTGAAAGTTCAGTGATACAAAATATTTAATTGGCTCTTTGTTCCTTAGAATATAAGACTTTCAAACATGTAATGTTACGGGTGAGTTCAGTCCAGGTCTCCATGTTGGACCGCATGTTGTCTAATGTCTAGTTTGTCTGTGTTTGCAGGGAGACAATCTGCCGTGTGACTGGTGGGATGAAGGTGAAAGCCGACAGAGATGAGTCCTCTCCATATGCCGCCATGTTGGCAGCTCAGGACGTTGCTCAGCGCTGCAAAGAGCTCGGGATCACAGCCCTGCACATCAAGCTGAGGGCAACTGGCGGAAACAGGTAAATGTTAATCAGCAGATTAACATGTTCGGACACCAGTGTGTAAATGTGGAGGTCTTGTCATGACGGATCTGGCAGTTAAACAGCGCTTAATTTGTTTCAGGACAAAGACTCCAGGTCCTGGAGCTCAATCTGCGCTCAGAGCGCTGGCTCGGTCCGGCATGAAGATCGGACGTATCGGTAAACATCACACACACACCACCACTCAGGAAGCATACAAGTAAAACATTCACACTTCCTTTTCTTATTCGTTTGTCCAGAGGACGTCACTCCGATCCCCTCGGACTCAACCCGGAGGAAGGGTGGACGTCGCGGTCGCCGTTTGTAGACTGCAGGAAGTTTTCTGATAATAAAAAGATTACAGTCAACTCTGAGCCTGACCTTCTGTGTCTGAATTGTATTTGGATATTTTATTTTGAAAGGTTAATATTCTTAGAGTGACAACTTTCATTTAATTTTCTTCCACCTTTGATACTTTGTGTTGGAATACTCCAACTACGTCAGCTTACGTGTAATTTACCATCTATTCTCAAAATAAACATTTGTCGCAAGACCAAGCTCAGCAGAAAGAATGAAACGACTCGGACTGACTCGTCAAGGCTCATCTTTCCCATCATGCATTAGTGTTGTGTGGGGGGGAAAGGAATTTCCTCAGTGGAACTTTATTGAGTTTTAAATAAGACAGGAAACAGAAATTATAAAAATGAGTTCAACTTTTACGCACAATGCACTACGGGAGCCTTTGGATAAACATCGACTACTCCTCAGTCTGTCTCAAGGCGTCTCCCTCGGGTGCGTCTGTGTCGTAGATGATGTCTTCAGGGTTTGGAGCTGGAGGACAGAATTCCTCCTGAGGGAGAATCTTCTGGAATATGGACCCTGCCTATAAAATGTGAAAACATCAGTCACCGTGTAGCACTGCTACCACCAGGCTCTAAGGAGACATTACTACCAAGTGTGAATGTGAGACATCACCTGTGTGATGGCGAATTCGTGTCCTAGCTCTCCATCTGGACCAGGACACACGTACACGTTTGATGGGAGGTTGTAATCATCGACCTCAAGTGCCGCTCCATCAGGCATGTTGAAGTACATACACCAGAGGACAGACGGACGCTCGCCTATGCACACAAGCACACTTAAGACATTAGTCACTTCATCGTGTGTTCACTGTCACATGACTGACACTCGCCTTACCTTGTTCATGTGACTCTGACGTGTTAAATAATCTGGTTACCAGTGGCGACAGGTCCTGGTAGGCAGAGCCAGTTGACTGGCAGTTGAGATGGACCAGATCTGTGGAGAGGCCAGAGGTCAAACAGTCAACAGGTTTGCAGTTGTAGAATATTTTGACTAAACTTGATCTGATTGGCTAATGATGACTGCAATATTTTCTAATTCCTCAACTGAATCTCTTTTTTGTATATAAAATAGGTTTTTTTGTATATAAAATAGGTCTCTACCACAGAGCATGAGACTGGAGGCGTGTCAACTCACAGGTTCCTGGTAAACACGTCATCGTGGAAGGACAGAGTTCCACCATCTTCACCGACGGACACCCCGCTGCCACTGAAGGAAGCGTTACCATGGAAACCTGAGCACAGAACAACAGGAATAAAATAATGGTGCATGTGAAGCACCTCAGTTCATGGCCTGGTGTTGGCGCTGACCTGCTGCTCTGAGTCAGTGGGCAGAACGGAGCCGTCCGTTATCAGGATGGCTCTGCTAATGGACCTGGACGTACAAACCAATTAAACACATCAGTCTATGATGTCACCCAGGCAGTTGTCCCTGTGACCTGTGCGTGTCCTCACCTGGTGGGTGTGGCCCCCCTCTTCCTCTCTGCTGTCACGTAGCTGTCCTCCACCACAAAGTGGCTGCAGCTGATTCGCTGTCCTCTGATGTCAACCACTGCCTTACACCTAAAAGACGTAGGAGACGGAGCTGTATAAATATTTTTTTTCTTATTCAGAAATTTTAAAAAACCCATTTACGTGACTATTAACTGGTCATGTGGCATAGTTGTGGCACCTGTTTGTTTCCTTGTTGACGATTACACATTGCACGGAGTGCCTCAGACAGTAGATTCCTCCAAACACAGCACACATCCTGAAGCACAGGACAGAGCATCATCCAATCAGCGTGAAGGAAAACAGTCACAGTGAATCACCTGTGGCACAGCGTGTTACCAAGTGTCCTCACAGAGAAGTCTGCATATGACCCGCATCACAATCATTTATTATATAAATCAACTCCACATTAATATTTATTTTCAGCTGTAAAGACGCAGCAGCATCACCATGACAACCAACTGATCCATCATGTTATGTGTTACAGAGGGGAGGGACACAGACGGACATACAAGCAGGTTGAGAGAGACAATTCTTACCTACAGAAACACTGTGGTATCTCTCCAAGGCCATATACAGGAAACAGGAAAGGCGTGTTGCCATAGCGACCCAGGCAGCGCAAGAAGTGACGTGTGGAAGCAAGCCCTGCCTCTGTGGGCGTGTCCTCTGTCACCATGGCAATAGAGTGGACAAGGAAGTGTATCAGGTTGTCTCCGAGCTGCTGGTCACGCAAGAACTCCAAATACGGCCGACCGCTGTACGCTGGAAAGAAAACACAACTACTTTACCCATGATGCTCTGCTGCTATGAATGACATCAGCACACAGACAGGTGAGGTGTGTCACCTTGCTGCTCCTCAGTCTCCTCAACACAGAAAGTGAGGAAACGCATCAACTTCCTCTTTTCCACTACGGACAGCTGACGACTCGCAAACACATCAGCTCTACTGCAGGGCACCTGACAGAGAGACAGACAGGGACAGAGAGTGAGGCAGGTACAGAGAGAGAGACACAAAGAGAGAGAGAGACAGGACAACACACCTGTTCTACGTTGTCATGGCGATAGGTGAGTATCCTAGTGACGTTCTTGAACTCTGCATATCGACTGACATTTGATTTGATGAGCAGATCAACCAAAGAGCCACGAGAGAACATCAGCTGGAAAATAAGAATAAGTTATAGTGCTAGATATATAAAAGTTATAGAATTAGTGTATAATGGGATTGTACTGTTTTTGTATTGTTGTTGTGGATTACTGGTGAAGACTGTGTTTCGTTACCTTGGAGACTAGGTCGATGTTAAACCGGCGTCCTTCCTTCACCAGCCGAGCGAAGCTGATCTTCTTCTTCGTCGGCTCCGACTGGCACTGAGGGACCGAGAGGCGGGACTGATCCATCACTGGTTCCTCCCCAACAGTAGGAGCAACCTGTAATGTGGATACAACATCTGTCTGTCAACATAATGCAGATCTGTGAATGGCTATAATGCTTCAACTTTGGCCCCACCCTCCACACCTGTTCTTCCTCTTCTCCTCCAGGTGCCTCCTCTGTGAGTTCTTTGTCCTGTATATCTGGAGTGAAAACAGTAACATGTTGATCATGGTCAACAATCTTTCATCGCAATATGTAGACACTGCTCATTATAATGAGCTCACAGTAAAGAAATAAGATTTAACTCAACCCAAATCTGAGGATCCTGTTTCTTTAACAACGTCCTCAGCCTCTGCTGCTACTGGTGTTGCTGCTGCCTCTTCCTCTTCTTCTGTGGTGTCTGGGGGATCAGGAGCCTCCTCCTCCTCCTCCTCCTCGTCGTCGTCTTCTTCACTAAAAACACACCACACCTGAGAGTCAGAGCTTCAGCTGGCTCACCAAGACAACAGCCAAAACAAAAGAAACTGCTATTCGCTTAACAAATGTGGTGAAGTTTGTGTTCCGATGAATTTACCTGGTGAAACAGAACACCTGCAGGTTAGTGATGGAGGGCGAGTCAGCGTTACTCAGATAGATCAGCTCTTCCCCGTCCTCCAACAGGTTCGACCAATCCTGGACCGGCTGGGACTGAGACTCCTCCTACCACAAACCCACCAGCACAACCCCAGGTTAGAATGGTCAAAAGACGTCGGACATCAGCAGCCCATCGGAGTGCAGCGTCATGCTCACATGGTGCTCTTGTATCCAGGTGAGCAGGCTGTTGAAGGTGAAGCTGGCCCAGTTGGCTGCATAGTAACTCCTCCTGAGAACACACAGGGAGCTGGTCTGTGATGTGCACACCCCCACACACTGACAGACCGACAGACTGACACTGACTGATTACCTGTCGACGTGAAGAACTCGCTGTCCGACTCTGGAACAGGCTGCCGCGACCACCGACTCGATGAGACCTGCACACATCGACCATCAGTGATGAGTCAGATCCCCAATCAATAACGCCCAGCAACATGGAGGCATGACATGAGAGCTAACTGTTAGTATGACACTCTACTGTCGTTAGCTCCAGCTGCGAAACATCACGCACCGAAGCTAACGAGCAACTGTTATTAAAACAGCAGTGAACAGCTGGACGCTAGCTGCTAGCCGTTGCCTTCAAAATGAAGGGGTCGTTAGCCGCTAGCTAGTCTCGATGTTTATCCCAGGTTGTTGCTGTTTGTCCCGGGCTGTCGCAGTGCAGTATAATATAATCTGGCATCAGCACACACACACGCCACAGAACACAGATGTTCTTTTACCTGTGCCCAGAATGACGACGTCAAATTCAGATGGTAGCTCCTCAGCGGCCATGTTGTTAACTTAGTCACATGACAACGATCAGTGATGACGTTGATAAGTGAAAACACACACAGGCTAAGCTAACTGCTAATGCCACACTGTAATTGGTTGGTGGTATGTGATCACTGGACCAGATCTGAGGAGTTTGACTTCATGAACCAATCTGAGAGAAAGATACCCACTCTTCCTTCACATCTGACTCATCTCTCTGCAATTAAATACGACCAACAATCTAATATATAAGATTTGTAAGAACAATCTGTTTCATTTAATGGAGATCATACAGGCCAACTGTATTTAAAGACCACCGGTGATTTATATAACAACTGCCTCCTTTGACTTCGATAATATCATCACTTCATGTCCCCTCAAGTCTCCGAGCCTCACCGTCCACAGATCCAGAGACACGACTGCGGTCACATCAGCAACGCTGATGGTGGATCTTCCATTAGTGTGGCATCAACTGCACCTGTGTCCGTCCTGGGAGATGTGTCTTCACATGTCTCTGAGGTCTCTACGTATTTTTTAAATTTAATTTTTGATAATAGAACGATCCTGTCACCATGGTGACGACAGTGAGAGTGGCTGCTGGTCTTAAGAATTTGCATCACAAAACAAAATCACATTAATGCAACATCAATACATTTGACAACTGAAAAGAATCCAAGCAAGCTGAAGGTTAAGTTTTATTTGTGACTGATTGCTTAAACATTAAAGTAACAACAGTTTCAACTACACAACACAAACACGGCTCACGTGTGACCTCACACTGTTCATGTGACGTCGACAGAGAAGCGTAAAGCTGTTACATGTCATCAATTATCAACAGAAGCCAGGAGGACGAAATGAAAGAAGAGGTGTCGGATTTCAGTATTTAGGTCTCTTCACGTCAACTCTGAAAAAAAAGAAAAAGGTTCTCAGTTGTTAAAACGGTCAACTATCTTCTCTCCTTTGATTGGCTGAGAATAAAAATGAGGATGAACTCACCCATCGGCCTCCATCTTCTTCCTCTTTTCTATGATCTGGGAGAGGGAGCGAGAGATGGAGAGGGACAGGAGGGAGGGAGACAAGAGAGAAACAATCAGTGACAAAATGGAAGAATATGAAACTTCTCTCTAAAAGAAGGAAAATGGATCAAACACGTCTAACACGCTTCACAAAGGTTTCTTCATCCAGTTCAGAGTTTCTGACTCTGAGTGGTTGGAGTGAAATCATCTTTGCTGACTGAGGTTTGTAAAAACGTCTCACCGCGCTGATCTTCTTCCACTGTCGGTCCAGCTCTGCCTTCTCATTGGTCTCTTTGAAGCGACGAGTCTTGCGACCCTCAGACATCTTGATGCCGTACTGGAAGGCGGCCCTGCGGGGACAGAAAGCATGATGACATCATAATGGGGTCACTAGCAGCACAGTGACCTGCCTGTGAGTCAGAGCTGAGGATGCACACGTACTTCGGCAGGGCCTCCTTGTTGTTCATGTAATCAGAGTACTCCTCCTGAGTGTCGAAGTCCCAGCGGCCAAGAGGACCCTTCTTATTGCCCTGAAACACATGCACAGATCATGACCTCTGACCTCTGTTGGCATCTTCACTTCTTTTATCTCTGATAAAATGACACTAATGGAACCGTAGTTACCTGGTCCATCTTACTGTAGTCCACCTCTTCATCACTGTCCACAGCCAGGTCGTCCATCCTACACACACACACACACACACACACACACACACACACAGATGTAAATCTATATACAGTTAAACATTATTAGTTGTTGTTGAAGTGTGTGACTCTTACGTTGCTGGATAACACTCAGCATACGAGTTGGATCCTCCAAAAAAATCTCCAAGTTTTTCTTTACCGTCTCTTCTCTGAGAACCAGTTCCACAGGTTAAAGATCAATACTGAACTAACACACACACACACACACACACACACACACACACACACACACACACACACACACACACAAACAAACACACACCCACCTATACACACAC
>JAFBJW010000183.1:1626437-1797277 GCA_016785235.1 Pseudorhombus dupliciocellatus
CACACACACACACACACACACACACACACACACACACACACACACACACACACACACACAAATGAAGGATATGGCTCCTGGCTCTGCCATTGGCTGCCGGCTGCTCCTCCAAACTTCTCGTTGATCATCTTGATTTGGTCTCTGATTGATCCTGGATCTGAACAATGTTATGGTTTATTGATCAGGTGGTCGTCAGGTCAGATGACACTGATGATCACAGCATCAGCCAACAGATCAACACATTTGCTTTAATAAAAGTCTCACCTGGCTCCACATCCACAACCTGGGGACAGAGACAGACCGTTAGGGATGGACTGTAATATACACATGTTTCTGTCTCATCTATCTGTGTTTCCACCCACCTGGTGCTCTTCTCCTCTGGGTTTCTCAAAGTAACTTTGTCGTCTGCTCTTGCTTTCGTCCTCCCTGTCTCTGTTGTCATCTCTGTCTCTGTGCCGCTCTTTGTCTCTGGTGGGTTCTTTTTCTCTGGGGGGCTCTTTGTCTCTGGGAGGCTTGTACATAGAAGCGGCGGACGGGATGTAGTCTCCAATGTCCTCAAAGATACTGAGACAGAGACACACAGTGAGCATTTCATTTCTAAAAAACAAAATGTGATGTCATAGTCAACTGACCTGAGATCAGCTTCAGGGGCTCGTTTCTCATCCAGTTTCCCTGATAAACAAATACACACACACATCAGCCACTACACTGCGACACATCTCTGTTACCATAGTTACATGGTGCATCAGTACCTTTGTCCTTCTTCTTGATCTTCTTGTGTCGTGTCCCTTGTCTGAGGTACGACAGGATCTGGGTCAGTTTAGAAATCACGATATCGTTGGTTGTGAGAGTCGTCTGAGCCTGAGAAACACACACAAATACAATAAATGGGAATCATTTGAACCACATTCAGAAGAAGAAGCCACCATGTTGTGAAATGCTCAGCGTCGTCTGCTGTCATGGCGACCAGCAGCTGTTTCCGGTGTCAGTACCTCCATGCTGGGACAGTCGGCTTTGCTGCGGATCAGAGTTGTCGGGATGTCTGTGTCAGTGAACTCATCGTCTAGGTCCACCACGTACGCCATCCTCCCAGGAAGGAAGAGCTCGTTTCTCTCAACCACACCAGTCCTGAACACCACACGGTAGATGTTCCTACCTGGGGTGGGGTGGGGGGTTACACACATGATCTATACACATATTGAAACTCAACATGTGATTAGATGTGAACGCACTCACCCAGACGAGTCTTGAACTCTATCTTCTCTTCTGGCTCCACGTCTTTTCTGACAGACCAGAGAAAGAGGCCAGGGGTCAGATGGGTGAAAGGTCAGGGAGAGGTCAAAGGTCAGGCAGACATTGATGTTGTTTCATACTTTGTTTCTTTCTGGACTTTCTCCATCATGTCCTCTTCTTCCTTCTCTTTACTGGTGATCTCAGCTCTCACCTGTCAGCATTCAATCAAAGACACAACACAGTATGTTTGATCGTGTCTTAAATAATATGAAGCTTGCATTACGTATATATTTCTAACCTTCTGCAGCAGAGCGAAGTCCAGACCTTTCACCAAGTGAGTATGTTCCATGTCACCTCCCAAAAACTTGGACTCCTGGATCAACTGTCTACGTTTCTCTGCTGCCGACTTATCTCTGAGAGAACGGACAACCAAGAACAGTATTGAGCAGGTTAGCAGCACTCACGCCTCATCAGTGGGACCTTCAGCTCCAGAGTTAGCATTAGCAATACTCACGCCTCAGCAGTGGGTCCTACAGCTCTGTAGTTAGCAGTGGTGCTAATCAGTTCCGTCTCTTCATAATCTTTGTTGACTCCATCTCGCCTCTCTCTTGCTCGATCTCTGTACTTCTCGGCCAGCTCTCGTTCTCGCTCCATCTCCTGCTGACGTAGCTTAGCATAGTAGCTATAACAGACAACAATACCAAGTCAACTTCCTGTATGTACAAACATATGGGGCAATAAGTCAGCTGGAGATTCTCACCCAACCAAGAGGCACTGTGCCTGCTCCACACTTACCTTTTCTTCTTCCTCCTCCTTGCAGCGGGATCCTCATCCTCATTGTAGTCCCTTGGCATTCTGGGAAACACAGAACATATAACCCAATGAAGACTCAAATACATCCTCTGACAGCAGCCAGAACTTTACTCACTCATGTTGTCGAGTCTTGGAGGGTGGGGCTGAGGATGGCGCTGCCCGCGGTGTCATCAGTAACTTCCTGAAGTCATCATTAGTCAGTTTGGACCTGAAGAGGAGACACGCATAATTGTGTTAATGTTCATGTACACACATATTTATCTTCTGACACACTGTGGTGGGTCAATACTGGATGAAAACACATGGACCTATGTTCAGGAACCCGAGTGGAAAGAGTGGAACTTACTGAGCAGCAGTTCGGTGCTCGTCCACCTCGTGGCCATCAGGAGCGAGAGGGTTGGAGTAGCTTTCAGCTGGAAGACAGACAGCACACACACCTTTACACATATGCACACCAAAATAATTAAATATAAAGTGTCCCGTCAGATTATGTGTCAACTATGATCCGTGACAATAAATTAACGAGCACAGATGAGTCATTGTGCTTGTGGATCCGTGTATGGAAAGTGTTGCTTTAACTTTGATTATTGTTTATTATTTTTATATTGATCATTAAATATGTGATCGATAATTGGCTGCTCAGTTACTGTTGATGGCGATAAGAGAGTCTCTCCTCCATAGTCTCAAAGTGCTGCTCATTGCTGAACTGTTGTTTCTCTATACAAGAAGACTGACCCTATGTAACGAGTCCAGACATCATGTTTATTACGATTATGATGCTATACAACTAAAACAGAGTTGTTTCCAAGTTGACTTGAGGCCAAACTCTTGGTGTAAATCCACAGTGACTGTTTACTGCTGGCTTAGAGCTGTGCAGGCTAATGGATGCCAACAGAGACGTGTACTGCCCTCGTCTTTGACACAACTCCTGCTTCAGTCTGATGACGATCCGGTTCAGTTTAACTCTTATTGTTTTCATTGGAACTGACCCGAAGCGTCTCTGCTAGCAGCTAACACTTCGAAGCTAAAGGCAAACCTCACGGTGGGCGCATGCTAACGGTGTGTTGTATCCTCTTCTGTGTGCACGAGTACAACTCACTCTCCGGCATTTTCCTGCGTCTTTCCTCCTTCGCAGTTTAAAGACGTATTCTGCCTCCTCAGACGACGACGTTCAATTAGCACTGTTAGCTTTCGACTAACAACAGCAGCTCGCGTCACTTCCGCTTCCGCTAGCCCTCAGCAGCACAGCGCCCCCGCAGTTGTTGTTGGTGGTTTGACGGATGGCAATCTGTTAATAGTTGCATTTCTGCCACCTATTTCATTTTCTTCTGTAGTGTCTGTAGTTCTTCTCCAGCCTCTTCTGTTCTTCTGTTTCTCTATTTTGTGGTTGTTCGAGGGGTTGTATTGGGAGGATCTGTTTCTCATCTGACCTTCCTTTGATGTTGCTTTGATCAACGCAAATACTGTTGTCATTAAATTACAAAAGTGTGTGGTACATTCACTGGTAGGATTTTTTTTTACACTAATATCTACTTTTTCTCACAGTTGGCATTAGTCACTCACACAAAGAAACCAAACTATTGATTTGATGACAGCCTTAAAACATCTGGCATGATTTCTGCTGGTTTTGGTCTGGTCCACTGTATATATCTCAATTTCATTTTAATTAATTAGCTCATATACATTTAGTCTAATACATCCCAAACAGATGTAGTTCTTAACCCTCAAATTTACTTCTATTGCATAGATTTGGCTGCATGATCACAGTGGCGAGTACAAAATAGATTAATTTCTAATTGGTGTTAATTATTTTTCTAAAAACTATGCTACAGGTGCAGATGTTTTCCTCCAGGTGCAGCACCGTGTTTCTTCATGGCGACATAACTCTGCACGTTTCACAAGTCAGGAGCTTGTCAAGTCAAACTAAAGAATAAAGAAACTGTGACATTAATAATTAGAATTTATTCACATGGACACATTAACAGCGGAATAGACTGAACCAGTTCAGTGGGGGGTTAGGGTTTGGACTGAACCAGTGTGTGCAGAGCTGAGGCCACCTCATCAGCTGACATGTTTTCCACCGAGATGCTGTTCTCTTTACCAAAATCTGAAGACAAAAGAATAAACATCAGTTTTATTAATAAGTAAAAAATACATTATTGAGCAAACTCCGCCTCCGACTGAACCCTGAAAGTTATGATCAGACTCACCATATCTGGCCCAGACTCGAGCCTGGACTCCTGAACACTCTCGGATTAGGATGGGGAATTCTGGATTGGACTTCTTCAGAGTCACATAGTGCTGCTCCACAAAGTCTCTGTCAACACAGGAAATACAGTGAGAGGTGAGATCAACTGCTTCCTGTTGACATTAAACCAGATGTGGTCAGTGATGAGAAAGGTCACTGAGTTGTTATCACTGTTAGCATTGTTCAGTCACTCTGCTGTTAGCTGTTAACATTATTGTTCAGTCATTCTGCAGTTAGCTGTTAGCACCGTCCAGTCACTGATCTGTGACTGGACACTGGACAGACTGATCTGTTAGCGGTTAGCATTGTTCAGTCGCCCTGCAGTTAGCTGTTAGCATTGTTTCCGTAACTCTGCTATTAGCATTCATCGTCACGGCCCTTTCTAAAGGCGGCCTCGCAGCTCACCTGGCCCCCTTGCTGGCGGCGGAGGTCTGGCAGAGGTGGACGCGGATCTCTCGCAGGTTCTGACTCAGTCTGGAGCTCAGACTTCTGACTACGGTAGACGCCATCTTTACTTCATGAAGGACGCTCGTCAGGGTTCGTGCAGCCCGGGGTTTATCCTGACAGGCTCTCATCAGTTTCCCCCGCGTTTGTCTTCGAAGGCACACATCTTTGTTGGGCTTCATACAGGAAATATTTATAAGTATTTACAATGATATTTATTGTATTTCATGTATATTTACAGTGGTATTTTTATTGTAATATATTAATATATGATAGTACTATTATTATGGACTCCTGTCTTCTCTACATCGGCTCCATGTGAAGCCCAGAACATCCAGCTCCTCTGATTTCAAACCCTGAACAACCAAACCTTCATATGACAACGAGACAGATTTCTAACAGGTACAGGAGTTAACAGATGTTTGAGTTGTAGCCACGTCATCAGCTGGATGAAACTTTATTTAGAAACGTAATTATTTGGTACAAATATCACGCCAGTGAAAACCAGTGTCCTTCCACATGTTTCAACTGGACCTCCAAGCAGCTGTGGTTGGAGCGGAGAAGAAAACAGGTGTAGACCTCAAGAAACCTGATGAGAACGTTGAGAGAACCTCGATCTGCAGTCGGAACCACTTTCTCGTTAGAGTTTGTTAGCGTTAGCAAAAAAGTGAGAAGCTGTACATGCGAGATCGTGAACATCAGAACTTATTTGAACGTGTTTATGATCCACTCATTTTGCCGTCAGTCTGACTCTCTCTGCTCCCGTTCATTCTCCTCACAAGGTCTTGTCGTCGTTTCTCATTCAGAAGCTCCTGGATGCGCTTGTTCTGCGTTCGCTCCCGGAATGGTGGCATCCTCGGGACAAAGGAGTTCTGCTGCCCTCTGGCGGTGTCTCTGGCCACTCCGACGATCCGGTACGAGACCTCATCCACCACATTTTTCTCCTTCTTTGTGCTTGGAAAGATGGAAGACGAAGACGTCGGTGCCGGTTCGGTTTCTGGCAGATTTAATTTAGTTTGAAGGCTCTGCCCAGCTGATGACGTTGCAGTGATGATGTCATCAGTATCAAATGAGGCTGTGGTGGGAAACTCTGGGATGTCAAATGTCTGGATCGGCAGTGGCGGAGCGGTTTTCTGCAGATGCACTTTTGTAGTAGTAGCAGCAGTAGAAGTAGTTGCAGTAGTTGGAATGATATCCAGGGAGTCAGAGGGGACTAAAAGATCCTCGTAGGAGGAATACTCATCATAATCATCGTACTCCACGTAAACAAAATCTGTGCTGCTCCTGCTGGTAGGGGGAGGAGTCACAGTGAAGCTGTGAGGTGGCGTGCTGATGATATTGCTGGTGATGTCACTGCTGTCAGACCAGGTGGAGGAGGATGACGAGGTCATGATCTCTGTGGTCGTTACCCATGAACTAGGTGAAAAAAATACAATGTCAATTTCTACGTTTCAAACAACTTGGTTGACCAAAGTTCATCACAGGTAAAAGGTAAACAAGACGACAGCCACATGCACTGCCTCATAGTACAAGTAGTAAAATAAAAGAACATATAAGTAGAATAATAACAATAAAAATCTAAGATATGATAATAAAATCAAATCAACAGGGATAAACAGGTGGAGAGCAGACATGTTTTTAGTAATGAATTATGGTCTGTTTCATGCTTCGGATCATTGACATTGTTCATTTAACAAAGATGACTTGTATCTGACAAATAAAACAAATAACTCTCTCTGACCCGTTGGCTGTCGGCAGGTTCTCGCTGCTGAAGTTTCCCTCGCTGCAGGACTTGCAGCACATCTGCCGGTACCCAGCGATGGAACAATACCGACTCAGCACTTCCATCCGACAAAACACTGAGCGGTCACCACGACAACGCTGCCCTGGAGAGTCAATCAGACGATCAGAACCCTGATTCAGAAACAGAGAAAGAAATAACTGCGATAACAACATGTTGTTTGTCGGTATACACTTTGCAGTACTTTACAGATGGATTTGATCTTTGACCTTTACTTTGAAAAGACTTCAGGAAGGGGTGAAGTCTCATTCCCTTTCCACTTATTCTGCTTTTGCGTATGGACACATGAGACACATTAGTTTCAAACAACTGATCTGACTCAACAAACAGGTACTTTACTGGATGAGATCTTTGGAACAGGAAAGTCTGCATTCGACCTGGACAACCACTGTATGATGGCGTTCTTCTGGCTTCCTGCAGGGCCAGACAAACGCAGACAATCAGCACAGAAACCAGTACAACTCCCAGCATGCATCCACCTTACCACCTCAGTAAATAAACAGAAAGGATGTCATTGGTTGATGATTACCGTTGCAGGGTGGAGCCTGGCAGCTGCGGGTTGTGTTTGGTTGAGGTTCACTGCAGTTTCCAGCTGAACCCTGGGGATTGGAACAAGCGACTTGACGCTCCTGAGTGCCATTTCCACAGGATACTGAGCACTAAAAACCCAATGACGCTAATCAGACACGAGAAGTTGTTTTGAGGTGTCCCTGACAGGAGGTTCAAGATTGTGTCAGAGGAAGGAGAGCACCGAGGGTAGCGTAACACACTATTTTAAGTCTCCGTACCGGTGTCCACGGTCCAGTGCGCCACGTGGCAGGGCAGGGGAAACGGTTGCAGGTGCGTTTGACATCTGGCCGTTTGTCACGGCAGAGTTTGCTGTGCGCCAGGCTCTGCTGCTTGACCTTGCTGGACTCCTGCTGGCAGCTCACCCAGCGACGCTGCCACCCAGTCTGACCACAAGAGGCGCTGCAGTCTTCCCAGTTCCCGGTCACCCAGCTGAGGAGACAGACACGCTTGATCTGATGACAGGTTTGAGCAATCTGTAATAACTGTGCTACTCTCGCTGATGGATAAAAAGAACACCTGTCAAAATGATGATAAGCAGTTGAACAGACACAAATCAGCCATGTGTTACCGTGGCGAGCTGCACTCATCCAGATTGCAGTTACGGCTGATGGCTCTTGGTTTGTTGATGTTGGAACAGAGCATCCTGTGAACCATTTTCCCATCTGCCTTCCTTCTGCAGCCGAACCTCGTGTACTGTTTCCCTGTCAACCAGACGTCACCGTCACAACACGCACGTTACCCCAAAAGAAGAAGCTGTTACCCAGTAGCAGATGTGTACCTTTTCCACAGGGTTTGGAGCAGTGCGACCACTTCCTCAGTGCCCACTCGTAGAAGATGGTGTCCTCCTGCACCAGGTTGGACTCCAACGAGGACCGGAGACGGTCCTGAATGATGTACTTATAGGAAACTGTGACCTTGGAGTCGCCGTAGGAACGGACCTGATGCACAGAAACACAGAAGCCACGGATGTTCTGGCAAAGCTTCCAATGGATATTGAATCTAGATTCCACTGGTAACTGACCATAACCAGGACATCGTATTTCAGGGGCCCTGTGGTTTGGATGGACTCCTGCTTCTCTGTGTTGTTGTACTGCCAGGCCACGCCCTTCTCAATGACCACACGGGACACTGGGAGTTCGTCTTCATCATTGATGAAGAGATGACCTGTCTCCTTGTTCTTCACCGCTGCATCAGAAAAAGGAAGATGAGAAGTTTCAGAGGAAGTTAACGAAGGACAAGATGATGATCTTCACTCACCCAGAACGTGAGGAGTCCCTTTGAACTCCTGGATCAGCAGGTGTCGCGCTTCTTTAGGGATCTCTAGGATCTTCAAGTAACCTGGGCCAATGAGGGGGGGATGGAAAGGTACTCTCAGGGCTTCAACATCATCATCGTCATCATTGTCAACAAAGTGAAGTAGAAGGAGTCTCATAGTGCGACTGAGACACCCACCTGGTTTCTTTGTGCTGCGTGTGAAGTTTCCTTTGATGATCTTGCAGCTGGAATTATCTCCTCCGCAGACGCCACATCTGTCCTCCTGATGGTCAGAGGCAATCTGTCCATCACAGCCTACATGCTGAAGGAGAGGAGGGCAAGAGACGTGGGGTTAAATCCCTTCCTCTCTTCCGTCGCTATTTGAACATACAGTTAAAAGCAACAATAAAGACCTCACACTCTCCTTGGACGCACACGCTGAAGGCGTCACTGTAGGAACACGGTGTCCCATCATGCACCATTCTGTTCATGGACACCACTGCCGCTGTCTCTTTGGACTGACAGTACAGACGACAGCGCTCGTCAGCTGCAGAAACACGGATCAAGTACGTGACAAACCATTCAACACACACACACGCACTCACTCACTCACACACGTTTCACGTTCGTGTGTAATGTGTGTATTTACGATCAGGGTGTTCGTGTGGCAGCCAGTGATGTTTCTTTCCTTCATGTTCAAAAAATGGATTCCAGGCTCTACACTGATCCTCCCTGAAACACACACACACACACATACACAGTCATGTAACGCACAGCAGAATGCAGTGGAGGTTTGAGGAACTTCCTGTGAACTCACCTGAAGTCCGTCAGTGGCGGACACGCCTCTTGGTTGCACAGCTCGAACTCGTAGCTGTTTCCGAAACAGGTGCGCCCCCCGTTGGCTGGACTGGGAACAGAAAGAGGCTACTGTCTCTGATCGGTGCGTTTGATATCACACATGATTGACAGCTCACTCACGCTGGGTTGTCACAGCGTCTGGCCCGAAATCTGACCCCGCCCCCGCAGGTCCTGGAGCAGCTGCCGTACGGAGTCCATGTTCCCCAGCTTCCATCTTGTCTCAGGAGGTCAGGGGTCAACTTCATACAGAAACCTTTGAAACAGTGCTTCAACAGAAGACAGTTACCATATACAATATATAAGTTACTTCTTGTTAGTGTTTTTCACAAACTAAAATAGCCAAATTCATGCTCATCCTCACCTTCCCTGGTGCACACCTAGTGCCATCGAGAGGCGGACCTTTCTTGGTCCTACAGAAGAACGGGTTGTTGTAGTCACTGCACCACAACTGCTTACAGGGGTCATGTGTTGTGTACTAGAGACAAACACAAAGCAAATAAGATTCAACCATGAGCAGTTTTGTCTCATGAAGTACGGTGTTAGTTCACGTGGGACACAGGGTCGTTAGCTCAGTTAGTTACCGAAGGGTTAACAGGTGCTCGTCAGTCCTCTCACCAAAGCCGTCCTTTAAATACGACTTCGACCTCCCTGCATAGCTACGCTACCACCCACGCCTGCGGCCGGGCAACTTGCCTGCATCACTCCAGCCTGCAGCCTCTAGCACAGACATCCAAAGAAGGGAGCCTTCAGCTCCGATCATAACCGGTTCCCCACGGTGCAACTAATGGGCAGATCCTGACCAACTGACTGAACAGCAGATACAGTCGTCACTGCTTTCACATATGAACTGAACTACACACATGCTCCTGACGTGAGTGAGTCCATGAGTGGAAACATCTGGAACGTATATATAGGATCTCAATATGCACACACTCACTGCAGTACACAGACTGTATCCTGGTCCAAAGTCGAAGACACACTGTTGGTCCATTGAGTACTGGAACCCCGGTAATTGAGGCAGAGCCGGCCAGTCATGGTGAAACGGGTCATCGCGGAGACAGTCGTAGGTACTACAGGAAGAGATGGACAGGACGCAGTTGTATACAGACCATCACTGACTGTATATGTACACCTATAGATATACTCACTCCAGGTATTGATGAAGTTCCCTCCAGCTGCATCTGGACCAATGATATCGTTCGAACGAGGCCTGGACACGTGGAGACATGATGCTGCCCAACATGACATCATCATCACAGCTGTTCACCTCCCCGTCGTGTTCCATCCCTAACCTGAGCACACACAGTTGTTTTTGTTGTGTGTCTGTTGTTTAGTTGAGTTGTGTGTCTCTTGCTTTTGTGTTTCTGGTTTTGGGTGTCTCACACGTGTCCTGTTTCGTGCGCGGCTACAAAGGCGGAGGAAAACCCATCCTCCAGGACCAGGACACAACTCCGATGTAACTGACACATTCCAGTGACAGGAGCGTAACCTGAGGACAAAGGTCAAAGGTCAGGGGTCATCGGGGGTGTTGAGGAGTATTTGCGGTGCCAGCCGTCGTACCCTGCATGCCGGACGGGCCGAACTCCTGCCTCGTCAGGTAGATGGTGTGGTCGTGCTGCTCGGCGTGACTCTGCTCCCTCTGCTGGAGGTACGACCAACCACAGACGTTCTCCAGACTCTTCTGGGCGTTGCCCACTGAGATCAGCTCCTGGGACTGACGCAATGAAAAAATAACATATAAATGAGACCAGTGTCGGCCTATAGTCATGTGGTGTGTGTTCTTGTCTGGCCAAGCCTCAAGCAACACGAAGCTAAGATGTCACATGACTGGACTGAGAGCTCCAGGTGTCCTGGAAGCACAGCCCCAGTTTAATACCTTTGTTGGAGACAACATGATGATCCTGACCAGGACGATGTTGATGTTAGCGCCCAGAGAAGGATCCTGATAGATCTCGTTAACCTGGAACAGAGACGTTTTTAGAAAAGACTTTCCAGCTAGGACTCATTCACACCTGGTTTGTTTCAGACCTTCAGACTCTTCAGTTCAGTCTGAACCTAAACATCAGGTGTGAAAGGCTCCTCAGACCTAAACAGGTGTCCTGGGCCTGGATCAAACTGAACCATGGTTCTGTTTGTCTGCAGAGTGAAAACACATGTTTAGATAGTTTGGACTTTTGAACCAATCACAGGAGGTAGAGACACATGAAACAGGAGAAGAAGAGAGGAAGAAGAAGCAGTCTTCACCTCCGGCGATAAAATGCTGAACCAGGAGAACGTTCATTTGGTGCATTTGAACGAATGTCGAGTACTGTAATACTGTAGCACTGTTCTTTGGTAGTACTTTATGTGCTGATGCTGGTAACACCATGGCAGTATAACTCAGCTAAGCATGGTAAACTGGTTCCAGGTTTTAGGATTTAGACATGGCCGGTCGGTCCTGGGACAGGGCGGTCATGCCTCCTCACTCCATGTGGTCAGAGTGTTGGTTTCTGACACTGTGCATGAAAAGACCTCAACATATAATCAGTTACCGGCGTTCATGCCTGCACCTACTATGTTCATCAGCGTCAGGAGATATTTCTGAATGTGGTCTCGGCCATGGAAAAGAAGAACAGAATAATCCACCGCTAACAACACCTAGAGGAGGAGGGGACAGAGGGAGGAGTTGAAATATTCAGTTAAACCTCAGATCATCAACCTCTGTTAGAAACTGGTCACTAGCCTCGATGTTAAACAGCTCCACTTCTTCGATGTAGCGTCTTCTTCGGGATTTTTGAAACGACACTTTCTGGTTAACGTTGAAAGAACCTAAAAGAGGACCTGAGGACAGACGACCATTCGATCAATGTTAATTAAATGGTGTTTTTGTTTTTCAATACTGAACACATATATATATATATATATATATACACACACACACACACACACACACACACACACACACTATATATATATATATATATATATATATATATATATAAAAACCACACATGATGTTCAGGTGAAGATTTGAAGTGAAACTGTTCCAGAACAGTGAATGAGTGAGAACAGACTGGACATCAAGTGAAGTGTCAACAGTTTTTAACTTTTTATCCGGTTGTTTCTCTCTTATTTTTGTTTTGTGTCTGCGATCAAAAACTCTGAGGTCACACTGACCCGCCAGAGACTCAGGCTGAGGTGAAGTGAGGCCAAACGCTGTCTTCTGATTGGCTGATGTTGTTTTGAAGACTAACAGATTTCAGGAGCTGAACTATTCATCCATTTAGGCCAAACCTCCAAAACCTCCAAGAATCCAACACTTGGAAACTCAAGACTGCCACGTTGCAGCTGTGTGTGAGTGTGTGTGTGTGTGTGTGCGTGTGTGCGTGTGCGTGTGTGCGTGTGCGGACGTTAAGTTTCCTGGACGGGTTTCAAAGTTTTCAGTTTGATTTTTTCCTTCTGCAGAAACAACTCAGCAGATATTACAACTACACTTCAAAACATCTTTTTTAACCTCCAACATGTGAGGGGAAAACACAGACGTGCACATATAACATGTGAGGAGTCACTAGTAATGCTCCTTACACTGTTTAACCCTGAAACAATTCATCTCCCGCTCCCCTGCACCCCCACCCTCCACACAGTGCTGAGCAGATAATGAGAGCATTTTCATTTTTGGGTGAACTATCTCCTCTGGTGCGGTCAGTCTGAACCCGAACGTGTCACTGACCGCCTGCTGCTGCGTTCAGGGACAATCAGTGTTCCAGACGCCTGTGTTAACGTGTCATGGATGTAAAGCAAATACTAAAAATTGGAAAACTCAACACGCCCTCGTCACATGCAGAAGCCTGTGTGATCACACTGGGTCACCGGGTCACGTGCACACACAGGTGTCGCTTCTGTTCTCTCACCTCGGAGGAAGTCGTCAGCTGTTTGATTGACAGCCATTTGTTTCTTGATGGCAGACGAGCGATAAACGATGTGTCTTCGTCCTCCTTCTTCCTCCTCCTCCTCATTCTGTCCTCCATTTGTCCTCCTTTGATCCAGCGGCTCAATGAAGAACTCCTCCAGACCAGTTCGGATCATCCCTGCCTGTGGTTGGAGACAGAGAGCCACTAAATCTACTGGCATCACCGCTGACCATCTAAAGATGACCTTTAACCCCACAGATGCCTTGAGCAGTCATGTGATCATTTATTATTTACAGTCTGTGAACTTCAGGTTGTCTGTTTGAGGTGACACCCACAAATTTTTACTGTGAGCTCCAGGGTTCAACCTTTGATTTAATTTAAAGAAGATTCAGGACATTTTGACGCAGACAGACGAGGGCGGCGCTTTGATCCTCGCCGACCGATGTTGTTTCCATCTGGCCGCGGATACAGTTAAGTCCGGGAGGTCATGTGACCTGATCTCATCACATTCTGAACAATCTCTACGGGTGAGACTGAGCATGAAGGGAGGAGCTGTCATAAGATCCAGATATTCTGGAATCTATCATTTATTAACAAGGTATAAGCTGTTAATCGTCTATTATCTACAACCTGCCATCCACGATCTAATCAGCAGTTGCTGCTTTAGCTGCAGCAGGAAAAGATTCCTGTTATTTTTCCTTCCTCCTCCACATCTGGATGAAATCAGCGGCTCTGCCCGCGCTGTAAGAAGTGAGGGTAAACTCACACACATGCCTCACCGAGGCAACGTGGCGCCAGACCTTCATGGTTTACAGTGTTTGGTCGTGTCTTGTTTCTTTTCACTGGTCAGTGGATATGTTTTAATTTGAAAATGTTCCTGAGAAAAAGAGGAATCAAAATGTTTGCTCTCTTTGCTGTTCAGCTTTTTTAAATCATTTTCAGGCTCAGACTTGTGACTCTGTTTTGTTCTGTCACTCATCTCATCTCTCGTCTTTCTGCTCTTTCCTGTGTGACTCACAGCAGTCACGTGAAGAATCAACATCAACATCGGTCCAAATCTGCAGCGTCATCACTGAGGAAGATGATGTTTTTGAAGATGTATTATTATCTATAATACAACTCTTTAAAATGAAGAAGATGAGATGGAGCCGACAGCCAGAGACACATGTCGTGATGACACCTAATCAGGCTAACCAGGAAAGCTGTTTGTTTTGGACCACGTGACAACACGTACAGGAGCATTACTACCAGCAGGTGGCGGTGCATCCTGGAAAACGCTGTTGTCCAATCAGAGCCGTTCCTGATTCTGGGAGGCTAACAACATATGATGACACAGTAATGATGTCACAAGTAACTCCTAATATTTAAACGTTAAAATAATCAAAGTGTAAACACTAAGGGGCGGGGCTAGTGTAAAGATGACTGGCTATTGTCATAGTGAGGGAGAAAGAGGGAGTGTCGTCTGCTTGGCCGCCATGTTGCCACGTTTGTTGTTGTCATTTATTTCATGCATTATGATGTATATTCACTTACCAGTCCATCACAGTTGCTAATGGCAACAGCCGTGTCGTTCATGTTGGACACCTCGCCGGTGTAGAAGCAGCCAGTGTCGCCTATTGGCTGAGAGTGATGTTGTCCTGACTCCTCCCACTCCATGGTGGCAGCGGGGGCAATGAGGCGAGAGTTCGGACGAAGACGCAGGTGGAGCTCCCGCCCAAACACTGTTACGTTGTAGAAAAGCTCCTCCTCAGCCATGTGATCCCTTCCCCACAACCTATGACCTGTCTGGTTGGCTAGTGACTCATCAGTGGGCGGGGACAACTGTAAGATAGGCGTGTCTGATCGTGCCTCTCTTTTATTTCTGACATATTCCATGTCACTGGGCGTGACCTCTGGGCTGTGGGCATGTCTTCTGGTGTGATGCAAGTGGTGGGCGGAGACTTGAACTGACAGGAAGTGGCCCCCTGAGTCGGTCCTGATTGGACGAATGACACCAAACTCTGACAAAACCCGATGAAGAGAATCTGTCAAAACGACAACAGCCAACTTTAAATGTTGCTGAGTGTACACACAAACATTCACATGTACTTCTATTTGTACTTCACTATTGAGCCCTGCGGCCAGAAATAATCCAAACTGAATGTTATCAAGACAGACAGTGCAATAACAAACATCACCATAACAAACATTGTGATAAAAACACAACAATTACAAATATTATGATAACGTTTAGTGTGTATACCATTGTGTGTAGTTGTGTGGAACTGTGTGTAGTATAATATGTAGTACTGTATAATGTGTGCAGTGTCTTGTGGTGCATGTGTGTGTAATGTGTTGTACTGTTTGCAGTACGGTGTGTTGCACTCACCTGTGTTGTCACTGATGTAAACTGAGTGTAAAACATCCGCCCGCAGCAAAAACACAATAATGAATAAACCGTGAAGACAGTCCTCCATCCTGACGGAGAGAGAGGGGGAGACAGACAGAGTGAGACGGAGAGAGAGTGAGACAGGTTGGGACAGAGAAACAGTCAATGACCAAACTGTTGAGCAGACCGAACTGTTTAAATGACCCCTCCTCCACTTTGTCATTATCTCCTCCCTCTCCCCCCCCCCCCTCTTCTGTCTCTGTCTCTGTCTCTCTTTATCTCTCAGTGCATGCTGGGAGTATGTGGTGTGTGTGTGCACAGCGGAGCCTTTAGTTTTTTCTATTGTTTAATTTCTATTCTCCCCAGCTCATTGGTTAAAGGTTCCCAGCAGTTCAGAGTTTGGTGTTTGGGATGTCTTTTCCTTTCTTTGTTTTTTCACCGGTCATGGCCAGACGTCGCTAACGCCCACACAGTGTCAACTCTGCCACCTTCCATTTCCAGTTTGCGGACGACTGTAGCAAACACCATTCACAGATGAAGAGAGAAAAGAAGGTTTATTTGATGATTTGATGATTGATGATTATTATTTTCTCTCTGACCTGAAGATGTAATATTACAGTGTAGTTCAGAGCAAACAGTTCTGATGAAGCCTTGCTCCCACTGGGAATTGCACAAAGTTGAAGCTTATTGTTTTGATAGTAACAACACAATTTTCTACAGATCGTCCAAATTTCACATTTACAGACAGTTGCATGTACATTTACTCTAGCATGTGTGCTTCTTAATAAATTGTATTTCCTCAGTTGCAGAAATCTTTTGACTATGTTGCATTAATGAAAAAATAGCATTAATAAAACTTTATCCACCATCTTTAAAAAAACAAATGGAGAGAGAGACTTTAACATGTTTAAAAAACCTTTTATGTTTAAGACTAAATATTAATTTCACCCATAAAACTGAACAACCAGTAAATCATAAAACTGGTAAGTAAACAAGTTTAACATGCAGGAAAAGAAGCAAAGTTTCTTATCCACTTCTCCTTCCATCAAAAGACAGTGATCTGCACCTCATCCTCCTCTTCCCCCTCAGGTGTCTGCACAGAAAACAACAAGCGCTCAGGCATGTGTGTTTGTCAGGGACAGCAGTGTGTGTCAGGTGTGTGTTTACCAGGAACAACAGTGTGTGGTGGATGATGAACTCTCTGGTGAGTGTGAGCAGATCTTGGTTCAAGGTGTGAAACAGCGAAGGGACGAGAACCACGGCGAGATTCTGCGCCGACATTTTGTTCACCTGAGAGAACACCTGGACCCTGAGGAGACACACAAACATCATATGTATGTGTGTTGCGCAGTGTGTCTGTGTTGCTGTGTGTGACTGTGTGCACGTTACATGTAGAAGTGTGCGAACAGTGCGCTCAGTGTAGCTCGATTGTCATCAGGAAGTTGCCGTAGTAACTGTTGATAAGCTTTAAACCTGGAGCGCTGATCTGAAATCACTAAGACACAAAGTACTGTTACAGTCTGACTGATACTGAAGTACTTTTAGTAATACTGCGCTGATTGCTGGAATACATGTACTTACCTGCGGCCTGTAGCCACTTCTGGACATTGGGAATTAAATCCTGCTGCTGGCGGACATATTGCTTGAGGGCGGAGCCTGCATCCAACACACCCTGCTCGTCACTTTCCAGGGGGGCTGAACTTGGTGATGTCATCAGAGCTGCCACCAGTCGGTTAACTTTGGCAACCAGGCCACAGCGGCGGTACACGCCCTCCACCTTCAAACCTGAGACAGACATGTGTTTGTTCAGACCCTGGTTCCCTTCGCCTGAAACACCTGGTGAACTGCACGAGTTCTGACCGTGGGCTGTGATGTGGGAGATGCAGCGTTCGATTCCCTGTGGTACTGAACCTCTGGAGCCCACGTCCAGCACCGGATACAGAGACTGACGAGCTGGGCTGTGATTGGCTGCTGGAGGACAGGGAGGATTTGAGCAGTGATTGGTCAGAGCTCTCTGCAGGTGGCCGAACCATGACTGACAGCTGTGCTGCTCTTTGAAACGCAGCGACACGGCCCTGAGGGGACAGATAGAAGTTTGTCTGTGATGTCAGAAGCACGATGGGTCTTGTCACATTTGTTGGCGTGTGTGTGTGTATGTGTGTGTGTGTGTGTGCATGCACAAACCTGTCTGCGGCTTCCATAGTGATGATGTTTTTGGATGGGTCCATTTCTGAAGGAAGAACAATTCAACATTATAATAATCATAGACAAGATGTGTTCAGAAGTTTTGTTTCACTTTTACACACACACACACACTAGGCTACCATGGTGACGGAGGGCGCTCAGTTCCATCATCACGTTCTGCTGGGAGTTTCTGTGGACCGGGTGAATGCTGACGCCGTCCTCACACAGCAACAACCAGGCGTCAGACTGACTGGAGGCTCCGCCTACTTCCACCAGACATACTTTACTGACAGCCAAAGCTCCACCCACCTCGGCATAAGACACACCCCCTGGGAGAATCACCTGGGAACAAGGTTGGTGGTTAAATGGATCTGAGCTGAGGACACACACACACACACACACACACACACAGGTTTACCTTCAGTATGTGAACCAGATGAGCCAGCAGAGCCTCGTGGTCGTCGGCTGCACAGATCAGCTGATCGCTCAATGTCACCACCTCAAACTCATGGGCTTCTCTGAACGCACGGGAAGAGGAAGTGACATCATCAGTTAACAGACGGCTGTGGGCTGCTGGTGGTGATCATCTGTACCGTAGTACAAGCGATACTCCTAGTATCAGTAGTAGCATTAGTGTTTACCCATATTTGATGAACACTGACAGAACCTCCCGCAGGTCGAGGACGTCACAAGCAGCTGAATCATTTTCTACCGAGAATAGAAAACGATCGTCTTCCAGTTTCCCATGAAGTTCCTCCTCCTCCTCATCTGAAACACACACACACACAATATTTAAAGATGAAATGGAGAAAAAATGATTCAAATAAAGATGAAAATGCTTCTACCTGAGGGGGCGGAGTCTGATTGTGGCACATGAGGCGGGACCTCTGAAGAGAAAAAAAAAACAATAATTAGACAGTTTTTGTGTGTGTATGTGTGTGTGTGTGTGTGTTACCTGTGTACTCGTTGAGTCGGAGCAGCTCACTCTGCAAAGCAAGACCCGCCCTCTCAGCCAGGATGATGGGGGAGGGGCTCTGAGGGTCTGTCTGACGCACCTGTGCACAGGTAAAATGAGAACGACCTAGAGTGAAGAATCAAAACTGTAACCACTAAATTAAACTAACCGCTTCACCCAGCAACAACAACAATAACTGTGGCCACCTAAGCCGTCGAGCTCCCTCATCTTCTGAACTGATATTTTAAAAAACAATGAACAAACAACTAAACATTATTAAACATTATATAAACGTGTATGTGTGAAACCTGACCTTTGCTCCTGAGCAGATCAGAGACATCGTTTCTTCAATGTTGTCAGTGCAGACCACCTCTCGCAGCCTCTGAAACACACACAATAAAAAGCTTCAATATATTTTTGAGAATGTATGAATATTGTTAATATATATACATGCATTAATAAATAAACCTGGTCCATTAGAGAGAGACAGGGTGCCAGAGGGTGAACTCGTCTGTAGCGCCCTCTGCTGTATTTATCCTGGATGAATTTTGACCTCTCCTCATCTGATGACTCAGGAATCAGCCGCTCCGCTGCCGGAACTGTGGCTGCCCACACCTGATTGGCCAGCTGGTTACCGTAGGTAACAAACAGCTGAAAGAGGATGAAAGGGTTACATCCTAGAGACTTTAACCCCCCCCCCCCACCCATATCAGTGGTTCAAACCCCCCTCACCTGTATCAGTGGTTCAGTCCAGATCTTGTTGTCCATCTTCAGGCTGCGTACCTTCGACAGGTTACTGCCCAGAGCACGATGCTGACCTAAGGGCAGACTCTGTTAGCATTCTAAATTCAAACCAATTGATCTGTTAGCATTTCACATTTAAAAACTAAATTCATTTCCTCTTTCAGTTCCTGTCCACAGGGGACTGAGACAAAGGTATGATTCTATTTAGTTCCTCAACAATTATGTAGACATACAGTACATATGCACACATACCGGCACACGCCTGACAGATGACCAGCAACAGGTTGACTGACGCCCACTCAGGATTGGCTGAGCCACAGTCACCACACACCTTGTTGCATGGGTTTTCCAAAAGACGCGTCACCACTTGGCTGGAGGACAGAGCACTTTGGATAGATGAGGACAGACTGTCCAACCAGAGAAACAGGTCCTTTGAAGAGTCCACCGACAGACTGTATGGGAGAGGGAGGCAAAATTAAAGACTACTACATACATGATGTCAACAGAGACAGACAGACAGACAGGTGTATACTTGAAAGTCTTGTATGGCGTGATGAGGGAAAAAGAGTGTTTTCCAGTAGATTTAACTGTGGCCACGTTCAGGGGGACAGAGAAGGAGGCGATGCCCAGCAGGTAGCCATCTTTGTTGGGGTAGATCCAGAGGTTGTGACCCCAGACTGCAGCATAGGCTCGACTCCGCGGATCTTTAATAGTAACCTGTCCATGTAGTTGGGCGGGGGCGGGACTTGGCTGGCCTCGTGACGCCAGCAGAGACACGACCCAACCATCCTTAACCTCTAAGAACAGACAAAACAAAGGAAACTCCATGAAAGCATTGATGATTATTGACTGACAACCACTTCCTGTTTCCTTTGGGTTATTATATTACTAAACTGAGTGGCAACAACACACTGGACCAGATGAAACTAAAAGCCGTGAACACACTCAACACTGCTGCTTCTGTCACAAACCGTCAGAAAACTTTGTGAGCTTTACTGCAGCCAGATGCCAGGGGGCGCCATGCTCGTGGACACTTTTTGGTTCTTACCCTCACTATGAGCCATGAAGTCATAATGTTTCTTTCTGAAGTAAACAGAGAATCTTCCTTTGTCCTGTGTCTTCACGTTGGTGATACTGGACACATGAAACAACACCTCGCTGAACTGGTCCTGGTCAACGAAACAAGCACTATTATTACTCTACAGACAGGTACACAGAGAGAGAAAGAGGGAGGAAAAGGACAGACTGGGACTCACTGTGCGTTTCTTCCACAGAGACATCTGCTGTCCATCAAAAGTTGCCCATAAAACATTGTGTCTGTCAGAGACAGTGGACGTTGAAATCAGTCAGTGCACCATATCCACGATAAGTTGTGATATTTGTCCTACTATAAATATACATGTGTTTGTAAGCCTTAGGGTTCCAGGGGGCCACATGTGACTGTGATTTTACCTGAAGCCCTTCCATACGTCCAACCAGCTGGATCGTACCACAGCACTCTGTGGACTTGAACTCCCACCACTGCCCTTCTTCCTGGACACTCGGATCGTTGCCGCTCTACAGGTCAGATGTGGTTCAATGATTCATCTTCATTTCAAACGCCAATAAGTTTGAACTCTTCACTTTGATAATATCAACCAAAATGATCAATTACAAACCTACCAGGTCAGCTCCCAAAGCATCCTGGGTAAAACAGGAACACTGAGGTCTGACCTGGTTTTATTGGGATTATGAACGGACCTTGGGATCTTTTGTTTCACATGTTTTCCAGGCTTCTCTGTTTGCCCAATAGCACGTGGAGGAGGCGGGGCTGGCCTTGTGGGGGTGATACGACCTGGAGGATTGGGCGGGACCCTGCAACACCAGAGAACTGTCAGCAGCACTTCTTTTGGCATTCTTTATCGCATTACTGTATGCAGCTTAAGTACTTGTGAGTATGTGTTGCTGTGTCCAAGGGAGGATCTCCTCCCATGGGTCCATCATCTCCAACGGAGGCGGGGATAACTCCAGTATCCTCCTCCTCATTGGATGATTCTGAGTCAGCTTCGTCACCGTCCCAACAGGACAACACATTGACACATGGGATTTCTCCTCTGACGGAGGACGGTTGTAGAACTGGAACCAGATCCAACAAAGAGGAGTCAGACTGTGTGTGTGTGTGTGTGTGTGTGGTGGGGGGAGAGTGAGGGCGGTTCTGTACCTTGGTCTGTATGTTCAGCAGCTCCCTCTACAGGAGGTAGCATGACTCCTGCAGTCGGGTCTAGAGAGGACATAACCAGACGTGACAGAGCCCCAACATCTGGAAAGAGACAACACGTGGAACGGCCAATCAGGATGATTGTGTTTGTTTCGACATGGTGAGGGTACTGGTGGATTGGAGTCAGCTTCTTATAGAGTCAGTTTCCATGGTAACCGACCAACTGATTGATTGATTTACCTGTGTGATTGTCGTCAGGAACTGTCATCTTTGTTACTGGGGGGGGTTGGAGTTCACTAGCAGAGGGTGGTGGGGCTAAAGGTATAAAGTTATAAATCCCTGCGGAAGCAGCCATGCTTGCTAATGAGCTAACAATGCTAGCAGCACCAGTGTTAGCAGGTGTAGGGTAGGACGCTTGCTTTGATGTAGCATCATCTGGGTTAGTCAAAGTATTAGCAGTGCATGCTAAGCTAGGTATGTTAGTGGCGATGCTTTGTGCTATGCTGTCAGTTGAGGGGGGGTCAGAGGGGGCTGAGCAGACTGGGGAGAAGGAGCCCCCGACAGTAGATGCGATCCCAGCCAATGACGGGATATTGGCTGCGATGATGTCAGTGACGCCAGCCAAAGTCGGGAAGATGAAGTCAGGATTGGAGCCAGAGGAAGGAGGAAGACGAGGAGCACCATCATCTGAGGAGGACAAAACAGTCATTTAGACACTCTCCTAGTACCCCTGAATTTGGAATTTCAGAATAAAGGTTTCAACTACAGACACAATTGCAAAACGTGACTGCAACACATCTGTTCTACAACCACTTGAGATGACATCGTCACTCAAACAGGTTTCATATAACCATCAAACCAGTTTGACAACTCGGTTACCTTTGCTCCCCTCAACCACTTTGTCATCACTCCTGAAACAAAAACAAAACATGTTGCCAACTTTAGCGCTACATTCTGTTACATAGATTCAATGTTTATACATTTCAAGATGAACTCACCTGTCTCCAGAGGTGCTATGGCTCAAACTGGCGCTCTTGTAACGACTTCGAGGTTTGGGGACAGGAGGCGAAGGAGGAGGAGTCATCTCTAACAGGGTGGGAAATTAAAGGTAACTTTAGTTTACCTGTCTGCTCACCTGTCTTAAGTTGACCTGTCTGTTAGTAAACCTGACGGTGATTTACCTTTATTTAGATTACCTGTCTGCAGTTTACCGGTCTGTTAATTAACATTTCTTTAGTTTATCTGTCTGTGAGCTGACCTGTCTGTTAGCTTACCTGTCAGTGATCTACCTGTCTGTTAGCTTACCTGTCAGTGATCTACCTGTCTATTAGCTTACCTGTCAGTGATTTACCTGTATTTAGGTTACCTGTCTGTTAGCTAACCCATCTGTTAGTACCTGTCTTTAGTGGTCAGTGATTTACCTGTAGTCTCTGTCAGCGTCCTCCACTCTGATGTGTCTCTTCCTGGTTCAGTGTGGAGCTGTTTCAGATTTAGCTGCACTCATAAGCATGCTGCTGTTAAATTTACTGTGTCAGTGTGTTTTGTTTCTGTCTCTTTGTGACCATGTCTTCATTCGCTTCAATCTGTTTCTTGTTGAAATGAATGTGAATGACAACCTGTGAAGACAACTGGAACATATGGTGGAATTTCGTCCACATCTGGAATCTCCTTATCCTTACAGCTCCTGTTCTTTATCCTGAGACATTTGTGTTGTTCCAGTTTCCCGCCCATCGTGCGTTAGAAACCTCATTAACTCTGACTCAGAAATTTGTGCTCTCACATTCAGAACCTCCGGAACATGTTTGGTTCAATTCATGTCGAGCTGCAGCTGTTTTAACCCTGAATAGTTTTACAGTACACTCAGAGAAAGCTCACTTGTTCAACCTGCTGCAGGAATGTGTGTGTGCATGTGAGTGTGCGCGCGCGTGTGAATACTAACCTGCTGAAGTCATTAGTTGTTTCTGTTTTTTAACAAGCACAGAGAGAAGAGCAGAGTTTAAAGTCCTGTGTGAATCATGAATGTGTGTGTATGTGTGTGCGCGCGCGCGAATGCTAATCTACTGAAGTTTTTTTTTTTTTATGTTTTACGAGCACAGAGAGAAGAGCAGAGTTTAAAGTCCTGTGTTCGAGAAAACACACGCACACACACAAAGTGTGTGAGATAATGAAGAGAAGATCTAAAATCACGACTCCTTTGTTTGGGTGATGCATCAAAGTGCTGAGGACGAACACGCTGCGGTTGTGTTGTCCACTAAACGGCAGATGTTGATCAGAATTATTCAGAAAAAAATAAACCTGCTGAAAATTGACATGAAACTTCAGTTCCTCTGACAACTATCAGGTTTAGCTGCTGTACCATCGACCGGCCAGCAGGGGCCACTCTCCGATCACAACACTCATATTTGCTTCCATCAGGAACGCAGTGACGCTCAGTCTGTTGCTGCGTGGCGACCCCTGGTCGTAACTGACACAAACAGACATAAATTACTAGCAATAGCAGCGTTTAGTCAACAGGGGGCGCCACACAACCATGCCCTGACAAATGATTGCGTAGCGGATCGTGTCAGATTCCACCCCGCCGCAGAAACATCCATGACTATCAATAACAGATCAATAATGAATCCATGTGAATGCCGTTTATTGATCTTTGTTGGATTTATTACTGTCAATACTTAGACTGCCCCCCCCACACACACACACACATGCTGACTCGACACTGAAAGGTCTTTTTATTAGTTTTCCACTCGTTTTGCCTGAGTGTATGTCCGTGTGTCGACTTCCTGTTGGGGGTGGGGGAGTGACAGGGAGACAGATTGAAAACAGATTCTCTCTCTCCCTCTCTCCCCCTCTCTCCTCCACTCTAAGTGAATGCCTCTCACTCTTTCCCTTCCCTCTTTTCTGCAGACTCTCTCTTTTTGACTCAGTCTGGTGGTTTCCATTCGTGGTGTGTGTGGAATGAGACTGAAGAAGAGGAGTGAAGGGGAAGGAAAAGCAGATCAGCAAAGGAAGGTCTGACAAAACAATATCTTATCTTTCCTTCAGCTCAAGAAAATTCTTCAGATTCAACTTGTTTGTGTTTCTCCACAAAAAAAATCAAAAAACTACAAAAACCAGAGTTCGTCACATGGCATCTCTGATTCTGTATGATCGGTTACTGATGAGAAACACTTGAACAAACATCAGAGGATGAGAACGAGCTGGAACGACAGAAACATCTTTGATTGTACTTTTTAAACTCGGTCCATGTCCCATATGCTAACATGGATGCGTATGACCTGTTCTGCTGCAAGACACCCGGCGGCGGTCCAGAAGGTCTGAGATGAAGGGATGAAGATGTGAGATACTGAGATTGTGAGTTTCAGGGAAAATCTGATTGAGTAGAAATAAACATAAACAATATCGTCATGACAACGATCAGCTGATCAACGTAACTGACAAATAAAGGACTGTGATTGACAGCTGTTGTTCATCAGATCCGAACCATCAAGAGACAGGAGACAACATTCATCATGGAGGAGTGAGAGACAGGTGAGACACATCTGTCTGCCTCTGTCTCTCTCTATCGCTCACTGTCTGTGATGTATTTGCTGACAGGATGGCGGCTAACGGTGACATCATCAGAGTCATCCCAGCGTTGCTCAGGTCAGATACAGCAGCAGGAGCTGCTGTGCCCTGATTGGCTGTGACTCCTCGCCAGTGCCCACAGGAAATACCTCAACGTTTATTTTTCTTCTTCTGTGGCCGGCTCACATTCCTCAGGCACACTCTCAGTGAGACCTGTGATTGGTCCAGACGTGCTGAGCTGTCTTCTGATTGGTTGCTGAGACTTGGACTTAGTTGAATGTTTAACATATTCAATCTGCTCTTCGTGGTGATCAGAGCTGATGTTAAACTGAGTTTCTATATTATTTGTAATTGTGTCCAAGTAATGATTTTACTCAAGTAAACTCAAGTAAATAGTATTGTTGTAAATGTATATAATTAAAAACAAACAGATCAGTTAATTTTTTATTAATTTTTAAAATCTTGTGTGTTATTGGCCAGGACCAGCCGCCACGATGTCTTCCATCAGAGGGCAAACAGGAAGTCTGATCCTGCTGCACCTCCTGCTTGGTAGGTTCCAAAACTGAAATCCAATTTACCTGACTGATGCCTGTCTGTCTACCCGTTTGTCTGTTTACATGTCTGTCTGCAGGTGTGTTCCTGGTGCCTCCTGAAGGGGGTGTCTGTCTGGAGCTGCTACCGTCAGCCTCTAAAGTGCTGCTGGTCTCAAACTCCAACTACACTGTGGTAAGTGTCTGTCTCCATAAATATATTGGTCTGTCTCTTCAGGGGGGCTCAGGTACCTGTCTATCTCCTCAGGTGTGCTCGGGGTGGAGCCAGGTAACATGGCGGTTACCTCAGGACACTCTGATAGATGGAGCAGTAGTTGAGAACCGGGGTTCAAGCAGCACCTTGCAGCTCTTAAATGTTACCTGGATGAATTCTGGGAGATACACCTGTGAGGAGACATCGTCCTATCAGAGCAGAGACGTGGACATTTTCATACCTGGACAAGGTGATCGTATTTCCAACACACAGTGACCCACATATCCCATCTTTGAGACCTGTCATCATGTGTTTGTCCCCCCAGGTCCAGATGAATGGTTTGTCCAGGTGGGTCCAGGTGTGGTGATGAAGGAGACGGCGGAAGTGACCATCCCCTGTGTCGTGTCCGACCCGCAGCTCAGCGTGCTGCTGTTGGAACGTCCCAGCAGGACACCAGTGCCTGGGGTGTACGAGCCTGGCCGTGGCTTCACGGGTCGTCTGAACGACACGTCATACGTGTGCCTCGCTGCACACGGAGGTGAGGAGAGAGAGTCGCAGGTGTACTACGTCTTCAGCATTGTAGGTGAGTAAATCAGATTTGACCTGGTCTTAATTACAATGATCTCAACCAAATGTGTCCTTCTACTGATCAGATGGCAGATGTGACATTCTGTGTCCAAAGGTGTCATGAACCTGTCTGTCTCTTTGATTCCCTCTCTGTCTCCGTCTGTCTCTCCACCGGTCTGTCTCTCAGTGCCTCAGGTGATGGATGTAGACCTGTCTGCCTCCAGCAGTGTGTTGAAGCAGGGGGAGGCTCTCACAGTCAACTGTACAGTAAAAGATCTGGACATGGTTTATTTCTCCTGGACCTTCCCCCGCAGACAGGTATGTCCGTCTCTCAGTCTGTGTGTCTGTCTCTGTCTCTCTGTCTGGACTCTGACTGGTTCTTTGTCTGATGTTCTTCAGGAAGTTGAACCTCTTACAGACTTCCTGCCCCATCAGATTCGTTCCTTCGTGAACATCTCCATGGTAACAGTGGCAGACTCTGGTCAGTGAACTTCATCAGTAGTGACAGTTGCTATGGTAACATTAAGCAAAGGTTAGCTTGTTGTGTTTTCGTGTTGCCATGGCGATAGAATGAGTTTCTATCCCATAGGTGTGTATGAGTGTGAAGTTCAGGGGACAAAACAAGATCAAAGGGTGAAGAAGAATATCACAGTCACTGTTCTGGGTAAGCACCCACTCTCACACACACACACACACACACACACACACACACACAGGCTCAGAGTAGATCACTCTCTGCCTCTCTGTCATCAGAGCGGGGTTATGTCTACCTGTGGCCATCAGGTGACACTAACGTGTCATCGTTGCTCCACCACACGGTGACGCTCAGTGTGGAAATCGATGCGTTTCCTCCTCCAACTGTCCTCTGGACCAGAGCCAACCAGTCTGTTGCCATGGAACCAACCTCCAGTACAACAACACCCCTGACAGGTAGCAGGTAGGTAGGTCACAAAGGTCACAGTAGTACTGATTGACTGACTGATTGTTTGATTGATTGATTGACTGGTGTGCAGGTATGTGACCACACTGACGCTGGTTCGAGTCCAGATGGATCAGGCAGGAAGTTATACAGCGACTGTTACCAATGACGACGGCTCTGAGGAGGTCTGCTTCAACCTGGAGATTAAAGGTCAGAGAGAATATTCACTGTTTGAGAATATGTGTGTATTTAGAGTATTGTATCTTGAACTGTGTGTGTTTGTGTGTGTGTGTGTGTGTGTGTAGCCCCCCCCAGGATCACCTCTCTATCTGAGGTCGGCAGTAAAGCAGTGCTGTGTGTCAGTGAGGGAGCTCCGCCTCCTTCTGTCACTTGGTATTTATGCCACAGCTCACACAGGTAAACAACACACGGAGACATGCCACACACGTGTAGACACACATATGTCACCACAGTAACGGTTTCATGCAGGTGCAGTAATATGACAGACGGCTGGAAGAGCCTATCAGCAGCCTCGAAGGGCGTGTCCCTGCAGGAAAACATCAGTGAGGTGGAGAGAGGAGTCATCCAGGTAACCAATCATGTCATCAGTGGAATCATCATCAGGAAGGAGAGATAATAAAATGACTGACAGCTGTGTATGTGTGTGTGTGTGTGTGTGAGAAGGTTCACAGCAGGTTGACTCTGCAGGCTCTCACTTCTCTGTCAGCTGTTCGATGTGAAGTTAGAAACTCAGCAGGACGAAGAGTCAGGGACCTGAGGGTCCTTTCGCCCTGTGAGTACCTCCACCAGTACACCAGTGTAGTATTGATGGAGTACTGATATAGAACTCTGCTTGCTCTGTCTGTCTCTCTGCCCCTGTCTGTCTGTTTCCAGCTCTCATGTCTCAGGTCGCAGTATTAGCAGCAGTTCTGGTTTTGGTCATCATCGCTGTCTTCTTCCTGATTGTTCTCATCGTCCTCTGGAAAAAAGTCAGTACTCAGAATGGCCTCCAGGTGGCCTCCACCTCACATGGTTCTGTCAGGTGATGTCCCTTAGACAAGATGCAGAGGACAACACAATTACTGTCAAGGAAGACAATGACCCACAGAGACCTAATGGTCCACCACAAACCATCAGATGAATTTCAATGACATGGGCAGGCTTCGTCGGAATGAAGACATGTGACCTCTGAGGGGGTCTGTCGCATGGAGTCTTTGATTGATGTGTCTTCTTCCGTCTCGTACTGTTTGACAGAAACCTCGGTACGAGGTTGGATGGAAGGTGATCGAGTCTGTGAGTCCTGATGGAAAGCAGTACACCTACCTTGACCCCTCCCACCTGGAGTACAACTCTGTCTGGGAAATACCACGAGAAAACATAGTACTAGGTAACACACTGTGATATTTACTTGTTTAGATGAAAGCATTTAAACATGCCAACTATTATTTCGTTCGTATCTCTGCCTGTGTCCCGGGCTCCAGGTCAGGTGCTGGGTTCAGGTGTGTTCGGTCGAGTCGTCGAAGGAAAAGTTTCTGATTTGATTGATTCTCATTCTACAACTGAAGCAGCTGTGAAGATGGTGAAGAGTGAGTATCTGTCTGTCTCTCTCAACCTGTCTGTGTGTGTGTGTGTGTGTGTGTCTTAACCAATGTGTGTGTGTTCAGAAAACAGTGGGGCAATTCAGTCCTTGATGTCGGAGTTGAAGGTTCTCGTTCTTCTTGGTCCTCACGTGAACATTGTTAACCTGCTGGGAGCGTGCACGAGCGGAGGTATGCACATGCATGTTTCCTCAAGCGAGGAGAGAGACGGGTTCTTTCTTCTCATCTAGATCAACCTGTCTGTCTGCTCAGGACCTGTCTGTCTGATCACTGAGTTCTGTCGCCATGGAGACTTGGTGAACTTCCTGCAGAGACACAAACACAACTTCCTGCTGAGTGACCCACACAACAAGAGGTCAGTACACACACACACACATGCACACACAGATACACACACAGATACGATATTCACGTGTCTCCTTGCAGTGACAGTGATGGGGGTTACATGGACATGGATAAAGAGAGAGAGACTGCCGACATCGAACCGGCGCCACAAGAGCCCCTGTGTGCAGCACCAGGTGATGAGACATGAGCACAGTGGATGGGTGAGGTGGGTGTGGGGTGTGACATTGGTGGACAGATCTAATGATGATCAGTTCTATGTGAAAAGAAAAGAACCGACGGAGTTCTTCACCACATGTTCCTCCATGTGACATCCAGGGTGTGAGAATTTATTTATTTATCCATTCTGGGTATAAATTATGATGGGGGCAAGGGCCTCGGGACACATCTCTCATATTAATGCCTCACCGTTGAGGTAGCTGCAGTAATATGACTCATCCTGTTGTTTTCCTTCAGACCAGCAGGAGGCGTCTTCTCTCCTCCTCAATGATTCTCCTCTCCTCAGCCTCAACGACCTCCTGAGCTTCTCCTTTCAGATCTCTCAAGCCATGGACTTCCTTTCCTCCAGAAACGTACGGTCCAACTGATAGAATGCTAGCATGTTGTGGCTAATATATGCTGATGTATATACGTTTATTTCAAAGACACGTCTCAAACTATTTAGCGTCTCTCTACACATACTAACGGTGCGTTCACTGTCCTGGCACAATTTCGCTTGCATTATTGTTTATTTGCATGTTTCATATAAACACGTGTTCATTCACCTGTCCTGGTGTCCCCCAGTGTGTCCACAGAGACCTGGCAGCTAGGAACGTCCTGGTCTGTGATGGAAAGCTGGTGAAGGTCTGTGACTTCAGTTTGGCACGGGACCTGATTAAGGACAAGGACTACACGGCGAGAGGAAATGTCAGTTAACGTATTGAATCATCCTCAGTAACCATGATCCATGAACACCAGCACGCAAACAGCATTTACTTCCTGTCATTCAGAGGTTCCTGCCACTTAAGTGGATGTCTCCAGAGAGCATCTTGCAGAGCATCTACAGCTCTCAGAGCGACGTGTGGTCCTACGGAGTCGTACTGTGGGAGATCTTCTCGTTGGGTAAACCATTGTGAACCAGTCTGAACCTGTTTAGACCAGTGTGAACCAGTTGTAACTGGACGTCCCAGGCTCACCTGACTTTGATTCGTATTTTGTCGCAGGTGAGAGTCCGTACCCCGACCTCCCTGGGACCCGAGAGTTTTACTCTTCTCTGAAGAGTGGACACAGGATGAGCAGACCTGAACACGCTCCGCATGACATGTACAACACAATGCACTTGCACATAAGACACGCAACACGCTGTAAAGAGTCTCCCATTAGTCTGACCACGTCTGTTGTGCATCTGTAGCTTCCAGCTGATGAATCGCTGCTGGGAGGAGGAACCTGAACTCAGACCGTGCTTCTCTTCGCTCGTCGTCTCCGTTGGAAACTTGTTGCCCGAAGAACACAACAAGGTACAAACACACTCAGACGTCAGTGCATCACACAGCTGATCTAGGACCTTATGTTGTATTGTTGTTGTTGTGTGTCAGTGTTACGTCCGGCTCACAGAGAACTTCCTGAAACATCCAGCTGTTGTCCGATCAAGACAAAGTCAAGCCAGATCTACTGAGGACCAGACAAGTGCACACGGTAACACAAAACACACACACTACACACAGGGTAACACAGAGATCACCGACACACCTACTTAATACTTGTCTGTGGTGGGTACTAAATACAAACCCCACCCTCCTCTGGTAAACAGGAAGCCCCGCCCTTCCTTTGAAACATCTTCTGTCGGAGGTGGGACCAGAGGAGGCGGGCCCCTCCCCTGGGACATACATCATCCCCATCTCTGACATAATCCTAGAAACAAGTGACGGCGCTGCGCTGGACGCAGCCAGGTACGAGATTTCACGTCGACTTTTATTTTGAAGAGAAAAGACTTTTATTATTAATCAGTTATCATGACCTTTCCTCTGCAGCCCCCATCGCTCAGATACGCCACAACCACAGGAAGTGACATCACCAGACGGTAAACAAGAAGCTGACAAGCTGTCTTCCAACGGCTGTCGGGAAGAGGACGAGAGCTGCCTGTGAGGCTCCAGCTCTGCTGTCAGTCAACTGCTCTGTCTGTGATTGGTCATATGGTGTAAACCCCGCCCCTTCATGTGCATGCTCTTATATCTAGAGGAACACGTCGGATCATAAAGAGATTCCCGATTGGCTGAGCCCCTCACACCTGGGCCAGGTGAGAGTTGGGTCCTGGATCAGATCTGAACTCTTTATCCTTCAGCTGTTCCTCATTAAGTTCTGAGTGGTTTAATTAAACAGAAGGAACTAGTAACAAAAGTCTGTGTCCTCATATAATGAATCCTAATCTTCATTTTTATTTACAGTCTGTATTGTAATACAATTCATCCATTCATTCATTCATGTCCTATCTACAAAGAGACAGAGAGACAGACAGAGAGACAGATGGATGGATGGACAGACAGACAGACAGAGAGACAGATGGATGGATGGACAGACAGGCAGACAGACATAGAGAGACAGACAGGCAGGCAGGCACATTGATCTTATTGAGTTTCAGGAAGTTTCTTACAGATTCAGTTTGACCTCAACTGAAGAACATCTCAGAGCGAAAGCGAGAGAGAGAGATGTTGCTCCATTCTCTGTTATTGTCGATCGCCCTCAGCTGCTGCTGCGCTGTCACAGGTCAGGAACTCTTTGTTTATTCTTTTCTCACTAATGAACTAGTGAATTATCAGTATGACGGCAATTAAAAAGACACAATAACATTTTTTAGTTACATTACATAACATGCATGATCCTAGGGCTCGTTTCACGTTCGGAGTATTTTAGAGAAGATCTGATTACTGGGGAGAGAAAAACTATTTTAACTGGAAAAAAGAACTGAAGTCTATTTGGGTGACAATTTGTTTTTGATGTTTATCAGCTGATCCACCAGCTCTCAGCTCTCACTACCTAAATAACTTACCAGGGTTTAGAGTCCACCCTGTCTCACCAAATTAGAAACAGACCTACAGGTAGAGACAGATGGACAGGTGAATAAGAACCCAAACCACAGGCAGATTTTTTTAACTGTCACATTGCTGTCGCTTACTGTTTATCATCATTACTGACAGCTGTTGAACCAGTTCAAATTGTTCACAGTGGCTTATTAACAGATTGAAATGTTTATTTATAAATGATCAGTTTATTTTAAACAAGTTATTTAAACCAATTCTTGATGTAAACATGTTGCCGAAGTAACCGGTTCCTCCAACTCGTCCTCAACAAAGAAGAAGTAAGACAAGGAAGTGGGAGAACACAGGATCTGTGTGTGTGTGTGTGTGTGTGTGTGTGAGTGTGTGAGTGTGTGAGTGAGTGTGGTCTCTGAAAGAAAATGTGTTTCCTGACTGTGGTTTCATCAGACCCCCAACCTCTCCTAACTGCAGGAGTGTCCCCTAAACACAAATCAACAAAAAAGCTACACAATACGTGTGTGACAGCTACACAACACGTGTGTAACAGCTACACAACAACCCTGTATAATTTTTACTGACAACCCTGTTTCCACTGCTTTCTCCTGCCAGCCCTCACACACACAAACACACACACACACAACACACACATACAGTTTCACTTCTTGTTTTAAAGGTTGAGATTGTGAAATACAATGTCGTCTTCAACTGTCACATGATCTATTTCTTTCTGTAGATCACGTGTCTAATAGTCAGTGGTGATTGATCATTAATTGGTCGGTGATCAATCACCTCCAACATGACACAGTATCTGTTGGTCAAAGTATCGGTGACTCTCATGCTGACTGAGCCATCGGTCTGCTGGTGTAGCACCCCAAGTCAAAAGTCATGGATCCTTCGTGGGTCATCAGAAAACTGAAGTTTTGACTTCAGTCGTCTTTACTCCAGGTGATCAGCATGACAACGGACCTAATCCTGTGACGATGGGCTCTGTCGCTGAACAATCATATGACAACCCCACTAATCCAAACTCGGCCTCCAGGCTGGAGGGTGAACAGCTTGATGGCATGTGGAAGTCACAGGTTCTGGAACTGCTGACACAGCTGGTCCAGGTCCAGCAGGAGGCCAACAAACATCAGGGAGAATTGGTCCAACTGCTCACTGTGCTGCAAACTCAGGTGAGTCACTTCGATTGTTTGAGTTTGGTTTAGTCTTATTGGGGACTCAGGATGATCTGAGTGATCCGAACTTTCTCATCTTATCAAACAGTAGTCAGATTCACTTCAACCAAACCAATCAAGGTGAACGTTAGCATGCTAATGCTGGGTGTTGTTGTGGTGTCCTTAGGGTGCTCAGCAGATCCGGGATCTGCAGAACGTGGCTCGTCACCAGAGTCTTCTGGTTGAAAACCATCAGGCTTTGCTGCTGCAGACGTCTCGAATTGCCACCCACTTGCACGACACCACCAAGAAACCTGCTGCTACTGGCCAATGAGAGCCTCTGTTTTTCTGCAGCCAATGAAACTATTTGAAGTGATGTTGAAACCAACCAATTAATCAACTATGGATTTTGATCTTTTTTTTCCTACTAATGAACAACTGAGATCCTGAGTTTGATGCTCATTACATACCCGTGTAAAACATGTATCTAACAAGAATGTATGATCTTTGATTTATCACAGCTATATTCACAGCTGACATCAGAGCAGTGGATGATCTCTCTTTAATCAGATGTTGACTTCAGTGATTTCCTCTGATATGAAATAAAGTTGTGATGTCATCATCCGTTCAGTTGTGGTGTGTTTGTGTTTTTCATTTTTCCTCCATGAAGGGGCAGAACAAGAATTTAAGCTTAATTTTTTGGTTTTAACACGTTTGACACACACACCTGGCTGTAGTGTTCAGTTCTTGATTTACTGTTGCTGTTTTGCAGATCCGCCTCTGATTCGTCTGAACTCCGCCTTCCTTCTAAATCAGAGTGAGATTGTCCTGACAGCTGGCTCCGCCTTCTCTCTCAGCTGCCATGGTAATGGTTCGGTCCGTTGGTCCAGCACTGCATTTCGTTTTCTTTATCAGGGCAAACTCTCGGATGTTGTGGAGGTGAAGCATTCTGTCCCGAGACACACTGGGACGTATCGCTGTGGGTACACTGGCCAGAGCCTGAAGCACTTGAATACCTGGATCCACCTGTACATCACAGGTACTGCCACGCCCTCTGTTTGGTCTGACATGGGTTCAAATGAAAATTGAATCAAATGGTTCTGTTCCCTGTTTACTGTAGAAAAACATTGTTCTTGACTGTTTTTACTGGTGATTGATAAATGACTTCCAGTTTCCCATCATCCCTCTGTCAGACCCGGCTGACCCGTCCAGTGTGTTCGTCACTCTCCGCTCCACCCCTCATGTCAAAGAAGGCGAGGACTTCTTGGTCAGCTGTCTGCTCACCGACCCGTCTGTCACAAACATCACCCTCCAATCAGAGGGCGGCACAGACAGTAGGGCGCAAGGCCTGCCCCAAGGAATGAACGTGACCTTTGACCCCCGAAAAGGAGCCCTGATCAGAAATGTACAGAGGTCATTTAAAGGACACTATGTCTGTTCAGGATGGAAGGACAGGAAACAGGTCCAATCGAAATCTATCAACCTGCTGGTGGTGCCCAGTGAGTCCACCTGCCAATCAACCAGACACAGTTCATTAGAAGACTAGGAGGCATTAAACAAGAGGTCTTAAGTGACTGCTGTCTCTACCTGTCTGTCCACTTGGCTACCTGACTCTCAACCAACCTGTCTGTCTGCAGGGCTGCGTCATCCGCCATGGCTGTCTGTCAGTCAGGAGGAAATACTTCTTCTGGAAGGTGAAAAGTTTGAGGTCACCTGTTTGAGCAGTAACCCCTCCCACTTCTACAACGTCTCCTGGAAACACCCATACATAAAGGTAAGTGGTAACGGATCAGACATCACCTGTGTGTTGTTTTCATGTCACTTCACATTCGTCTTTGCTCTAGTCTCTGAATGTCAGCGTCAGCCGTCACTATGGAAACCAGCGCCTGTCCGTCAACAGCACAGTGACGTTCTCTGCCGTCAGACTGAGTCACAGCGGAACATACACCTGCACCGCTGTCAACGAAGCTGGAGTCGCCACGGCAACCACACAGCTGAGAGTTCTGGGTAAGAAGACCAAGAAAATAAACCAAGTGAAACATTAAAATAACAAGGAGAGAAAGAAAAGATGAGTGAAAGACAGTGGTGGTTACTCTCTCCTCTTCTTCCTCACCAGAACGGCCCTTCCTGATTATCTACCTGCAGGGGACGCAGCATGCTAACGCTAATCCCAGAACCATCGCAGCCGACCTGTTTGCTAATGTTAGCAGCATGCCAATGAAGCTAGATGCTAATATTAGCAGTGATTCACTGGGAGTCAATGGGTTAAAGTTTGCTAATGGCACGCATATAAACAAAGCTAATAATGCTAACATTAGCAAAGTGGAGGCATATGAAGGCCGAGATGTTACGTTAACATTCATTATGGAGGCATATCCTCCAATCAGGAACCATGACTGGACGAGACACGTCAACAACGATAACAACGATACAGTGTTCCAGGAGAGCTACTCTGCTAATGGTTACAGGTAAGAATGCTAGCAACAATATACTAATAATTACTAGCTGCAGTTTTTGGAGTTCTAGCACAAAACTCCACCTTAAAGGTTCAGTGTGTAGAATGGAGTGACATACAATTGTGCAAATATAAAGTATTTAAGGTGGTATTGCTATTGTCATGGTGGGTTAAGGTGCTATTTTTCATGCTTCAGGTCAAAGGCGAGCCTGCTGCTGCGCCGTGTCCGCCAAGAAGATCAGGGTCGATACTCCTTTCATTATTCGAACTCCTTCTTCAATGGTTCACAGCACGTGGTTCTCAGAATTTACCGTAAGAAACATCCTTCTCTTTGTTTCCTCATGATAATTGCGTCTGTAAAGTTGACCCCCTGTCTAAATACAATGTGCTCCTCCAGGCTCTCCCACCATGCAGGTGAGTCTGCAGAACACCACACTGACCTGCAGCAGCTTTGGATATCCTTTACCCACAATCCACTGGTACACCTGCCCTGGGGTCCAGGACACGTACGTGACACTGATCTTCCAGAGTCTGAACAGCAGCTGAACCAAAACTTCATTTAATAAAGAATTAAATAAGATAATATTGCAGGTGTGGCGACGCCTCCACCAATCAGGTGCCTCCTACTCTGGTGACATCACAGGAGGAGGAGGAGGAAGTGAGGACACACCTCCATTTGCCAGATGATAATGATGTCACTGTTGAGTGCGTCGCCTTCAATGAGCTGGGCCAGTCCCGTCATGTCTTCAGTCCTCGTGAGTCTTGTTCTCAAAGAACCGTGAACAGGACTCCACCTGCAGAGTTGATGACGCTTTTGTTTTCAGGTTCTTTAGGAGAACCTCCCCCCTTCTTCACTCTGCCTCTGATTGGAGCTCTGACCTCGGCCGCTGTCCTCCTCCTGCTGCTATTGGTCGTCTCTTACAAGTGGAGACAGGTGCGTTTGTTGGGATGATGAAAATTCAGTTGAACTCCAGGATCATTCATATAAAACAGATGTCACATGTTTAATCTCCTGTGTGTACATGTGTCCGGTACCAATATGACCCTGTGGTGGGAACGGACCAAGAGTTGGTGAAACATAAATCTTCTTTTATCAGAAACCAAAATATGAGATTCGTTGGAAGATCATTGAGAGCACAGACGGAAACAACTACACCTTCGTTGACCCCACTCAGCTGCCGTACAACCACAAGTGGGAGTTCCCACGAGACAAACTCCGTCTGGGTACGCAACTGTGTGTGTGTGTTGCTGTGCTTATTTATTTGTGAGGACCACTTCATACACAGCCCGAAGGAGTTAAGATATTTTGTCTGGTCCTCACTTTTCAACGAGCTGTTAGAGGATTGAGTTTGAGGGTGAAGTTCAGGCATTTTGATTGGATGGTTACAGTCAGTGGGTGTGTTGTGTGTCCTTGACCTTGACCTTGGATGTCCTTGGCTCACAGGTGCAGTTCTGGGTTCGGGGGCCTTTGGGAAGGTTGTGGAGGCAACAGCGTACGGACTGGGAACAGACGACGTTACCAGAGTTGCTGTCAAGATGCTCAAACGTCAGTTCTTCACCTTTTCTGTCAGTATGCTTGTAGTTGTCATCTCACATGTGATGATATCATCTGATTTGTTGACGTGCAGCGAGTGCTCTCTCAGAGGAACGTGAAGCTCTGATGTCTGAGCTGAAGATCCTCAGTCATCTTGGTTACCATGACAACGTCGTCAACCTGCTGGGAGCCTGCACTCAGGGAGGTAAACTTACATCCTGCTTGTTTGATAAATGTCAGGTGAATTTAAAAAATGAAAACCTGAGCATCTGACATGTCAGTATGGACCACTCACATGAGAGCCACAGACAGAATGTCAAAAGGTTTGCTGTATGTGTGATGCTGTAACCTTTGACACCCACCAGGCCCAATGCTGATGATCACAGAGTACTGTAGCCATGGCGACCTGCTCAACTTCCTACGGACTCACGCTCACAACTTCATGACATCCGTTCTGAGTGTGAATGAAGCTGAGGAGGAGGTGTTCTATAAGAACCAAGGGACCCAGAACTCCAGAGTCAGGAGGTTTGAGCCCACTAATGATTTGTCTTCAAGGTTAAAAAATTCAGTAAACCAATTTTTTTGTCAGTCTTAATGTAGCTTAAGATGACAAACAAAGTCATTCCAGAAGACTCAAATGTTGAGTTTGGAGTTCTGACGTCCAATCATGTGTGTTTTAGTGACAGCGGAATCTCGTGTTGTTCAGAGTATCAGGAGATGATGGCAGTTCAAAACCAGAAAGGTAACACACCTGAACACACACACAGGCTCCTGAACTATGAGGGGTTAGCAGCAACTATTCCCGGCTTAGTCAGGACGTCACAAAAGGGTTAGGGTCACCTACATAACCCCCTGACCTCACCTGTCTGATTGATGTCACTCCAGTCTCACCCTGTCTTGCCCTCAGGTGTGCACACAGACAGCCTGTCTGTCTGTGACCTCATGGCCTTTTCCCTCCAGGTGGCTCAGGGTCTCGACTTCCTGTCCGACAGAAATGTGGGAACACACACACACACACATGCTCACACTGTTATATATGTCAGCAGAGCTGTAAATGTCTCTCTCTCACCTGTCAATCACTCAGTGTATCCATAGAGACGTGGCAGCGAGGAACGTATTGTTGACTCATCGACGTGTTGCAAAGATCTGTGACTTCGGTTTGGCTCGGGACATTCACCATGATGACAGCTACATTGTCCAGGGAAACGTCAGTACACACTGTCAGAGTAAACAAAAGTAAAAAAACAACAACAACAGGAGCAGGGCCCTGAAGCATGATTAGTGCTTAGAATTTTCATTTAAGGTTTAATTCAGACCAACTAACCCTGACCTGATATCCACAGACAGTAGAAGCAGTATCACGGTGTTGTTGTATAGATGTCTATATCTGTTTATAGTATATTTACTGTTAATGTTGAACTCTTCATAGAACAGTTGTAGTACAGTGTCATTTGAAAATTCTGTTTTACTGTGATAGGCTCGTCTCCCGGTGAAGTGGATGGCGCCGGAGAGCATCTTTCAGTGTATTTACACGCTGCAGAGCGACGTGTGGTCGTATGGCGTCTTACTGTGGGAGATCTTCTCTCTGGGTAATTCTGATCTCATGCTGATCATATTGATTGGTCACTCCAGTTAAATGTCTCTGAGGACAGCAGTGTCCTCTGTTGCTGCATGCATTAGACCTGTGACATCATCATATCATCCCACTCTCAGGCAGGAGCCCATATCCAAATGTTGCCGTGGATACCAACTTCTACAAGATGATCAAAGATGGCCGCCACATGTCTCAGCCAGACTATGCTCCAGCAGAGATGTAAGACGACACATGATTGAAAGTTAATAAAATTGTTTTGAATTCGGACTCGCTCACCTGTTCTTGCAGGTATCAGCTGATGTTGCTCTGCTGGAGCCTGGAGCCCGCCCAGAGACCAACCTTCAAAACCATCGCTCAGCTCATCAACAGGCTCCTCCCCTCCGCTAATGACATGTCGCCAGATCACAGCCAGTCTCCGCAGGGGGGAGCGTACAGGAACATTGAAGAGTTCAAAGAAGAAGAAGAGGAGGAAGAGGAGGTGACTAGAGAGATGGTGAAGAGGGGAGAAGAAGACGGGAGCGGACCGAGAGGTAAAGAACACACAACAACATCAACTGTTCCTAAGACACAGTGAACTGTCAACCTGACATCACATCCTGTCCGGCTCCTCAGAGCGCCGTGACGACGGAGATGAGGAGGAGACAAAGATAAAAAACATTTATCAGTCTTCTTGATCGTCCAATCGAAACCAGCTCATCACTGTTTGTTATCCCAGTTGAACCAGAGCTGCTCATCACTGCTGAAAACTTTATGGACAAATGAGGTAACAATGAAACTTTATGGAAATTTCACATGGACAAACCTCAGAACAAACATCAAAGGTTGATTGTTGTCATGGTAACAGAGATCAGGATTTTTGATTAACATGATGGATTCATTATCATCTCATTAATTGATTTGATGTTTTTGATCTTTTGGAATCTGATTGATTTTTTTTAGTGATTGATATATTCTCTTACATATGCTGTAATTGTATGAAAAACGAATCAATAAAGTTTGTTTCAAACCTTTTGTGAACATCATCGTCTATTACCTGGCAGGTGAGGACTGGGTGGGGTCACGGGTGGGCCCTGTGGACTTTAGATTGTGATAACGAAGGGTTGTGACACGTTGCAGTTTGATTGACAGGTTGTGGAAGTTCTGGACTTCAAACTCATTAAATCCATTCAAACACATAAATCAGGAGAATAATAACGTTCACTTCCTGTTGCTCCGTGCTCTCATACATCTGTATCAGCTGCTGTATCGATAAAGTCATTAATCATTCTCAGCTCAATAAAACTCATCGCAGGTCAGAGTCTGATCCTCAGACTTCAGATTTTAGAAGCACACAGAGCAGGAAGGAGCAGCGGATTAATTGGTGGATTCCCCTGAAGTCCTCAGGATGAAGCGGCGTCTGTCATCTCTGGAGTGGTGTCTTGCTGTCATTTCTTTTCTTCTTCTGATCTGTTGTGTTGGACTAATCGTGGTGTCGTGGCTCAGTCTCGGCTCTGAAGGTAAATGGATGAATCAATTAACCGATTGGCCTCTGGCGAGCCTGATGACGAGTGTCAATGCGTTTGTGCCAAGGTGCCGGCGAGCCTGTGGTGCTGAGCGGGCGGATGGTGATCACACAGGGTGCCGAGTTCTCTGAGGAGCTGACGAACCGCAGCAGTCCTGCCTTTAAAGCTCTGGCATTTGATGTCCAACAGCTGGTGAGAACATTGGAGAGACAACAGAAAGGCGACAGGGGGCCTCCAGGGGCCACATGATGTAAAACATGATGCATCACATCATCAACCTACAAGCATGCTAACTTGTTCGCCTCAGAAATATCTGTGTTGTGGGTTCCTGGCAATGCACACCGTGTCACGGGACTTCTCACACACACTGGTGATGTGTCTGTGATGCGTCCAATGAAAAATGATGATTCACCCTGAGCAGGCGATCGGACTGATCTGACGTCTGATTGGTCGACAGGTGTCAGAGGCGTTTGGCCTCACTGAGCTCAGGCGACTCTACAAGTTCTGTCAGGTGTTGAACTTCAGGTCAGATATCGGATTAGCACTCATTAATAACTGATCAATGACATGAATACAGGCCTCTTTAATTTGATGATGATTATCCCATTGATTGATGGATTATCAGGTTGTTTGTCAGATAATGTCTGACAATGGGATTAATCACATGCTGATATCTGTTCCCAGTCAGGGCAGCATCGTCGTCTCCTTCGATCTCTGGTTTTATCGCTTTATTGACGTGGAGGAAGTAGAGCAGCAACTGGGGGCGGGGCTTACAGAGGCAGACAACAGAGAATTAGTGATTGACAGGAGCAGCCTCCATATCACAGGTAAGTGAGATCAGAACAGTACAGTAGATCGGAGTAGAACATAACTGATCACAGTAGACCGTATAAAATTTTACACCGTATAAAAATAAAATAGATCAGAATAGATCACATACAATGGGATTAGATCAAATTAGATCACATTAAATAGATCAGATTAAAGGAAGGTTAGATTCAATTGAGTGAATTTTTTCTGCAGAGAAACAAGACATGACAACGGTCAGACCACCAACAGTCAGACCACCAACAGTCAGACCACCAACAGTCAGACCACCAACAGACAGACCACCAACAGTCAGACCACCAACAGACAGGCCACCAACAGTCAGACCACCAACAGACAGGCCATCGACAGACAAACCACCGACAGACAGACCACCTACAGACAGGCCACCGACACACAGACCACTGACAGACAGACCACCAAAGGAGACAACAGAGACACAGACGAGCATCACACCTACAACAGGTGACAACACAAGTCATTGATACACATCCTACACACTGTGCCCACTCTAATGTTTGTTTTGGTTTCCATAGCGATGTGTCCTCCTCATCAGAGACACTGCGCTGATCGATTGACGTGTGTTCTGATTGATCGTTTCTGTGACGGGGTCAACGACTGTCCCGATGCCTCAGATGAAGACACCACTCTCTGTGGTCAGAACTTATTTATTTATTTGTTTATTTACAGACATTGAAACTATCCTTGATTGTTTTATGTAAATATACTGTATATAGATGTTGTTTTAAGACTGATCTGTTTCCATAGCCACAATGTGTGACGGACAGTTTGTGCTGAGAGGACCGACAGGTTCCTTCAGCTCGTCCAACATTTCTGAGACAACTGTCTGTCGCTGGATCATCAGGTGCTACGACTACACACATTATACACAACATATGCACATGTTATACACTGTGTGTAGAGCCAACACAAACATTGTGTACACATGACAACATGTCTTTGTTGATGTTTGTGTTGATTTTAGAGTCGATCAAGGTTTTTCGGTTCAGATCAATTTTTGTGAAACACAACGAAACATCAACCTGAAGCTGTATGAAGGAGTCGGACCAGCAAAACTGCTCACAGGTAAACCAGCCGACCCACAAACTCGGTGAACCACCAGTTCTGAAGATGGCATTGGTGCACCGTGACATTTGATAAAGAGGAAGAAGACTTAGGTCACCTAATAACATGTTGATCTGATTTGTAGCCGAGCTCTCGGGCCACGCCCCTCCTAGGACAGTTTGGCTGCTGACGGACCAATCCACTGTGGAGTTCATCGTTGATGATGTCATCAATCTGTCAAGATTCAATGCCACCTACAGCGTTGCCGATCTGTCCAGCCTCTCCGGTAACACGTCACACCTCAGGTGACCCTCTTTGATCTGTTGTTGGCTGATTGTCTCTGTGTCCATCTCAGATCAACAGAAACTGACCTGTACCTTTGAGCAAGGCTTCTGTTTCTGGAGGCAGCAGGACAATGACGATGGAGACTGGATTCGAGCAAGCGGCTACACGTTTCCTCCCCTGACCGGCCCAAGTTTCGACCACACGCTGGGTAACAGCTCTGGTGGGTTTGATGTGGTTGATGTCATCAAATGTAGTGGGCTGTTGTTATTGATGTATCACGGGTTATTGATCCATTAAAAACCGGCAGGTTTCTACATTGTCACACCTTGGACTCCCGGCCAATGGCTGAAGAGCTTCAGGATCCACAGCCTTCCTCTGACTCCTCCCCCACAGCCCATGTGTCTGAGCTTCTGGTAAACAACTACAATAAACATGTAAACAACAAAAAACAAAAGCCAGAGACAAGTGTTAGCAGCGTTAGCTCAGCTTTACTGAGGAAAGCATCGCTAGCTTCTGTGATATGTGGGCGGAAGCAGACTTTCAAAATAAAACCACTTCATACCAGTATGATTTTTCTTACGAATAAATAATATAACAGAAAATTAATGTGCGTTAGAACGTAGAAAATTTATAGTGGTGGTTTCCACACATACCCTAACCCGTCACCAACTACAATACGAACAAACAACAGGTACCACATGTTCGGAGAAGATGTCCACCGTCTCAGAGTTCTGCTGCTGCGATCAGACCCTGCAGTCACCGTGCTGTACCAGAGAGATGGTAACTATGGTGACAACTGGAACTACGGCCAGGTGACCCTCAACTTCACAACAAAGGCCATGGTCTGTGACATCACCGAGCGATCGTGTCATTGATCCTCAGCAATAGGTGATCGGTGGCTGTGTGACCTCTGACCTCTGCAGGTGGTGTTTGAGGCTCTGAAGAAAGGAGGGACAAGGAATGACATTGGCCTGGATGACATCACTCTGACTGCCAATCCATGTGGCCCCAGCCCCCCTGAACCAACAAATGTCCCACCACCAACCACCCCGGCCCCTATACCGGGTGAGACAAAGACACCACCCCCGAACAAGATTCAGACCACGCCCCCAAGCCAGGTGCTCTTTAAAACACGCCCACTCAAAGCTTACTGATGATGACTGACTCCCCTCTGCTCTCATTGGCTCAGCTGACTGTGGAGGGCCCTTTGACCTCTGGGAGCCGAACTCCACCTTTAGCTCACCAAACTACCCACAGTCCTATGGGAAAGAGGCTCAGTGTGAGTACAAGTCCAGTGATATCATGTGATCTGTGATGGTATGTTTACCTGTCATCTGTTATTGTGCAGTCAGTTACTCATGCTGCTTTGCCGCAGGTCTGTGGACTCTCCACACGGAGGAGGGTCGAAACATTCAGCTCCACTTCCTAGACTTTGATGTTGAAGCAACCTATGACGTTGTGGAGGTGCGGGACGGGGCGGGATCAAACTCCACCTTACTGGGTGAGGAGGTATTACCCATGATGCTCTTTGGCATTGTCGTGCCTCATCTTCCTATATTAACATGTGTTTTTTTTTTTCAGCTGTCCTCACCGGGAAAGATGGCCCCACCCATGACTTGTTCTCAACAACCAATCAGATGACAGTGTGGTTTTTTTCAGATGCATCGGGTCATGGCCGAGGATTCAGTGCTAACTTCACCTCTGGGGTCGACCTGGGGTCACCAGGTGAGTGAGAGGTCAGAGGTCATCAGAGCACAGGGGTAGAGAGGATTAATGAGGATGATGGATCATTTATTTAGATTATTGATTATGGTCTCGTGGTCTGTGAACAGCTCCATGTGCAGCCAGTCACTTCCAGTGTCAGACAGGAAGTTGTATCCATGGAAACAGTCACTGTGATGGTGTGGTGGATTGTCCTGATGCATCTGATGAAGCTGATTGTGGTGAGTTTGACGACCTATACAGGATCAATGACATCATGGATCACTTTGTACAGCAGGTATCATACCTGACTGGTTTCAGTGGAAATAAAACCAGTGTTTTCAGAACAGTCACAGTTCTTAAAGCAGTAAATTACTATGTATTGTTGTTAATAATGATAACAATTTTAAATTCCTCCCAGACCTGGAGACGGAGCTGGTTCCACAAGGTTCGACCTCCTGTTCTCTTACAGACTCTTTCTGTGGGTTAGTTGTGTTACAGGTCAACGGGTCCAATCGTCTCCAGTTTCAGCTCATCTCCACTATATATACTGTCTGTTCTCAAAATTGGACCCATCAGCTGTCTCAATTCACCTGTCAGTATCTAGGCTACAGGTAACTCACCCATCTCACGTCACATGTCGGCACCTGTCTCACCTCTCTTGTCGGTACCCGTCTCACTTCACCGTTCGGTACCTCTGCAGGTCGGGGGAAGCGTCCCTTGTTCCGTCTTTGCCACAAGATTCGCCTTTTACAACCGTCACAGTCACCAGCAACAGAACCATGGAAACCTCAATCAGGTAGAGTCAGAAACAGAAACAGGAGCAGATCTGTAACTAAACTAGAACCGGTTGAATATTTATATGTAAATATTTTATATTTCAACACAATGTGTTTAATTGAATAATTTAATTGAAGCTAATGACTGTATGTTTCAGTGCAACCTGCCCCACCGAGGAAGTGATTTCATTAAACTGTGACAACCAACGTGAGCAATGGTTCTCCTTCTTCACCAAACATCATCGCTTTTTCTGAAACTGGTTTCACACAGAACTAGAACAGAGTCTGATAAAGTGGAAGGGGTCTCAGGCTAAGAGAACTGATAAACCAGTTGTGTGTGTTTTAGCTTGTGGAGTTCGTCAAGTCACTAAAACAACGGAGACGACTGACCAATCGGAGGAGAGGAGGCCTGGTAAAGGTTAGAAGATGAACGTCTGACACGGTCCTGGACATGTCCTTGGAGTTTGTACATTCATTTTTGTGCTTTGTGTTTAGCTGTGGGCCGGGTGGTGGGTGGAGCTGATGCAGTGAAAGGGTCATGGCCGTGGATCGTGTCTCTTCAGTGGCGAGGAAGTCACATGTGTGGAGCCTCTGTGATCGGCAGTGACTGGCTGCTGACTGCTGCTCACTGTGTCTACGGGTGAGATACTCATTGTGACTCACTATGCTAGAATCTATAGAGAGTGTAACTGGACACGCGTCATGTCTGAAACACTGATGTCACTTACCCCCTCACAGGAAAAATGTCCACCTCCAGTACTGGGCCGCTGTCTTTGGGCTTCACGCTCAGAGCAACATGAACGCTGCGCAGGTTCAGACCCGACGAGTTGATCACATTGTCATTAACAGACACTACAACAGACAAAGCAAAAATGCGGACATTGCCATGATGCATCTGGAGCAACCGATCAACTTCACCCGTCAGTAACCGCAGTGATTACATTCACTCTGATTTATTCCAAATAAATTATCCTAACTGATGATTTCAAATGATGGTGTGAAATACAACTTTCCCGTATGAAATGAGTTAGAGTTTTAGGATCCACAATGATACAAGTTTCCTTTAATGAATGAACATCTGTAATGTATAAATCCTGAAAAGTATAAATCCTCAAAAATGTGTCTTTCAGAGTCGATCCAGCCCCTGTGTTTACCTGCCGAAGGTCAATTGGTCAAACCAGGAGAACATTGCTTAATCGCTGGATGGGGACGAGACGCTGAGGGTGATACAAACATCTCCCTCTCTCTCTCTCTCTCTCTCTCTCTCTCTGGTCTGTCTGACTCATCTGTCTGTCCTACCTGTCTCTCTCAGGTCATCTTCCAGATGTTCTCCAGGAGGCGATGGTTCCTCTGGTGGCTCAGGATCAGTGTCAGCGTCAGTTACCTGAGTACAACATCACCTCCAGCATGCTGTGTGCTGGGTTCCCTGAGGGTGGAGTAGACTCCTGTCGGGTAACCACTCACCTGGTCCCACCTCATCTCACAGAGTTCACCGGCTGCTCATCCGCACATTATACGTAATGTTTTTTTTACAGGGTGATTCTGGTGGTCCACTTATATGTCAAGAAGATGGATACTGGACTCTGATTGGTCAGTATCTCCCTAAAATAAGGGACATCCAATACATACACACAGATCCAGGAGATCACAGTGGCTGCCTTGTGCAGGGTTTGCAAGAACGGGGGATAAACATTTACATAATGCTGCATCTTAACAGTTTAATGCTAATTATAAAACAAGAGCTCAACAAATATGGATCACAGTATGGAATTCCCTCCCTGGTGTTTCATGGACTGAAGGAGGGCTATGTTCTGATTGGTTCCTGCCAGGTGTGACCTCATTTGGGAGTGGCTGTGGACTACCTCAAAAACCTGGAGTGTACGCCAGAGTGTCTGCCTTCAGCTCATGGATTGCCAGAACCAGACGCTCCTCTCTCTCCCCAACAGGGCACTACTCATCCCTACGGGAGCATCTGATTGGTTGATCCATGACTCATCGTCCCAGTTTGGGAGTGGTCACAAGTTGTACAGCCCACCTCTTCAATCTTCAATAAGAATGATACTGATGATGATGATGATGAACCAATGAGTACATCATTCTCGATGACACTGACTTTATTAGCTATGTAACTATAATCATAAAAAGTCAACGGAATAAACATTTGAACTTATGAATCTGTATGAGTTTCAGTTTTTCAAATATAAAGTCTGAGTTTTTAAAAGAAACTGAACGAACGAAGACCAACTCCAGCACAGTGGGTGGCGCTAACGGCACCTTACACGTTATGTGCACCCTCCATTAAACAAAAAAAAAAAAGTTCCGGAAGTGACATCAGATCGTGCCCTCGGCTAGCAATCAGCTGTTAGCAGGTGATTTGTTTGGACTTTTATTGAACAACAACAACTCTGCGTCACAACCACTTTACCTCAGACCCGCCGATACTAACTATCGGCGGGTTTTAGCGGTTAGTTCTACAGGGCTTGTTTGCAGCGGTTATCTCTGTGTAGTTAGTTTGTAGCCGTTAGCATTGTTAGCTGTGTGTTGCTAGTTTGTAGGTGTTAGCAGCGTCTAGCTGGTTTGAAGCTGTTAGCAGTGTGTGGCTAGTTTGTAGGTGTTAGCAATGTGTAGGTAGTTTCTAGCTCTGTCTAGCTGTCAGCTGTGTGTAGGTTTTTGTAGCTATTAGCTGGTGCAGATAGTTTGAATATGTTAGATGCGTGTTTGTAGCTGTCGGCTCTGCATAAACTCCTATTCACCTGGACATTGATTGATTGATTGATTATGTTGTTGCAGAGCTCCAGTATGGGCACAGAGACGAGATGCAGAGGTGGAAAACTCAGAGACGACGGGAAAGAGGACGAAGATGACTTCTATGACTGTAAGGAGTCAATGGAGCCTCCAGACATGAGCGTGAAGGAGGAGACCCGCCCAGAGACAGAAAATGATCCAAAAGACAATGAGAGACTGACTGAAACAAGAGACAATGCAGAGACAGATCAAGGACAGCTGGACGACAGGCTGCAAGACTTGGAGATAAAGGAGGAGAAAAGAGAGGATGTCGAGTTTGATGATGAATATCTTAGTGAGTTGGAGAAAGAGCTGACGGATGAGGAGAGAGAGGTAATTACCAAACAAATCCTTCCACATATGATGAACATGGTCATACAGACCTCAGTCCATCAGTTCCTGGTATCGGCCGATACTTTGACTGTCGATGAAAAGGCAACCACATTCACCACATTCCCAATAAATCATTGTTTACTGTGGGTTTCTAACCTGGTGGGAATATCTCCATGAGATGCAACTTTAGACTGAAGCATCAAACTGCATTTGACTATCTATTGTTTCCTGTTTGAAAAAAACCCTTTAAACAGGGTGTGTAAAGATGCTTCAGGTGCTGCTGTAAGTCTGAGCTCATCTGTCTGTGTTTCAGAGTCGACAACAGCAAAGTTTAATTCTGAAGGAAAAGGGAAACATCCAGTTTAAAGACAAAGGTGAGTTCTGGATCACCCACTGGTGGTCTGATGGTTTTTGTATACAGTCACTGAAGGTCTGATTATCTGTGATCTGGTGTGTATAGATTATAAGGCAGCAGACGTCACATACACGGAGGCCCTGCTTCTGTGTCCCGTGTGTTTCCGCAGAGAAAGATCAGTACTGTTCTCCAACAGAGCTGCAGCCAGACTGCACCTGGTAACAACATGCTAACATGCTAGACCCATGTTAACAGTGACATTAGCATGATGCTAATGATGTTTCTCTGTCAGGATCTAAAGGAGCAGGCGATCTCAGACTGCACCAGAGGTGAGTGATGACATCACGGCATCCAATGATTAAACCTTGTTGCCATAGTAATAGAGCTAGGATTGTATTGTTACCGCAGCGATAGAGTTGAATCCAGATTATGTGCGGGCATTGCTAAGGAGGGCGGAGCTCTATGAACAGACGGAGAAACTGGATGAGGCCCTTGACGATTACAAGAAGGTTCTGGAGCGAGACCCTGCCCAGACCACTGCCAGACAGGCCTGCATGGTGAGTTCACTGACCACTGGACAAATCAGATCTGGATCAATGATTCTGGAAGAATATAACCTGTGTCTGTCTCTCTCTCAGAGATTACCTCAGCAGATTCAGGAGAGAAATGAAAAGTTGAAGGAGGAGATGCTCGGTATGTACTGCACCACGGTAATTACCAGAATGAATCCATAAGCCCATCACTGATCATCATGTTCCCTCAGGAAAACTGAAGGATGTTGGGAACATGATCTTGAGGCCATTTGGACTTTCCACCAACAACTTCCAGGTGAACCAAGATCAGTCGGGATCGTACTCGATCAACTTCGTACAAAATCCGAAGAGGTGATGTCATCGATGGGACCGCCTATCCCGATCTCATCAGAATGTAACAGCTCTACTTTTCACTTCAATAAAGTTGAATTGAACAGTTTCGTGTTTGAAAATGTTTACAATGGAAGCTGGTTATTGGTGAGGCAGTGAAGGGGAAGCAGAAAACTCAGCAAAGTTTCAAGGTTTTAATATGATGAACTAACAAATACAAGGACGAGTACTGATTGGTGCTGATCACTGAGCTCTCCGGGACAGAAGCATCTCTCTGATGTTATCTTCAGCTTCTTTCACACTGCGTTCGAGGTACACCTTCTTCTGCTGTAGAGAAAACACAGTCAGGACCTGGACTCGCCCATGGACACACTGACACAGACAGATGCACAAACACACAGTGTGTACCTCTAACTCTTTAATCTTCTCGTCAGCTGTTTTCTGTTTGTCCATCAGCTGATTGTTGATTTCCTCTTTAGACTGCAGGATGAACCTGAAACACAAACATGAGTTGTTCAGCAGCTGTCACTCTAACAGATCAACATAAGCTCACTTCCTGTCGCGTTGTTGCCATAGAGACAAAACAACCGAAGAACCAGCTGTATAATGCGTGACATGAGATGTCAAGGTGTAAATAAACTGGTTGTCATGGAGACTCACATGCGCCCCACTCCCTCGTAGAGTCTCGTGTTGTCAGGCAGCGTGGTGATCTCCGCGTGTGTTAGCTTAGCATGTTTATGTACACATGTCAGCTGATCGATCTGCAGATCTGCCAGTTTCACCTTCTGCTGGGTGTCAATCATCTTCACCTGCAGCTCGGAAAAGGCCTGAGGAACCAATCACAGCGAACCAGATTTCATTTAAAAAGCCAATCAGGGATAATTAAAACCTGCGCACTGCAAACAGCTGATCATTCATTATTGGGAAAGGAGGAGAGAGACAAAGACAGGAGGGAGTTAGGAGAGAAAGACACGAAGACGCAGGGAGAGAGACAAACAAACAGACAGCAACACTGACAGGGAGAGCGAGAGAGAGAGACAGACATTTTCCTACCTTCTTTAGTTCCAGATCGATCGTCGCCGCCATCTTCCACAAGTCTGAGCCGGAAACAGCGCGTGTTCTTCTTCGTCAGTATTTTCAGCAGGTGACGTTTATTAGCGCCCCCTGTTGTTCTTCTGGTGGACGAGATTCTGTGAGTTTTGCTTATTTAGCAACCATGCCTCATTGAGAATTTTTTCACAGGCTTCGAGAATAAAGTGTAAATGGTCGAGATTAAAGCTGTAAAATTACAAGAATAAAGACATAATATCAACAGAAAACGGTGCGAGAAAATGTTTTTTTTTCCGCATAAATAACGAGGCAGACTTTAGTGGAGGGGGAAACAGATGGAATTGGTGGACTGCACTGCTGTCAAACTGGCCAAAACCCACGTATTTAGGCCTTTGTTAAATGCACGATCCGAACAAGCAGACAAGCAGGATTAGGGCATCCGGTTTTCAAAATAAGATATTGGAAACATAAAATGAAGATTTTGTGATATCCAGGTGGTATGAAAACAAACTGCTCCATGATTTCTGGCAATGCCTGATGTATCTGAATAGAAGACATCTCTGACTACTGAAACACTGGGAACCATTCATTTTTACTGTGTCAGTGTGGAGAAATGTGTAGTGTAATAGAAAGTTTGCATAGAAACTCTGATTGAACTCTTTCCTTTTATCAATGCTCCTGTGCTGCACTAACAGTTATTTACATATTGTACCTGGGGTAGTTAGGTCCTTATCCGTGTAACATATTGACTGAGAATAGAATAGAAAGACTTTGTCAATGTTTACATCAAGTAAACATCGAGATTAGGAGAATTTATTAGGATTAGGATTTAACCTCTTAACCACTTAACCTTATCACTGTGTAATCTAAATTACCAACAGTTATAGTTCTGTGTGCTCTTCTTCAGAAACAGTCTTGCCTTTGTCTCTTTTGTCCCAACTATATTATTCTCCTTCGTTGACACTGAGCAGGGCCCCCTTTAGAAATGCTCTGATGGTTTTTCTTACTTCTTACATCATTTTGTTCTCAACTAATCTACGATGATACCCGGTAAGATTTTAAACTTGAATCCTTTGTTAAAATCTGATGACTAGATCTGTTGCCTTAGTGTTATAGAAGGTCACCTACATCGATTAACTGATAACATTATTGATCCCTCATCAGAAAAACACCCTGATATTTATAACATGTCATGAATACAGTCTAAACAAATAGAAGGTAGTCATTTTATTTTATTAAGTTATTTAAACCAATGCAACAGAGAAAAACAGTCAGAATCACTTCCTGTGGCTTTGTTAAAGTTTTCAGGTTGTTAGGTTTGTGAAATCAAATCTACTCTATGTGTTGTCTAATCTAGACTCACACTGCTTCTGTTTCCACATGAACTGTCTGTCTCAGTGGAACACGGTCTGTCTCCAGTGTTTGTCGGGTGTGAACGGCCATAGACAGTCACTGATAGCAGAGGTGAAAGGTCGCGGCTCCACATTCAGATTCAGCAGCTGAAGACGAGAACAGTTCAGACGACTGTTGATTGGACGAAGAGCTGAGGAGGAGGCGGGCTGCTCCGTCAACTGTATACACACACACACACGACACAACAAACACTAGTAGTTTTTAAAACTGCAACTCTGGCAAACACTTCAATTAATGTTATAATGTCTAAACAAATTTTAGCGATAAACGTGTTAATGAACATATTTACAGGAATCAGGTGATTGAAGGGCAGCTGGAAGGCCTGCGCGATGGCCACACCCATCTCATATTTGGTCATCTGTTCATTAGCCGAGAAGTGAAAGATTCCTCGGACGGACGGGTCCTGAAAGACAGACAGGTGGTGAGATGGAGGAGTCCTGAAAGTTATCCAGCTCTCTCCCTCTGACGGTCACCTGTCTTGCTCTCTCGGACAGCTTCCTGCAGACAGCTGCAACGTCCCGGGCGTCGGTGGGGAACCTCTGCTGGCAGTGATCCAGGGTGCAGCTCTCCGTCGCCTCCTGAACCTTGACCCACAGCGATGTGACGGCGCTCTCCATCACCGTCTCCACCTCCCCGAAAAGAACAGGCACCCTGAGCACCACCGCACCTGAGAGACAGACAGGTGAGCACGAGGAGACAGACAGGAGAAAACAGACAGACAGGACAGTACCTGGACAGTGCCTCAGTGTCTCTCTCTCTCCCTCAAGTTTTGTACGTCCATAGACATTGAGTGGGTTTGGGACGTCGTCTTCTCCATACGGAGGATTCCGTCCATCAAACACGTAGTCGCTGCTGATGTAGAGGAAGAACGCTCCACACGCAGCTGCAAACACACGACAAACATGCTCATCACAAGTCAAGTTGACACACGTTAGCTCTGACATGTGACAGTGTCTTGTGATTGCTGACCTGCCTCCTTGGCGAGCGTGCTTGTGGCATTCACGTTAAGGTTAACAGCTGCATCTGTGTGTCTCTCTACAACATCTGGACGTCTCTCTGCAGCACAATGGATGATCACATCGGGCTGAGAGATCGAGAGAGAGAGAGAGTTCAGGTAAAAATAACAGACAGATGCAGACAGACAGGGAGTCATGTGTTCACCTTGTGCTTCTGCAGGAGTTGTCTGATGGCGTCTTCATCAGTGAGGTCACAGTAGAGGAGGCGGGGCCTGGCTCTCTTGTATCCAGTCCCAATGACCAACCAGCTGTTGTTCTCAAACTCTCTGCACACAGCCCGTCCTAATAGACCTGTTGCCCCGGTAACCAGAACCTTCAGATCCGCCATGGAAGCCATGTCCTCCTACAACACAAAGTAGCCCTTTGATACCACACCAGTACTACATCAGTACTTCATTTTCCATCTGCAATACTGTCAGTCAAAACACTTCCTGGATAAGCGAGGATTACGTAACTACTGGTGCAGAGATGTTTAATATTTGTTTTTACAACATTAAAATCTACAGTTACACCTGGCAATGCTAACGCTACCCTGCTAAAGCTCCATCGTTGCTGCTGATTTATTCTCAATAATGACATATTTTCATCTCTGCAGAAACAAGATGTGTCAGTTTTCATTAGGACTGATTCATTTGGATTTACGTCCTGTATTATATATATATATATATATATATATATATATATATATATATATATATATATATATATATATATATATATATATATATATATATATATATATATATATATATATATATATATATATATATATATATATATATATATATATATATATATATATATATATATATATATATATATATATATATATATATATATATATATATATATATATATATATATATATATATATATATATATATATATATATATATATATATATATATATATATATATATATATATATATATATATATATATATATATATATATATATATATATATATATATATATATATATATATATATATATATATATATATATATATATATATATATATATATATATATATATATATATATATATATATATATATATATATATATATATATATATATATATATATATATATATATATATATATATATATATATATATATATATATATATATATATATATATATATTGTACACATATAAGTGATGAAACGCGTCCTTACCTGCATTAGCATGAATTTCAGTGTATTTCAGGCTTGTCACTTGAGTAACTTTACTTCAGATCTCAGCGATGCGACAACAACATACCGGAAATACCTTTAGAAGCATCTGTTTACGTCGACGACTACCAATGACGTAACAGTTTCTCAAGGCGACTGCTGATGACGTAAAGGTCTCTTGACGCCCTGTCAATTTTTAAAAAACTATATCATAAAGTATATAGATATATTTTAACACATGTAATGTGCTACATATATAATATATATGTATAATATAAATTAATGACTAATCCTGACAGATCAGCTGTGTCCCGGAAACGGAAGTGCGGTAGCGCGCGGAGATTCGATCTTCCGAACAGCTCGCGCGCGTTCAGTCACTTTCGCATCTCGCGGGAAGAAGTGATTGGTCACCGATTATCAACCTATATCTGCCGATCAGACATGGCGACGCCACCGAAGAGACTGTGCCGTTCTCCGGCCAGTCCGACCGCGAGCGACGGCTTCTGGCGCAGAGAGAAGAAAATCTCCATCGAGGGAAACATTGGTGAGTTCCCCCTGTCTATGCGTGTGTTGAGCGCGGGGACACGGCGCGTTTCCGGCTGTCCTCCAGAGACATTCCGCTCCTCTTAGGACCGAAGCTAACTTCAGTCTCTTTGTCTCTATCCATCTGTCTCTGTCTCTTTGTGCGTCTCCATTCCTCCCTGTCTTTCTGTCTGTCCATCTCTTTACCCTCTCTCTCTCTCTCACTCTCTCTCTCTCTCTCTCTCTCTCTCCGTCTCTCTCCCCCCCTTCTGTCTGTCTCTGGTCCTTCTTCTTGTTTCTCCCTCCTTCTGTCTGTCTCTGGTCCTTCTTCTTGTCTCTCCCTCCTTCTGTCTGTCTCTGTGTCCTCTGTTTGTGTTGTTCTCAGCTGCAGGAAAGTCCACGTTTGTGCGTCTCCTCCAGGGGGCGTCAGAGGACTGGGAGGTGATTCCTGAGCCCATTGGAAAATGGTGCAACGTGCAGAACGACAGTGACGACGTTTACCAGGTGAGCGCAGCGACGACGTCACCTCATGTTCAGTCCTTTCCCCAGCGCTGATGACTTCCTGTGTCTCCAGGAGCTGAGCTCGTCTCAGAAGAGCGGAGGAAACCTCCTGCAGATGTTATACGATAAGCCGAGCCGCTGGTCCTACACCTTCCAGGTGAGCTCCTTACCCCGCCCCCCTCAGCCACAATAATAATAACCATTTTTCTAGTAGTTGTGATAGATGTAATACTACTTCTGTCTCTCTACCTGTCCGTCTCTTAGAGCTATGCATGCCTCAGCCGAGTTCGTTCTCAGCTTCAGTCACCGTCGATCAAAGTTCAGCAAAGTGAAAAACCTGTTCAGTTCTACGAGCGCTCAGTCTACTCTGACAGGTAACTGATTACTGTATGACAGGTAACTGGTTACTATTATCCCAGGTATCTGATGAGTACGGGTAATGGGTTGTACCTGTGTACAGGTACGTGTTTGCATCCAACCTGTTTGAGGGCGGGAACCTGTCGGACACTGAGTGGAGTGTGTACCAGGACTGGCACACCTGGTTACTGAAGCAGTTCACACCTGAGATCAACCTCGACGCCATCATCTACCTCAGAGCATCACCGCAGGTACCGCTGCTAATGCTAATGCTAATGCTGCTGTTACCGCTAATCTAGTACTGCTCCTACTTCCGCTTCTACTTTAGTCTGTATATTTTAGCACTGCCTTCGGGGTCCTGAGTATTTGTCTGTATATTTCAGCGCTGTATGCAACGGTTGCTCCAGCGGGGCCGTGGGGAGGAGGCGGGACTTCCTCTCGAGTATTTGGAGCAGCTTCACTTCAAACATGAGGCGTGGCTTCACCACAGGAGCCTCGGGTAACTCCACATCCACCACATGTCTACTGGCAATCAACTGTTCACAGTTTGCACTGCATGTCGATGTGAGGTCAGATCAGAATCAGAGAGTGTGTCTGTGTCTGTCCAGGTTGGACTTTGATTATCTGAATGATATTCCCATTCTGACTCTGGACGTTAACGACGATTTCAAAAACGATCGGATCCATCAGGAAATCATCATCGACAAGGTTTATTTCAACTTTTTTTCTCTTTCTGCTGAAAATTATATTTCACTGATTTCGGTAACCGGAGTGTGTTTCCTGCCACAGGTCAAAGACTTCCTGTCCACGCTGTAGAGTCATCCGCCAATCACAGCTTGGGGTGTGAAGAGTTGCTGTGTCAGATTCTGCATTTTTATTGCTGTTAAGAAGTTTTCTTCTTGTTCCTCATTTACATATTTATTTTTTATATTTTGTGTGTGTGTGTGTGTGTAAAGGATAAAACTGATTTTAGCTGTTTTAGCATGTTAGTTTGACTGATTGTCCCCACTTGTGCCTTCAGACCAGAGCGTGTTGGGTAATCATGACAATGCGTCCAGGTCAATAAAGAGGTCTCACCGGTTTCATTGGTTTCAAACTTTATTTTAAAACTGTCCAACTACAGTGATACACTGGGACTCCACGGCAAGTCAACTGGGATGGTTGTGAGACATGAGGTGAAGACCATCAGGGACAGAAAGTCAAACGTTTCTCTGAAGTCGTGACCGTTTCTTAAACTGAAGTTATTGTTTATCCAGAATAACAAGTTCAGTGGAACCCTGTAAATTTGCCCCTTAATGTGTAAACCCGCCCCTTAACCTGCAGTGATTATTAACCTCACCCATTCAACGAAAAGTTCATTTGTTTATTTTCAACCGCTTGTCCAAAAGGGGGTCACGGGGGGCCGGAGCCAAATACTGAGGTGTCTCTTTGACTACGTCTCACAAATCTGTGGTTTAGCAAGTGTTATTAACTATTAACTTTCAATAGAACTGTTGTGTGTGTGTGTGTGTGTGTGTGTGTGTGTGTGTGTGTGTGTGTGTGTGTGTGTGTGTGTGTGTGTGTGTGAAGGATAAAACTGATTTTAGCTGTTTTAGCATGTTAGTTTGACTGATTGTCCCCACTTGTGCCTTCAGACCAGAGCGTGTTGAGTAATCATGACGATGCGTCCAGGTCAATAAAGAGGTCTCACCGGTTTCATTGGTTTCAAACTTTATTTTAAAACTGTCCAACTACAGTGATACACTGGGACTCCACGGCAAGTCAACTGGGATGGTTGTGAGACATGAGGTGAAGACCATCAGGGACAGAAAGTCAAACGTTTCTCTGAAGTCGTGACCGTTTCTTAAACTGAAGTTATTGTTTATCCAGAATAACAAGTTCAGTGGAACCCTGTAAATTTGCCCCTTAATGTGTAAACCCGCCCCTTAACCTGCAGTGATTATTAACCTCACCCATTCAACGAAAAGTTCATTTGTTTATTTTCAACCGCTTGTCCAAAAGGGGGTCACGGGGGGCCGGAGCCAAATACTGAGGTGTCTCTTTGACTACGTCTCACAAATCTGTGGTTTAGCAAGTGTTATTAACTATTAACTTTCAATAGAACTGTTTTACACCAACCTCAGAATTGTATCTTCATGATGACACAACGCCACCATCCGTCCCATCAGGCCTTTCACCCCTTACCTTCATCTGGGCGTCCAGTTGGTCGTCCCGCTGTCGCCACCACGTCCTCTGGTGGGAGCACGCTGAGTCGCTTGTTGACTCAGATTTAGTCTGACAATTTTCTGGACACAAACTCAGCAAGAAGCAGGAACATGAAAACAAACCAAGAGAACAAGCTTTCGACCAATCACTGAGCTCTAGTTGAAAGAGGGGAGAGAGAGGGAAGGGGGGGGTACATTAAGTTCAACCATTAACTGAACAACGAATGAGAAGAGCCAAGAAAAACAGAGACAAAAAAGGCACAGGGTCGGTCAGGTTACAAGGTATCCTCTCGTCCTCTGCAGTCAGTCATTAATGTCCAGTCGTCCGTCCCTCCACTTACCCGTCAGTTCAGGTCATCCCTCCCTCAGTCGGCCACGCGTCCGTCAGACTGTGAGTATGTTTTCATTGAGCCTTTAATCCTTTAAGAACTTTCAGCAGACTGAGGTCACAGACTTCACACATGCCTGGAAACATTTGTGCATTTTGGAAGATTTTCAGTCGCAAGGTCACGTTCTCTTAGGATCTACGCGTGGACACGCGTGAAGACGTCCTCAGTTCCAAAGTGTGACCAGATTTAAGTTTAATGTTTGTCGTCAAAGAGAAAAGTAACTTTCTGTAATTTGTGTTTTCAGGTTTTTCCGATGGGAGTGAAGCCCTGAAAACATCTTTATTGTCTGTATTATTATTATTATTATTATTATTTGTATCCATCTTCACCATTTCACAGTTGAGTTAAAGATATGAACTTTGAGAATCTGTGAAAAGTTAGTGAAACAAAAACGAGATCACAGAAAGAGAGCGAGCGATGGGCTTCACCGAACTGCTGGACGAGGTAAATGTCCCATTAATGTAATGTGATTACTTGTATAGTTTTTGTGTGATTACTGCAGATCTTTAATAACTGTCATCTCATTAATCACTGATCAGCTAATGAAACATTTTAAAATCACTAATCAACATTGTGATGTCACAGCGACGTCAATGCATTATCAAAGTCACCTGACTGTGACTGACCATAGTACTAGCTTGTCTGTGATATCAGGATTTAAAAACCTGACCTCCAGTAAAGTCAATGACGAGCAAATGATCTACCAACTCACACCTGTCTGTAGCAGGTTGCATCCTGTATTTGGAGTATTATTATGTACTCTAATGCAACACTGCCCCTACAAATGTCTGTGTGTCTGTTGTGAGATGGACACAGATCACATGTAAGATTTGTGTGGCTAACCATGTCCCTTCGTCGTGGTGAGGTGGGGGGGTTTGGCAGGTACCAGTGGATCCACGTCACGCTCATCAGTCTTCCTGGTTTGTTGATGGCGAGTCAGAATCTGCTCAACAACTTTGTCTCTGGAATCCCCGCCCACCACTGCAGCCTGCCGGCCAATCACAGCCTCTCTAACCTGTCTCACCACCAGGTAACCCGTCTCATGGCCGAGTCACCTGTCTCTCCTCCGGGGAGCAGCTGATGGAAGAATGAATGTGATTGGTTGTTTCAGGTAGACGAGAAGCAGCTGCTCAACGTTTTCATTCCTCTGGACTCCTCAGGAAATAGACTGGACCGCTGCAGGAGGTGACCTGAACTTTTATATAGTGGCTCCCGGGATGTTTTATGGTCATGTGACCTGATGACATTTTGACTGACAGCATGCATCGTTATACATCATGTTATGTTCAACGTCCCTAACGACATCACTTCCTGCTCCTTCTACCTGCTCAGGTTTGTGGAGCCGCAGTGGCAGCTGTTAGCTGCTAACAGCTCAGCTAATCTCAGCCAGCTAAGGACAGAAGAGTGTGTGGATGGTTGGACATACGACCGCTCCGAGTTCCTCGCAACCACCGTCTCTGAGGTGATTTCCTTTTTGCGTCTCTGTCTGTCTGTCTGTCAGAGCCTGTCTCTCTGAACCTGTCTGTGTCTCAGTGGGACCTGGTGTGTTCGATGCGTCCTCTGAAGCAGATGATTCAGACCATCTATATGGGCGGAGTTTTGGCGGGGGCCATCATCTATGGCAGCCTGTCAGACAGGTGGGATTCACCTGTTAAAACATTAACCTGTCTCATGTCCCATGGGCCTGTCAGTAAGAGTCTGTCTGTCTCTCTGTCTCTATCAGGTTCGGGCGGCGATCTGTCCTCATCTGGTCATACCTGCAGCTGGGAGTTCTGGGCTGTAGCTCCGCCCTCTCTCCCTCATACACCTCGTACTGTATTTTTAGGTTCCTGAGCGGGATGGCGGTGTCTGGCATCATCCTCAATGGAGTCTCACTGAGTACCTGTCTCTCCACCTGTCTGTCTAAATTCTTACCTTTCTGTCCTCGTCTTTCTGATACGTGATCGTATGTGTGTCCTTCAGAGGTGGAGTGGATTCCCACCAAAGAGAGGACACTGGTTGGGACGCTCACGTCGTTCTTCTTCACCTTTGGTCAGATGGTCTTAGCGGGACTCGCTAGTTGGTTGAGGGACTGGAGGAAGCTGCAGGTCGTCGTCTGTGTGCCATACTTTCTGTTCTTTGCCTACAGTTGGTGAGTGGAGACCTTCGGCCGTCTGATTGGTCAGGTGGTTCTTACATGTCTGCTCTCTGATTGGTCAGGTGGTTCTCAGAGTCGGCCCGTTGGTTGGTCCTGAACCGGCAGTCCGAGAAGGCATTGAAGAATTTACACCGAGTCGCTCGAATTAATGGAAAACCAGAGATGACTGACAAGTTGACACTGGAGGTACCTTTCACATGCAACATGCAATAGACGTGTATGATCACATCAGCAGCTGACATCAGTCTCATGTGACCCGCAGGTTTTGAACTCACACATGGTCAAAGAGATGGAGTCAAGTCGTTCGACGTTTACGGCGTACGACCTCCTGAAAACCAGAACGATGAGACGCATCTCCGTCTGTCTGATGGCCGTCTGGTAAGATCACCCACCCTCACTTAAAATGACCAGTACTCATGTTACAACCCTTTTAGCTCGGGGGAAAAGGGAATTAACATATACCTGTTAGAGCTACCAGTTAGAGCCTGTACTTACCTGCATACATCTGTAGTCACCTGCCTTAACTTAGCTTTTAACTGAACTACCTAACCCTGTATTCACCTGACTCATATGTTATCACATCTTCTCACATACTTAAATGTGCTTAGGCCACTTGCCCACTGAACTTAACTCCTAACCTGTCAATAGTAACAGTTCATATTTAGCTTCTTTGTTAAATTACACTTTATTCCATTTTTTAATTTAGACCTTACCCTTCGTCTTCGAGATGCCAGTTGTAGTTGTAGTTGTTGTATCTTGGGATACTGAACACACGCTGGAGGGCTTTTATTTAAACAGCGGTTACTGGGAGTGTTGCAACCATTTACGTTGGTGACATATTGGATAGATAATAACAATCACTCTTATGAATGATTGACTGTGGTGGACGGTCATGGTCACTGTTTGTCTTGCTGTCTGACCTCTTGTCTGTCTTTAGGTTCTCCACCAGTTTTGCGTACTATGGTTTGGCGATGGACCTGCAGAAGTTCGGGGTGAGTCACATGACACCAGCAGGGGTGTGGTTACATCAACATGTGGGGTTGTTGCATTTATAAAGAGCCTTACTCTGCTCCTATTGGCTGAGCTGCACCTTCATTGGTTGTTGGTGGTTTCAGGTGAACATCTACTTGATACAAATCATCTTTGGAAGCGTCGATATTCCAGCCAAGTTTTTCGCTCTGGGCATGCTCAGTTACTTGGGGAGGCGGGTCTCTCAGGCCATCTGTCTCTTCCTATCGGCGGCCGTCATATTCGCCAACATATTTGTCCCCACAGGTGATGAGAACACACAAACACACACAGACACACATAAAACAACAAACCCTCATGACCCCCTGTTTGACACCCACCCACAGACATGCAGGCCGTCAGGACAACCCTTGCGTGTCTTGGTAAAGGCTTCACCTCTGCGTCGTTCACCACCGTCTACCTGTACACTGGTGAGCTCTACCCCACTGTCATCAGGTGAGACACAAAACACTGACACTGGCCCTGAGCGCATTTCACAGAGAGGAGCTGCAGGATCCCCACGCTGAAGCACTTGTGTTTTTACATGTGTGTTTTCAGGCAGACAGGAATGGGATTTGTCTCCACCATGGCGAGAATCGGCAGCATGGCGGCACCTGCTGTCCTCATTCTGGACGAGGTGAATATTGTTTGGTCTCAAAGTCGTCACATCCTGAATCCATCAATCAATAGATTTATGAACCAAATGTGATCAAACATATAAAGAACAACAGGAAGTCAACTGAAGGTTACAGTGCTGAGGTCGTACTGACAACACCAATGGCTTTGTTTCCCAGGTGTTCCCTGCTCTGCCCAGTGTGGTGTATGGGGGCGCCGCAGTGCTGGCTGGAGGCTTTGCTTGTTTTCTGCCAGAGACTCTGAACATCCCACTGCCAGACACCATCCAAGATGTTGAGGAGAACTGGTGAGCTAATGACAAAACAGTTAGCTACATTCCGCATGTTAGCCTCATTAGCTGTCATGCAGTGTTAACTGCACAGCGGTATTAGCTTTGTTAACATTCCCCAATGATCCTAAACCAGAATGATGACAACACTTTTAGTTTTGTTCAGCACCAACCTGGTCAATAGCTAAAAATCAGAAATACTAATGTCTGTGTTTGTAGGTCTGGAAGAGGCCCCGCAACTCAACAGAAAGAAGACGTGTCCTTAAAGGAGGGCATGATCTCTGAAGAGGTCATTAAATCCTGTAGGGGCGTGGTCTCAAAGGACGTCATGACTTTAATAGAGCGAAAGGAAACAGAAGGAACTGGCCTCAATGCACTCTGACCAACCCAACGCTGCTACGTCACATAGTCTGTCACCACAGAGATGTCGATCCCTGATTATTACAGTTTTCACTATGGTTACTGCAGACGTCCACCACTGGCCCATAAACTCTTTGGTGTCTTATGTTTCTTGAAATACAGAGAAATTAACAATGATCATAGGAAACAACTGTGATGGAAAGTTGCTACTGATTTTTTTTCATTAATATTTGAACATTTTTTATTAAACTGGCGATGAACTTCTAATGTCTCATTACGGCAACCACAAACCTCAGCCCTGACCAATCATATAGAGGGACTGAATCTCAACCAATCACCAAGCTGCAATCATAAAGATGATAAAGGAGGATGGTTCAGTCATTAGATTAGATCTAAATGATGTCACCAGAGCCTTGCAATAATACAATCTAAGAAATGTGACATAGCAATATGAATACTGATGAATCAATAATATGTGTGCCGCATGAATAAAAATAATTTTCATTCATGTTGTTGTTGCTGTTTTTGCTTTGAGATGAAATGACCTAACCCTATCCCTAACACATAAATGAAGTTTATGGTAAAGGTCAGAGTTTATTTATTCATTAATATTCAGCTACCTGTTGTTACTTTGATTTGCACCAGAGTAGAGAACCTGGTTCAGAACCAATGGACTCATGGGGGGGTGGAACCCTCACCCTCACTCAGCTGTGTGTAATAATGTTCCCTCATTTCAATAGTGAGAAATAGCTGTTACAAGTCCAGTTCCTCCCATTCAGTGACTTCTGAGACTTGGCTCTCCACAGTATTAAATAAATACAGTATTAATTCAGTTGTTTATCTAGATTACAATGATTCACTGATACATGCTTGGTTAGTTGTTTAACTTATTAGATGTATCCTGTGTCACACTGATCATGATGATTTGATGTTTGGATTCATTAATATTTATTTTGTTATCATGGATTCAACACTTCCCTTCTGATGTTGTTCTTTCTTGTAAAGGCTAACGCCCCCTGGTGGTGCTGACACCCCAGCCAATCAGAGAGGATATGTCGTTTAACTGACGGGCGCTCCAGCCAATGGCATTGCACCTATGCGCCTGACAATGTTGTTGGGGGCGGGACAAAGCTCCGTGGGTCACAGCGGAAGAAAATGGCGGCCGTGGCTGCAGAGCCAGGAGCTGCGGCTGTTTCGACAGGTTCGACGCCGGCTACAGACAACGAAAGCCCGTCAGAACCGGGCCTGGAACTTCCAGGAGCCCCGCTGCAGCCTCAGGGTCCTCGGGAGTCCGGCCCGGCTGTGGAGCTGCTGGTTGTGCGTGTGGAGGATGCAGGGGATGGGGAGGAGCGCCGCCATGTCAGGCCGGAGCTGGAGCCCGCGGCGGGAAAAGCTCTGTGTGAAAACATCGGGAGGGAAGAACTGATCAACAACCTCCCGGTGGACCGGGTCAACATGGACCGGGTCTCTCCCGGACTACCGGGGGATCCCGAGGGCGGCGGGAACGTGTCTGTCCAGGCGGTGTACCGCAGCATCCTTCCGGACCCGCAGCCCTCCGCCGTCTTCCTGCACTCCTTCCCGGCTCCGTCACCCGTCAGCGAGGCCGGCCTGTCTTTGGCCGAACCTGCGGTACCGACCACCAACGTGACGACGGACCGGGCAGAGACAGCGGGACGAGACCGGGTATACACGATCCCGGTCCAGCCGGAGCTGAGGCCTGGGCCTGCGGAGGTCGCCCTGTTGGATATTAACGCAGACCGGCTGTCGGGCCCGGTGAGTCTGGACGGGCTGGACCCGGAAACCGGGAACATTAACAACTCTGCAGGGAAGGAGGAACCTCCGGTTCGCGGCCTGCGGGACTCGCCTCCCCCCTGCCGGTCCCCAAAGAGACGCACGATGACGGACAAGCAGGAGGAATCCGCCCGGCTCCTGCCCGAACCGGGTCCCCTCGCCACCTTCCAGGACCTGACTCTCGGCTCCGAGGTCCGGGTCTGCCTGGACCACGTCATCGATGACGCGCTGGTGGTGTCCTTCCGGAGGGGGGACAAGGTTTTCTCCGGGGTGCTGATGGACGTGTCCAGAAGGTGAGACATTAAAATATCACGTGTATTGAGGATATGACTTCATGACAGGTCATCAAACTGAATCAGTCATCTGCAGGGAATCCCTTTATCATCATCATCCATATCCACATATTATATGTATAGATATTTATAGATAGCAGGGGTCACCGTCATTTGTTATTATCATAGAAAATTAACGTTAACTTAAAGCTGCTCAGATCAGTCGATTTCTGATCTTTATGCTTTATTGTTTTTTGTCAATCACATGATCCATCACCATTCCATGATTGTTATTTAGGATGCTAGTAAATGAGACCACATAGGTTTGTTGTGTACTAAACTAGCCAGAAGTAACCGAAACACGATCGCATCAAGTTCTAAAGCCAATCAGTGAGCAGCAGACTGGTCAGCTGACTGTTGAGTCAAAGATGGAGTCAAACCAGATGTTGTTCAGTAGGCATTTTAAAGTTGAATGATTTTGTTCGTCTCTTGTTAATAATTCATACATCATGTGTTACTGCAGCTTGGTGATCTGGAGTGACTTGATGTTACATCAGTAGTTCATCCTTATAAAATCACGAGTGTCACTTCTAATGACCATAGACAATCAGACCTTTATAAACATATCGTATCCAGCAAGTTGTTATGCCACCTCCAAAGTTCTCACTCTCTTTTTTTTTTTTTTTAGGTTTGGACCGTACGGAATCCCCATCACGGTGTTTCCGAAACGAGATGATTGCAGTCGACTTCAAACATCTCTTCAGTCAACTCCTGTTACCAGTGATGACACATCCATCAAACAGGAACAGGACACCAATAGCCCCCCAACCCCCCCTCTCCATCTCCCCTGGACTGCCAAGCCACCACCATTGTTCCAGGAGGGGGCACCGTACCCTCCTCCTCTGTTCATCAGGGACACCTACAACCAGGCTTTACCTCAGCCACTGCCACGAAAGATCAGACGGCCGAAGCGGCGCTATCGCTGTGAGGAGCCGACCTCCATCATGAACGCCATCAAGCTCCGCCCCCGCCAAGTACTCTGTGATAAGTGCAAAGGCGTGGTGTCAACAGGCGGGAGCAGGGAGGCGCGACGGGGCCTAGTTGATCTGAGGTGTGAGGAGGCGTCTCGGCGGCGGAGGGCAGCTGAGGGGCCGATCTCCTCAGAGGTCAAGAGGCTAAAGAGCGATGACAAAGGTGGACGAACGGCCACTGACAGACGGGCAACATCGGGAATCTGTGTGTCATCATCCTCTCGTCGCGTGCTGAGGGGCGTGACATCATCCTCATCATCATCGCCGTCGTCATCTTCGTCCAGCCACATCCGTTTGAAGCTGAACTCTAAGAAGGCACTGGCCAAAGATTCTGCTGGTGATCGCTCCAAAGCGCGGCAGGCTCTGAAGAAGCTGGGGAGGAGCTCCCAGCCTCCACCACATCGCCAGCCCAAAGACCAGAGTCAGAACCAGGACCGCACCAAGGCTGTGACCCGAGCGGCCGCCCTGCAGAACCACAACCAGAAGGTCCACTTCACCCGCCGCCTGCAGCACCTCAGCGGAGCCGCCGTCAGCTCCAGCTCCCACGCACCGCTGCCGCCTAGAATGCGCCTCAAACCTCAAAGGTATCGTACCGATGATAACCAGGCTTCCCCACCTACCCCACCCAAACAGAGCACTCGCTCATCGCCTCCCAAACACGCTTTAAACCCCGCCCCCACACCGGACCTGGTCCCACCAACCGCCCTGCCATTTGTTTCTGAAGCATCCCCCTCCTCCACCTGTGCAGTCAGTGTTGTTGAGGAGACACGTGAAGCCTGTACAGATCCGGGAGGAGAAAGAGGGGGAGATGAGGGTCCTCCACCACCGCCCCCCTCCTCCTCCTCCTCCTCCTTTTCGTCCTTGGACTCATCCCACTCAGAGTGCGGCTCCTCAGAGACCTTTGACCCCCCGCCCACTGGAGAGCCACCCTCCTCATCCTCCCTCCTTGCTCCTGCCCCCTCTCCTTCCTCGCTTGCTCCTTGTTACCCCCCTTCTTCCTCACCTGTAACCCCTCCCCTTAGATCTGACGGTGAGGAGCCACAGGTTGGCGGCGGCGAGGAGGACGAGGAGGGAGGTGAACTGAAGAGGCGTCGTAAGTCTTCCACATCCTCCTCCTCGTCCTCGTCTTCGTCGTCTTCCACTGTCTTCTCTAAGTCTGTGTCCAAGTGTCCTCTTCCAGATGGCCGGACTGTGTGTGTAGGTGACATCGTCTGGGCAAAGATCTACGGTTTCCCTTGGTGGCCGGCTAGAGTGCTTGGCATCACAGTCGTGCGGCGTAGTGACACAGGACTGGCGGTGCGGCAGGAGGCGAGAGTCTCCTGGTTCGGCTCCCCCACCACCTCCTTCCTGCCACTCGCCCAGTTGTCGCCCTTCCTGGAGACCTTCCAGTCTCGCTTCGATAGGAAGAGGAAGGGGCCGTACCGCCGTGCTATCGCAGAGGCCGCTAGTGCAGCCAAACAGCTAACGCCTGAAGTCCGAGCCCTGCTTACGCAGTTCGAGACGTAGCATCTGATAGTTCGACCCCACACTCTTCTAACTCCTATCATTGCCCTGCCCCCTTCAGGTAGTGGGAGAAGCCTCTTCCCTGTCAGATTTTTTTGACGAACTGACGTGTTTGTTTGATTGGAAGGGGCGGAGCCTGAGGCTTACTGATCAGCAGAGGTAGTGGAACCTGAGGGTAACCAGTCAGTGTCAGGTGATCAGGGTGTGTGGCTTATTCATCAGGCGTTATCGCCATCTTGTCAGATTCATGTTTTCTACTTCATGAAAGACAGTTTGCCAAGTTACTCGTCATAGTGATGTCACAGTGATGCTGTGATGCAGTCACTCCTGCTTCCCCTGGTTCCTGAACATTCTGTCCAGACGGAAAACTTTTCTGAAGTAGTGTTTGAGGCCCGAGGTCCCAAACAAGGTTAATGACATCATCTGTTATCTGATTGGTTCATATTCTGATCTCCCACAATCCAACAGGAACTGTACTAGGTTCCATTGTCAGACCATGTTGCTGTAGTCTGGAGTAACCAGATTTTCACGCGGTTCTTGGATCATTTCTGGGTCGTTTGTTCCTCAGGAAGTTTCACAAGACATGATTTAGCTGCTGATGTTAATTTAAAGACCTTTATTTTGAAGTTCGCAGATGAGCAGACAGATGGACAGGAAGTACGCTGTTAGACTGATGATGATGAAGGTGATTTTCCCTCAGACTCATTTTACCTGTCTGTTTGCAGATCAGAGAAACTGATCAATTCATCAATCAACCGATCAAAAGAAACTGTACATGTTTATTTCTGTTGTTTTAAATCTATTAATAAACTGTCAAACTTCTCTTTGCATCGTCTTCGTCATTTAAACTGTTCTTCCTCTCTGGTGCTTTGACTGTTGGAGTGGCAGCAGATTTTCTCACCTGCAAACAGTTTGGTAAAAATGTGTCCGAAGGTTTACCACAAACATCAGCAACAAAATAATAATTATAATAATCACGTCGATATCAACGAAGCGCGTCAACAACTTTTTAAATTTCAATCTATTGCTGTATGGAGGGAAAAACACCAAAAGGTTCTGGATAATTATTGAACTATGTTAGTGGCACACTCCACTGCTTTCATTGATGTGGATTCATGCTTCCAGATTTAATAACATAGCCATTCAAAGTGAAAAAAGAAAAAAGCTTTTAAAATTAGAATTATTATTAATGATCCATATTCAAATGATTGGTCTTCATTCTTCTGGATTTGACCTGTAGCTAACGCAGAGAACTGAGGGACATTGAGGTTTCATTGTGTTAATGAGCAGCTAAGGCTTCCTGGTGGACAAACATGAGAACACACACTGTCGCCTTTGTAATCACGATTCTCTGTGAAATCTGGGATTAACTTTGAAGACTTATGATTATAAACCATTTGTTTAAATATATCCACTTATGAAGAATGATTGATCATGTGATCAGCTGTTGATGACCTCATCAGTGATGGCCCTCTCTCTCTCTCTCTCTCTCTACAGTACGACTTTGAAGAGCTGCTGACAGAGAATCCTGGGCTGTGATTGGCCGAGGGGATGAAGGTGGAGTCCAGATGATGATGGCTGCTGATCAATCACATGGGCGTTAATAATCAATGATTATAATTAATTTTGAGTTTATATATATCAAGAGATTGAACTGTGCGTGTCCATGACAACAGGTTTATATTGGTGACATCAATTTAGCTTTGTACAATCAGATCATGAGCGATGTGTGGAACTGTTTACACTCGGGCGACTCATTTGTCTGCTGTGTGTCTGTGATGTTGATCTCAGTTGTCCGACCCCCCCCCACCCCCAATAGAATTGTCAGGTTTCTATTTTATAACATTTTATCATGTATGTTTTATTTAAATATGTAATCATGTGACACTTGTCTGAGTCATCGTTGTTTAAAAGTTTTTTTTTTTTCAGAGAAAATAAATGTAACTGTCGACATCAATTCACTTTAGTTTGTTAAGCATCAAATAGTATAACACATCATCTCCAGGCTCTTTACACGGAACAATTTCCACGACGTCATTTAAAACGATATAAATACAACTATGTAAAAACCAACAGAAAATAAAACTTATAACTTCTTAATGTTTCCAGATCAGTCTTTCAATCGATAATTGAGCAGATCCACTCACACGCCACCAATAATCGGTATGATAGAATAATTTGACCTGGTGCAAATATGTGACAATGAGACTCTTGTTATTAATGTTGAATTATTGTGGTTTTGTCACAAACTGAAGATGATCAATGCAATAAAGAAAGTGCACATGTTACACACTTTGTTTTTTTACTTGGATGTTATATATCTGTAGCTGTTTGATCTTTGTTAATGTGTTATTAACAGGTCAAAGGTCATTAGTAGAACAAAGGTACACAAATCTCTGACGCTGGGCATGATACATATGTTCAACATTAATTTCTCAGACGTCTGAATTTTGTGTTTCAGGAAAAGTTACTCATGCATTACTTGGATAAAACCCTGGAGAATCAAACCCAGCAGCAGTGGGAATGTTCCTCCGGGTCAACGCGTCATCTGTCGGCACGTGTGAACGTGAGGAGCCTCCGTGATAATCAGCAATCACCTGTTGTATCAGCAGAGGCGACACACCTGGACAGGACAGAAGTTTCCGTCACATGGACACACGTCTTCTCTCAGTGTTAATAAGCTTGTTAATCTTTCTGGACTTTCACCTCAAACACTAACACCACTCCTCCCGCTCTCCGCGTGTCTCTCCAGATTTCGATGCTCGGACGTCCAGCAGTTGAACAGCGGCAGGTGAAATGGAATCCGGTCAGAAGGTAAACTGATGACTAATTATTCTTTTTACTGCTGATTTCTGCTCACTGAGGACATGTGGGACAGGTCAATGTTACAGACCAGTGGTCACTCAGGGAGACTCCAGTCCAGGGGCCCCAGGCACAGGCTAATGTTCAACACCCTGGAACTTCCTGTTTGTCAAGACTAAACGTTTTACACTTAATTTAAACTGCTTCATAAATCTTCTGTCTGAGTCAGGTGAAGGTAGTGGAACCAGGACTGTTTCATGTCTGAGAAAGGCCCAGGACTGTGGGACACCCTGCTGCTGGACGTTTTGCCTGAGCGCTCCAGTCATGGGTCAAATCCAATCATGCGTCAGGAATTTTCGTAATAAGAGGCGTGTCCATCTGTTCATCAGAGCTGTGATCACATGACGGAGAGTCAGAGTCACACATCCAACAGGGTCAGCGAGCCAATGGGAGAAGACAAAAAAAAGGCGCAGGAGGAAGGAACAAAGATGATGGCACCAGACATGATTTACACCATCGAGGACGTCCCACCTTGGTACCTGTGCGTTTTACTGGGACTGCAGGTACAACTGGGATCAAACAAGGACAAAAGGTCAATGGGATGTTGATGATGTCACCTGACCTCTGCCCTAATCTGTCTTCAGCATTACCTGACGTGTTTCAGCGGCACAGTGGCCGTTCCCTTTCTCCTGGCGGAGTCTATGTGTGTGGGTCGAGACCAGAACACCATCAGTCAGCTGATTGGAACCATTTTCACCACAGTCGGGATCACGACGCTGATCCAGACCACAGTGGGAGTCAGGTGAGTCTAGTGAGTCATTGCAAGTCAGAAAGTCAGAGTAAGTCGGCCGAGTCATGGTGTCACTGTGTGTGTGTGTGTGTGTGTGTGTGTGTGCAGACTTCCTCTGTTTCAGGCCAGTGCGTTTGCTTTCCTGATTCCTGCGCAGGGGATCCTCAGCCTGGATCGCTGGAAGTGTCCCAGTGATGGTGAGACATGTTGTCTTCCTGGATGTCCAATTCAACTCAGTATTCACCTCATGCAGAACTATAGGAGATGGGTACTGAAGGGAGGGTGTTGGTTCCACTGGAGAGGAGCTGAGGGTTCTGCCTCCTGTTCTCCTCTTAGACTCTAGAACCACAGCAGAACCTGGATGATGAGGTATCATGTGAAGGTTTGAAATGTGAGGAGCAGGACTTCACAAGGAGCCGATGAAGAGAAGCCAGGAGTCACATGAAAACGTGCAGTAGCAATAATACTTTTGTTTTAATTACTACAGCGGAGATTTATGGGAACTGGACCCTTCCACTGAACACTGAACACATCTGGCAACCACGCATCAGAGAGGTACATGATGTCATCACTTCTACACAGAGGTAGGGCGGGGGGTCATCTTCAGAGGACCAAAGGTCATGTGACCAAGTGTACTTCCTGTGTCAGATCCAGGGGGCAATCATCGTGTCCAGTATACTGGAGCTTGTCATCGGTCTCTGTGGGTTGCCAGGGTTACTGCTGGAGTACATTGGTCCTCTCACCGTCACGCCAACCGTCTCGCTGATCGGCCTGTCCGTCTTTACCACAGCAGGAGACAGAGCCGGTTCTCACTGGGGCCTGTCAGCACTGTGAGACACATCTGTCCGTCTCTCTGTCTGTCCACCTCTCTGTCACCTGTCTGCCTGTCTGACCAGAACCTGTCTCTCTGTCTCAGGTGCATTTTGCTCATCGTGTTGTTTGCTCAGTACTTGAGAACGACATCACTTCCAGTTCCTGTTTACAGCCGTAAAAAAGGTCTCAAATCAAAGAAAATCCAGATCTTCAAGATGTTTCCTGTAAATAAGACACACACACTCGCACACAGTTAACACACATTGTGTTACCTCAGTGATCTCATCAGCTGAGCGTCTGTTTCCTGTCAGATTATTCTCGCCATCATGTTGGTCTGGCTCGTCTGTTACATCCTCACTCTGACCGACCTGTTGCCAAGTGACCCGCATCAGTATGGACACAAAGCTCGGACAGACGCCCGCGGAGACATCATGACCTCGTCCCCCTGGTTCCGGATACCCTACCCCTGTGAGTCAGCCAATCACAGACCTCATTGTGGAGGTTATTAAAGAGGTCAGAGGTCACAGTGATGATGATGATGATGTCTGTGGTCTCTGATAGGTCAGTGGGGGTTGCCAGTGGTTACGGCAGCTGGGGTGTTGGGAATGCTGAGTGCGACGATGGCAGGAATTGTAGAGTCGATTGGAGATTATTACGCCTGTGCTCGTCTCTCTGGAGCCGCCCCCCCTCCGGTCCATGCCATCAACAGGTGAGACAGGAAGTAAACAGGAAGTTAGACAACCTGCAACCCCCCCCCCCCCCCCCCCCCCCCCCCCCCCCCCACTGCTGTGTGACAGTGTTTGTGTTTCAGGGGAATCTTCATTGAGGGACTTTCTTGTATCATTGCTGGCCTGTTGGGAACAGGGAATGGCTCCACTTCCTCAAGTCCAAATATTGGCGTTCTAGGCATCACTAAGGTAAACCAGGATTATGTCATGTTCAGGTGGTCATCTTTAATTTTTTTGACAATTGTTGAGTTCGTTGACCTCAAGCGGTCATTTGGACGTTTGAATCGTTGACCCTGTGTGCAGGTGGGCAGCAGGCGGGTGGTGCAGTATGGAGCAGGCATTATGTTACTGTTGGGATCAGTCGGGAAGTTCACGGCTCTGTTTGCGTCGCTGCCAGATCCCATTCTTGGAGGGATGTTCTGCACACTGTTCGGTGAGTCGACATTAAAGATGTCCGCACAGGTGTGGCAGTGATGTCACAACAGTCCAGGTGTGTTAGTGATGTCACTATAAACCACATGTTTTGTCAGGTATGATCACAGCTGTCGGTCTGTCAAACCTGCAACTGGTGGATTTGAACTCGTCCAGAAATCTGTTTGTTCTCGGATTCTCCCTGTTTTTTGGCTTGATGTTGCCGACGTACCTGGACGCACACCCCAACTCCATCCACACAGGTGAGACCTACATGATGTAGATCGGTTCAGTGTTTCCATCTGAGTGATGTAGGTCTGAGTGATGTAGATCTGTTCTCTGTGTTCAGGTGTTGCAGAGCTTGATCAGATTCTAACGGTTCTTCTGTCCACTGAGATGTTCGTTGGAGGTTTTTTGGCTTTTTGTCTCGACAACACAATACCTGGTAACACACACACAACCCTGCTCTAACTCATCAAACACACACACCCTAATATTGACATGTTTGTCTCTTTTTGCTGTCTCCAGGGACCAGACAGGAGCGAGGTTTAGTTGAGTGGAGGTCTGCTTCCTCCTGTCCCAGCTCTTCTTATGATCTTCCTCTGGGCATGGGGGTCTTCAGGAGAACTCCCTGGCTCAGTAGAATTCCCATCAGCCCCTCCTTCAAAGGTTTCAAGGCATCTGATGATCCCCCGATACCTGAGGAGAAGGAAGAACAAGGAAAAATGGGAGAGGAAGCAGCTGACGTCCAGCTGTCCAGCACCAAGGTGTGACTGTGTTGTCGTCCATGGAGAGGAAGTGATGTCACAGTTTGCTAAATGGATGAAAATGTTTTTTTAAGCACTTAAACTCAAAAGCGTCTGTTGTAACTGTATTATCGCGAACTTTTACAGGTAAAAAAAAAATCTCGATAGTGAAGATTATTTTATGTAATAGAAAAATTTGTACTTTTGTGTGTGATGACAGTAAAAGCAGGATCACAAAAATCACACAGATTCTTTTTTCTATCAGGTGTTTAATGATGTGCATAAATAATATCACAAGTTAGAGTGAGGGTAAAATAAATTCCATAAAAATTATTTACTGTATTTTGTGCATTGTGTGCTTAGATTTTGTTTTATATCAAATTAAAAGGTGAAGTACTTTGTTTAATGTGTCAAACACAATGTTTTATTCATGAGTGTTTTGTGTAAAAAAAAAAAACGTATGTGAAAACATATAATTATATAAACAATAAAATTATTTTTTTTGGTTTCACTTAATGTGCTCATCTGTTGTATCATGAATTATCAAACAATCATTAAATCAACCAAAGGAAAAACGTGAAGTGAAATATAATCATGGTGACCTGATTGTGTAAAGTGCTTTGAGATAACGTTTGTTTGCTTTAATACAAATATTATTAAATCATTATATAGTTCTACATATTAATTGTTAAATCCATCTATCCATACGTGTGTGTGTGTGTATATATATATATATATATATATATATATATATGTATGTGTATACACACATACACACACAAACGCACACACACAACCTATATACAGCCTTCATGGTGACGTGTGTGTGTGCAGGGTCATGGGGGGGCAGGGGGCGCTGTACAGTGTCGGTTGGAACCTCAGCACCGAGAGAATGGCTGGATGGACATTGCTTGTCTGTAGCATAGCGGGGGTGGGGTTTATCATCGCTGGCGTGGGGTTTACATGACACACGGGGAACATAGCGTTGGGGGCGGGGCTTGCTCCAGGTAGGAACACCTGGATGAACTGTCCAGTTTCTGGATCCAAGAGCATCTTGCTGTGATGCTGTGGCTGTGGATACACAAAGCAGTACCGCCCATTCGGCTCTGACATCACGTGACATGGGGCGGGGCCACCGAAGACTGCTCCAGGTGTGACAGCAGGACCTGTGACGTCGATGAGGAAGTCACTTCTCACCTGTGCAGGTAAGGAACTCGGAAAACTGCAGAGAAAAGGCTGCTGCTTTATCTTTATTGTACGCGGGGTCACATCCCCGACGCTGTAGTCTGTGGTCGTCCTGGCAGGTGGTGGAGGGCAGGGCTCCCTGGTCTGGTCCAAGGTGTCTCCAGGTGAGCTGCTCTGGGGCAGGTGGGGGTTCTGTGTAGAGGTCAGGGGGGTGTGGATGTAGCCCACTTTCCTCAGGTGAGGATGCTGGAGGGAGGGGGCGTAGTAACAGGTTTGGACCTGCTGGGGGGGGCTGGGGTCCGACTGAGAAGACACACCTGGTTCCTGCTGGTATACCTGGGGTTTTCTGGGAGAGGAGGGGGAAGGAAGGACAGAAACGGGGAGGGAGGCTCCCGCCCGGTGAACTTCGGGTCTTTCTGATTGGCTGACAGTTGCAGAGGTGGGCGGGGGAGACTCTGAACACGCGACTTTACCGCCCCCCCTTCTGCTTGTTGTCTTCTCGCTGCCTCGTGTCTGTGTTGTGATTTGACGTAACATATTATTGGACAGATTTCTGTCACAAGATTGGCTGAAAGATGCAGCGACCTTGGAGACAGAGCCACTGGTAGGGTGACCTTTGACCCCTACAGCCTGTTGGTAGGTCGGGGGCGGGCTGTCGTCCTGACCAACCACCTTGAACCCTGCAGGTTTGAATCTGTCAGGTGTTGATGAGAAGGAGAGGCTGTACGTGTTCTTAACCAAACCTCGGACATCTCTCACCACGTGAACCGGAGCTTTCAACATACTGGGCCCCGCCTCCTTTACTCCCCCCGGAGGTAATGCTGCGTGCGTCTTCTTCAGCTGTGATGTTTCCGTGTTGATTTTCTCGACATGCATCTTCTTGGACAGGGCACTCTGGATGATGCATGTCGCCATCTTTGTTTTTGTTTCATCCAGGGAAATGGATTTTTGCAAACGTCTCTGCGCCACAGATTGTCCTCCAGTCAGAAACCCTGAAACCAGAATTAGGAAGAGACCAGAATAAACCTTCCACGCTCCTCACCGGCACTCACCTGGGCAAGGAAGAGGCGGAGCGCTTCTACAGTCAGGTGCAGTTACCTGGATTGGCACCTGCGACTCGGCCCTTATAGACCCCACAGCCGTCGACATCAGTGCAGACCACTGGACGTGTGTGGAGGGAGGTGGGCATGCTGTGTTGTCGTAGCAACAGATCAGGGCGATGACGGACAGTTGGACAGAACTGCTCATTGGTTGAGACATGAGTGTTTGCTCCTCCCCCTTCAGAAGGTTCATGCTGCAGTATCACCTGGACAGGTGGACAGACAGTTAGGTACAGAGACAGAGACAGACAGGTACTTAATCATTCCTTACTTCGTCATTCACTTTCTTGGTCTTGTTGTTCTTTTTTAAGTGAATCTGCCGTTTAGGAACCATCTTTAGCCCCTCCCCCCCCTTCCCTGTCACCTGAACAGGAAAAACACCATTGGGGACAGAGAGAGAGAATAAAACACTGATACAATTAAATGTGAATTTTTTATTACTGAAAGCTTTTGATGCTTGGTGATGTTTATGATTCATCAGGAACTAAAAGTGAACATTTTCAGTTTTCTAAATCAATAAATAATTTGTTGTTATAATAATTCAAATTCAATTTATAAAAATGCTGAAATATTTTTGAAAACACGAAATTGTATTTGATTTTTTAGATTCTCAGCCTTACCTGTGTTTCCACGGCAACGTCAACACACCTGAAGCTGCTCTCTGAGCCCGAGTCTTCATCGTCTGATGGGAGGATGACCGATGGAGAGAAATAGAGAGCGAGATCTTCCTCTGACCAGTCACTACTGCCCTCTTCCTCCTCAGACTGAACGGTGGGGGACACATCCAGGTCGTCAGACGGACGAGCACAGGGGAACTGAGCAGGAGGTTGTGAATCATGATGAGGCAGCACGTCAACTTCAGGGCAGCGGTGAGCACTGAGGAAGACCTCCCTCCTTCCTCCTCCTCCTCTGCTGCTCATTGTTGCTCTTCCTTTTTTATCTGAAGGTTCTTGGTGTTTTTGTTGCTCTCAAAACTGACAAATATAAAAAGAATGATTTGGGAAAGTGAACAAACGTGAATTTTATTTTCACTGACAATGATTTGTTGTTGTGATCGGTTCTTTATTATGAAACATGATGTCAGTGACTCAGGAGAGTTCAGATGAATTTTCCCCGGATATGATGTCATAGATATGATGGGACTGAATGAGCTGAAGAAAATGGAGGCAAAGGGGTGATGGGAACGTTTCTTGTTTGAATCAGACTGACTCATAAGGAGGGAATGTGTTCTGGAGGAGTGTGCAGAGTGAGATTTGTCACATGTCCGATCCCTGGAGCTTGAGCCTGAACCACCGGACAAGCTCGCTGGCACTTTGATGTTTTTCAGTTGATGCTAAAAGCATCATTTAAAAAACCTCAGCTATTTCACTTTCTTTTAAAAAAGAAAATTATTGATTATTTATATTCATATCTATTTTTAAAATATTTTATTCAATAGTTAATTAATTGTATTGTAATTTTAGATTTGTGTACAGTTCATAAGTTTTAAATACTGAAAGTTTTCAGTTGTAATATAAATTGGGTTATTTAGGGGAAAAAAATGTATGTACATACTGTATATACACAAATACAACCCCAACCAAAGCTTAAAATCATCAATAGATTCAATGAATGAACAGTTTAAAACTTGTTCTCACCTGTTCCTGGATGAAACTCTATATTTGTTGATCCCACAGGAACGGATGGACTGACGTCCAGTCACGGCTTCATGTTAGATCCTGATACGGAGCCTGGTCTTGGCTGAAGGAGGCAGAGTCGTGGACCAGGCGTTGTCCAGGTTTTTGGTTCAGATGCCGGGTTTCTTTTTCATGTTTTCCCAATCGTAGCTTAAAATCAATATTTCATGATTTAATATTTTCCCCACAATGATTTCGAATCATTAGTTTATGAGAACTAGTTCTGTTTCAGGGAATTTAAAGTTTTCCTGTTCTCTCATAAACATGTTTTTAAAGTTATAATACCGACAATGGCCGTGCTACCAGAGACCGAGGTTCAGATATAGAGTGAGAGTAAGAGTGGTGGAGTCAGACTGAGTGTTGCTGACAGACTGCAGGCCCAGGGAGAGAGGGGGGAGGTGGGTGAGAGACATAGAGCCCAGCAGAGTGAGAGATGGAGAGAGAGAGGGCGAGAGAATGGGTGTCAGACTGCAGGTTTCTATTTTAGGAGGTGATTGACAGACGAGCCTGTGGCTACAGAGAGAGCGAGGGATGGAGGGTGGAACTGAGCCTGGTGGGAGGAGCTCTGTCCTTCCCCAGGGTGGCGCCCCCTGGTCCCAGTTATGGTGACAGCGTCCTCCACCATCCTCACTGTAGCAACCCTTTTTGGATTTATAATCCACGTTGGAAGAAGGAGACTCCACTGGTATTCTTCACCTTGTGCTTCCATTTATTTTTGTTAGGCGTCCTAACAACACTGAATAAAAATGAGAAAACTAATGCACTATCATTGACTATAATACATTGAAATATATAGGTATACCTACTTTCCCTATTTCAGTTGACCTATACAGTCACATAAACATACTTTTAGATGACCAGTTAAAAAAAAATTATTTCATTTAAAACACCCCTCTGGACTGGCTTCTAAGTGGAACATTCCAGATTCCCCTCTCGACAAAAGGAGTTGGAATCTTCGCCTTCTGGTTCGCCGGTGGAACACAGACACTGCAGGTGAGGGCGGAGACACAATCACAGAGGAATCTGAAACACAGCGCACTGGATCATGTAAACGCAATAGAGTCCCCGCTGCTGCGCTGCTTTGACCCCTAATAACTAGACCTGCAAGCAGGTATGATGAGGGCCAAGCAGGCACGTTTGGGGTATGGTGCAAGTCATCCCATGTCATTTCAGCATAAGGCTTTCCATGATCAGAGTCATGAATAAGATAGCTGGGGTTTCCACAGCTTCGCTGCTTGGACCCCGAGCAATAATCTATTGATTAATTAATTGTCTGTAACAGAGTTGTAGAGTTCCCATTGAAGGAGCATTGTTGCAAAAAAAAAAAAAAAAAAAAAGGAAGTGGATTAGAGCATGTTTCTGGCCATTTGGAGTCGATTGGAGTGGTATTTTTATGTTATATATTTTTATTGTCTGTAACAGAGTTGTAGAGTTCCCATTGAAGGAGCATTGTTGCAAAAAAAAAAAAAATTTCAAAGGAAGTGGATTAGAGCATGTTTCTGGCCATTTGGAGTCGATTGGAGTGGTATTTTTATGTTATATATTTTTTTCCATGTTAGAAAAAGAGGTGGGATAGCATCATGATTCAGGCTGGTCCTGGGACAGTTGGAATGCGCGTCCTCTCAGGCTCCTGGGACTTTGAATTATAGTGTTTCAGTGAAATCAGGGTTAAAAATCAGGCTTAGCTAATAAGGTTTTTTTGGCTTTATTTCTGGACTGGGAGCGGCGTCATCCATCTTTATTCACTCTATGCATGTTTTTATGACCTTAAATATATGATAGATAGATAGATAGATAGGATTTGCTAGGATATGCTAGGATATGATAGATCGAGTTGTCACATTTGAAATCGTAGGAATGCTGAGACATAAAGACCTGTGATCCAGCAACAGGGACGTTTTATTGTTGTGTTTGAAGAGCCTCGTGAAAGTCAGGCATGTGACTGACGATGATTTCTCAGAATGAAGATGGATGATTTTTGCCTGAAGGAGCGTGGCTCCCTCTGGTGGACACTGATGGTGGCTGCCCTGATCTTTGTGTCCTGCAACACTGGTCAACACTAAATTTATTTTTAAAGTTTTTTTTTGTACGCCATTGTTCCTAATAGGAATCTAGTCACAAGTTTCATAAAGCGTTCTTACCATGCTTATTTTGGTATTAAACTTGGTGACCAGGATAAATCTTGGGCCACACATGGTATGCAAGTCATGCACCGAGTATCTGCGTCAGTGGACCAAAGGCAAGAAGAGTTCTGACAAACCATGTCACTGACTGCTACCTCTGCGCCATTGATGTGACTGGGATCAACAGAAAGAACCAAAGCAACCTCAAGTATCTTGATCTTGAATCAGCACGTCGTCCTGTAGCTCACTGTTCTGGTCGTGAAGAACTTTCTTGGCAACAACAAGGCCAGGAACTATGCAGAACTTGTCACTGCTTTCAGAAACCTTGGATGCAACATGAGCATCAAAATGCATTTCTTAATCTCATACGGATCGGTTTCCTGAGAATCTGGGATCAATGAGTAATGAACAAGGGGGAGAGATTCCATCAAGTTTTAAGAGAGATGGAGACCAGGTATCAGGGATGCTGGGATGCAGTCATGATGGCTGATTACTGTTGGACTCGGAAGAGAGACATCCCTGCTCCTGAGCATTCGATGGTTTTGAAAAAACAGAAGTTCATGCCCTGAATTTTACACAATGACACAGTGACGTCCAATTTCCATGTACTGACCTTTATCAAATTGAAGTTTGTAACATTTAATTAATACATTCTGTTAGAAAACGATTTTTTTCCCTCCTAAAACCTTTTTTGGATGAGAAATATTCAAAAATCAACTGCTAATGTCACAAAAATGTTATCCATTTAGTAAGAAGTTTGGATTTTTCAAAATCTAATTAGTATAAAAACCTGACCTGATTGAGAAAAATGGATGTCATTTTTGGATTCAGTAAATAGCCTGTAATTGTAATAGCCTGTAATAGCCTGTTATAATTGTATAATTTGTGTTGTTTATGTAAAAATATGACACAGTTGATCACCCTGATGTTATCATGGTGATTTTCATCCCATAATGCGAGGAATAACTTTTGGTGTGTGTGTGTGTGTGTGTGTGTGTGTGTGTGTGTGTGTTTGTTTGTGTGTGTGTGTGTGTGTGTGTGTGTGTAATGAGCCTATAATCAGGTGACATGCTGCCTTTCTAACGGGACTCTCTGTGAACATCAGATGAAACATTTCTTTCCCGCTGCACTTTGCTTCAGGCTGATCACTCACATCCTGAGCTTCACCCCGAGGTTATGCAGCATGTGACCAGCTCCATACGGGGGGGGGGGGGTCGCAGAAATCTCTCAACTATTTAACCCTGAGAACGCGTCCCATGGGCTCCTACCTCTGTCCACCGTGTCCAGAGTTCTCGACCCAGGTTGTGATGTCGCCTGTGCTGGTGGTCGTCCTCATGCTGTTTGTTGTCCCCTGCCGACCCCAATTCCCTCGCCCCTGTGCCACCCGGGACGCTTTGCGCACGAAGGAGTGCTGCCCGCCGTGGGCAGGGGACGGCTCGGCCTGCGGGGCCAGCTCGGGCCGGGGCTCCTGTGAGGACGTGGAGGTGCCGGAGCGGCCCGACGGGCCGCAGTACCCCTTCTCCGGCCTGGACGACAGAGAGAGGTGGCCCCTGGTGTTCTACAACCGGACGTGCCGGTGCGCGGGGAACTTCATGGGCTTCAGCTGCGCGGACTGCAAGTTCGGCTTCTTCGGGGAGCGGTGCGACGAGAGGAGAGAGTCCCTGAGGAGGAACGTCCTCCACCTGTCCCGGGCGGAGCGGCTCCGGCTGGTGTCGTACCTGAACCTGGCCAAGCAGACGGTCAGCAGGGACTACGTGGTGGCCACCGGCACCTTCGCGGAGATGGAGAACGGCTCCAACCCGCTGTTCGCAGACGTGTCCGTGTACGACGTTTTCGTGTGGATGCATTACTACGTGTCCAGGGACGCGCTGCTGGGGGGGCCGGGCAACGTGTGGACAGACGTGGACTTCGCGCACTGGGCGCCGGCCTTCCTGCCCTGGCACCGGCTCTACCTGCTGCACTGGGAGCACGAGATCCGGAAGCTGACCGGGGACACGAGCTTCTCCGTCCCCTACTGGGACTGGAGGGATGCCCAGGGATGTGAGGTGTGCACGGACGAGCTGATGGGGGGCAGGAGCCCCCAGGACCCGAGTCTCCTCAGCCCAGGCTCCGTCTTCGCTTCTTGGAGGGTATAAATGTGCTATACGGTTCTCAGATGTTGCAGACATTGACTGATTCCAACTTATACTCTCGCAAACATGAAACGTAATTCCACACAACTGCTCTCAATGTATAAAACAGCAGTTGCGGTTTTTTTTTTCATAATAAATTCAGTTACATTTTTAATATAGCAAATAATATAATTATTTAAGACATATCGCAAACTCGTGGACATCATAGAACTAAGTGTAATTCGTATGTCTGACTCTTCTCTTCTTGTCCTCTTCATGCTCCGTCCGTTGTCTGTCTCCACATGCAGGTGTTGTGCTCCCAACCCCAGGTCTACAACGACAGAGGCGTGTTGTGCGATGCCAGCTACGAGGGCCCGTTGCGGCGTAACCATGGAAACCACAACCGCAACTTGGTGGAACGGCTGCCGACCTCGGCCGAGGTGGAGTTCACTCTCAGCCTGAACGACTATGACACCGGAGCCATGGACCGCAGCGCCAACATGAGCTTCAGGAACACGCTGGAAGGTCAGAAACCAGTCTGAACGCCTCTGCTCCTCCTCATCTGATAATCCATCAGCAATCAAAAGATAATTTGAATAAACAGAGTCTGGACTAAAACATTTTATTAGTTTATGACTCTGGGAAAAGTCAATTAAATTACCAAAAACAACGTATCTCTTCACCAGGTTATCAGTGATTTGTTCCACTTGCTGTGACTCCCCCTGACACTGTCATAGAGCCCCTGTGGAACGCCCGGCTCCGCACTTTAAAAACTGTGGCCTGCTGATGTCTGTGTAATTAAACTTGTACTCAAGATAGTATTCTGTGCAAACAGTTTTTGTAAGTGAGATGAATAACACACCAGCAAACTTAAATAAAACTAAAAACAAAAAATAAAGTAAAAACATGTAGTTCTTATCGATAGTAGACGAGGACAAGATGAGATGCTGATTTTCTCGGCACACCACGCTTCCATCTCGTGCTGCAGGGTTCGGCGATCCTCAGACTGGCTTTGGAAACAGCGTGCGTATGGGCATGCACGCCGCGGTCCACGTCTTCATGAACGGATCCATGTCATCGGTGCAGGGCTCAGCCAATGACCCCATATTCCTCCTGCACCACACGTTTGTTGACAGGTGAGAGGCGGCACCTGCAGAGAGGCAGAGTCACTCCCTCCATCCATTTACACTTTAAACAAACTGCATCTGCTTTTCTTTGACTCAAGCATCTATGAGCAGTGGCTCAGGAGGCACCAGCCGTCTCCGTCCCAGTACCCAGACGCTAATGCTCCCATTGGGCACAATGGGCAGTACCACATGGTGCCCTTCCTGCCCCTCCACAGAAACAGAGAGTACTTCATTTCCAGCAAGGACCTCGGGTATGAATATTCCAACCTGCTGGATTCCAGTAAGTGAACAGTTTTTCTGTATTCTTCATCTGCGTTAATATTTGAATCTTGCACAGACTCCTCGATGAGAGGCCTTTGAACGTGTCTGACTGTGAGCATCAATATCCATCAATTATTCTGCGAGGAAATCAAGGAAAATACCTCATCTCATAATCCTGGATCGGCCCCCTGATCCGTATCCATGCTAAATGGATTAAAGGATTCTTCCTTGCTGCAAACAGCATCCTTCCACCACATTTCATGTAAATCAGTTCAGTGGATTTTTTATGAAATCCTTACAAATAACATGAAAACACGAGCCCCTCTGCTGTGGAAGAAAGGCCTGAACTCCAGCGTCTTCATCTTTGATAGGATCATTTGGGTTTTATATACACTCACATGTCTCATGTCCCTCTCCAGATCAGAGGCTGGCAGAATCTATGCGTCTCTTCTTGCAGACGCTGCAGGACATGTGGCCCTGGCTGCTGCTCGTTGGACTCTTGGGGGGAGTTGTCGCGGTGAGCACGGCTGCTGCCGTTGTCACAATAAAGCGCAGGCTGCGAGGTTCCCCCTGGCTGCACGGGGGGAAGTGGAAAAACCTATTTGCTCTCCCAGAACGACAGCCACTGATCTGGGGTCTTGGCAACGAAGCCGGCCACTCGAACTACCAAACAACAATGTGAGGCCACGGCCCTCAGTCACACTCACATGAGTGTTAATACCAAAGATCTTTGTGTCGTACGCAGTATTTTGACCAAGTATTTTCAACATTGTAACTTTGGTTGGTGCTACGTAAATAAAGTTAATTATTCTTATTTGGAGTCGTACAAACTTCATTCAGGGTTTGTCTGGCTGATAATATGGATTGTAACTTTTGCTTTATTAGCGTACTGTACTGTATACATATTTATACACTGACATTTATAAAAGTCATTATTTTGGTTCAGAACCTTCAGGAAATATCACGCCCACATTAAGTTTCATTTCACCAGGTCCCCACAGTTGGAATGAGTTGGCGTTAGTACCACATCAACAGAGCTGTTACTTCTCAGTATACATCCAAAGTTTATTTTTGGTAAGACAAACTTTTACTTAGCAAGTTGAACTTAATTTTACAGTCTCATTCAGTCAAATGTATTTCATTCATTCTGAGCCTGGACACATGCTGTCTAGAGCAGAGCATTACTACTTTAAATAACACAGTACTTTGCTTCAAAATACTATGTACTCAGTTGGGATTATCCATTATTACAGTACATTCCCATTAAAATGGTGCCATGTTGGTTAAAACAGGACAAATACAGCATTGATCATCTGAATGTAAAAAATAAATCTACAGGTGAAAGATATGCATCCGTTGGAGCAAGCGTCTTAATTCTAAAAACTCCAGCTTAATACATGAGTGGACATTTTTGAGTGATCAAACATGGAGCAGCTGCATCGTCACACAAATACACATAAATATACAATAGTACAGCATTTAGTCTGATGTGATACTCGTGGACCCAAACAATGAACAAAGGAGGAATGAACAGCATGAAAGATGTCATCAGTCCACATGATGAGACACAACAGGGCTTTATGGGTCAGAGATGAGAAGACGTTCACACGGGATTCTTTGTGTTGATCAGTGCAGGATTCAAGTGAGTCATTGTCTGTAAAAGTCCTCAGGTGAAAAACTGCTGGAAAAATACTTGTACTTGATCTTTAGAATAAACGCAATGAAAAAACAAAAAAATAAAGAAAAAAAATTGAGAAAATCAAGGAAGGCGAAAATGTTGAGGAGAGGCAGAAGTCTCACATCAGCAGAAGAAAAGGCGACTCTGTAAAGTGTAGTGTCTGGCCTTGGTTAAATTAACTGTTCTCATCATTCGTCTTCTTCTTCTTCACTCTCGTCTTCTTTCTTCTCCTCCACCTTGGGTGGCAGGACGGGGGGAGGGAGGTCCAGGCGAGCCCACGACATGGCCTCGGACTTCCTCATTGCTACCTCGATCTTGGCCGCCATCATGTTCACCGTGGTTTTACTCACATCTATCACCTACCAGGAAAAAAGTGGATAGCGTGTAAAAAGAGAGAAACTGGTGGTTTAAGGGGAAACAATGAAAAGCTCCAGGGTGAAATAAAAAAAAAAAAAAAAAATCTCCTATCATACAAATCTAACCAATTAGAGGTTTCTTTATCTTCCGCCCTAGAGCAGGGTTAGAACAACAAACCAAACTCAATTGATGCTTTCTGAAATTAAGGACATGCACTCGGAGCCCAGGGGAGAAGCAGGAAATCGTGCCAGAGAAAACAGCGGCACAGTTTCCTCAGAACAAAAGGATCACAGTTAACTGGTCCGGCAAACGAGACTTAGTCCGGATTATAATGAGTCGTATATTCAGCTCTCCAGTGTAACTGCTGCCATTTTGAATCTTCAGTCCAAAAAACCCCTGGTGTGTAGTGTATAAAATGACATGACTTTTTCATAGTAAACATAATAACTGGCATATTATAAAGTAGTACATTCCAGAGATATAATTTTTACACTGCAACAGCGCCCCCCGGCAGCCACACGTTGATTAGTTCTGTTATGAGTCCAAGCGTTACCCATGATCCCCAGCTTGTAGAACCAAAAGAACTGCTGCTTAAATAGAAACAACTTCATTTGGAAGTCTTTCAATTTCAAAAGGTTCCTGTTGAATATTGAAGATAAACTGCTTTGTCTCACCCGAGGAAAACGTTTGACATGAGGACCAGATGAGCCAGGAACTAAACCACCGACCCTCTGATTAGCGGACAGCCCACTGTATCTGCTGTGCCTCAGCCACTCAGTGAAGTTAGTGAACCATCAAACTCATTTTGAAGCTGCTACTCATACGCAGAACGTGGAACACGACGATGTACTCACCCCCCACAAGCTAATCTTCTGCTCAAATTCCTTATCCCCTTCAAACACGATGTGAATGTCGAGCTGGAAAACAAAAAAACATCAGCATGACTTGAACAAAATGGAAAAAAAAATTGGATTCGATTTTTGGATTTTGTGCGAAATCCTGGAACGGATGTAAAAGCCCTCACCGTGGTGCTGTTAGCATCGACATAGCTCAGGTCTGGGACAGCGTTCTTAGCGTAGATGGAGATGATGACCTGCGTCCCAGTCTGGTGCCAGTCAAACCGACATGGAACGACCTTCTTCCCCTGCGGAGTTCAAACAACACATGCACTGTCAAAGTCTGCAACCCCAGAGCAGCTCCTCAGTGTTTACCAGCCTCCACTAGATGGAGCTCTCTCACATCATCTCCGGCCTACCGAATCTTTTTTCCTCCATAGATGAGTCCCCTTGGTGCAGCCCTCCTGAGAGAGGAAGGTGTTGAAGTCAGAGGTTTTCCTCTTGCAGCAGCTCCAGTATTTCATCCTGGAGACATAGGGAGAAAAAAAAAAAAACACGCTGGATTTCCAAAAGTCGATAACTCATCACTCAAGAGAAATGGTAAACAAGACGTGCAGGAAGAGAAACAGGAAAATCCTCCTGTTGCCCTCCTCGCTTCTTTTTACTTCCCACAGAATATCTACCACTTCATGGTGCTACAGAGGAACACAGAGATGAATACAAAACAACTGCGTGATATGAAAAGATCACAAATACTAACCCTTCATGGAAGATAGGAAATCCTGAGTGGAAGGCACATGTGTCAGAATCACTTGTGGGTCCTTCATAACTCTGTGGAGAAGTGCAGATTGTTTTTATTATCGAAAAACATTTAGTTAAAAAATAAGAATGAAAAGCAAATAGTTTCACCTCAATGATAGTTATTTTAATCAACAACGCATTAATAATAATTCTCCAGAAGTCTCATCTTCTTGTAAATGAATCAGAAGCATGCAGAAGGATTCCTTAAAATCTACCACTCATTAAAGAGGCATTTTTTGAATATTATTATTATCTTTCTCTCTTTAAACACAAAGGATAAAATTCAAACACAGCCATGACCTCAAATGATTTCTCTACAGAACGTGAGCAGCCCTTGAGTGAACATGTTATGGCTTTCAATCAAATCAGTTAAAGTACATTTCTGGAAGTTGCTCAAGTCTCATTTAAAGCGTCTTATAAAATCCTGTCAATGTAAATTTCTCCCCTCACAGTTTATGTTCTGATCTCGGGGGGTTCTGCTCTGACAGGTCAGATTAGCTGGAGCAAAGAAGTTTGGTTGAAATCCGCCTGAGTTGGAGAGTTTTTTATGGAGTTAAAATTTTAATTTAAGCAGGCGGTTGGATTCACATTATTTATTATGAACCCACATAAATATTTTGAACATTTCTTCAGATACAGGCGAGGCTGGACGCACTGCATGTGGACAGTCAGTTTTTTCTTTTTCTGGTTCTGAGCTTCAGCACATTTAAATCATAGACTAGTTTATCGTCCTGAAAGGAAAAACTTTCCTCTGCCAACATTGTACAATCACATTAAACTCCACAAACAGAGCGAAACCTCGTTAACGACGGCAAACACAACGAACGGCAACAACAAGAAACAAGGACACCTCAATGACAACATTCAATTTTCACGGATGGTAAAAAGGCATGGAGACAACAGCTGGGGAGCAGCATGAGTGTGATGTCTTATTCAGTGTTGCTATGACTGCAGGTATTAGCTGCAGCCTGTTGCATCTTATCAACCTGTATCCGTGTCCTGAGGGCGTTGAGGAAAAGTGGCAGCTGAGTGGGCGAGTGTGGCTGGGAAGCAAGTGACGGCCTGACACTCTGACAGGTCAGGAGGGGGACGAGCTATGATCTTTATTTGGTCTGTGACACTGAGCATGTTCGAGGGACGCACGGAGAAATGAATACAAAAACACTTCCACCTACTTTGGTACAGCCTCCGTTCTTACAAGACGTCCCGATCTTGATCTCGTCGCCGTCTTCTTCTATAAAGACAAGGACACAAGAACTAACTGTCAAGAGCATCAACAGAATATTGCATGCACCGTCCCTGTCAGCTGTTACAGTCCCAGTGGCCGTCCATTAACTTCTGCTGTCAACGTGACCTTCCCGGCTACTATAACACAAAGTGAACTGTAATCTGTGATGAGGAAAAACAGAAACATGGAGGAGAAAAGAAGACGCGGCGAGGATAACCTTCTGTCCTCACCTTTCTTCTCTGGTGCATCCTCAGACAGTTTCATCTTCTCCAATGCGTTCTTCAGAGACACAGAGACTTTATGCTGCAGTCTCACCAGCGGCTCGTCAAAACTGCAACAGGAAGAGAAAGACCATGTTTTCTGGAAGGGTTGTGGCATTTTTAAAATTTTAAATGTAAGGAACAGGTTTAATGGCAAATATCACTTCATAATAATAATCTCTCTGGTATCAAGACACTGATACACTACATGAAAGGAGTTTCACTATGCAGTAGTTATCACTTCATCAGTCACTTCACCAGTCCACTTTCTTTTGAACTCTGGTGGGAAGCACCCGGGGTAAAAGACGAGGGAACGGCATATGTTTGATGATTTCAGGCGGATTTTGTGCCTCTGATACTGTACCTTTCCTTTTATGCATTAGATACTGAACCAGAATAATTCAGAGCTGAATGTAGTCTTTGGAGTGATATAATAAATTATTATTTCAGCATAAAATTAAAAAGCCCTGTATTAAAACAGAGAAAAACTTCCTTGATAATGTTTACATATTTTTCTCTTCAAAATGCAGATACAAAGTTTTGCGAGAGAACTGCACCAAAAAAAAGAGCTGAGGGTGTTCCTATGGTATCGATTAAACAAAAAACAACGTTTGAAGCAAACCTCGGTCTGCGAATCGCCTCCTGGGGCTTTGGTGCGGAAATGATGTACTCGTTAAACTTTGATTTTTGGTCATCTGCTTCTTTCTTTTCTCCCGTTGACGTCACATCTGGTTTCACCGGCTCAGGAGGCTTCTCTTTGTTATGGGGACCTTTGGTGCAGCCCTGCAAGGAGACAGCTGATTGTGTTGGACAATAGAGACTGAGCCAAATATGGCTGCAGCTACAGGGCAGCAGTCAACGCTCCATGAAAACAATAGACAATAGAAACATTGGAGGATTTAAAGTATAGATGAGAACATGGACTCACAGCGATGTTGAGGAAGTCAGAGAAGTCGGTGGTTCTTCTCTTGCAGCACGACCATCCCTGGAGGAAGTTACAGAGGCATTAACTTTAACCGGGGATCAGGACAACAGAAGAGCAGCTGACGGTGCACTTTCAGCCATTTTACCTTCAATGCATCATGGAACACAGGGACTCCTGGGTGATAGGTGCAGCCATCTGTGAAAAGAAAACAACACAGATTAATTAGGAAGAAAAGTATGTGACAATACTGCAAATAGTGTAACAAAAGCAGCAGTGAATAAAATTAGCATGTTTACAGGCTTGTAGCTTTACTGGCCTATTTTTAATGAAATCTATGTTCATGAATAATTAAAACTTTCAGCTTTCAGGAGAAGGATTTCACCTCAAACTGCTCAAGTGGGGGAAAATGCCTTTTTATAGAAAACACTGAGTCAAGTTGTCAAAGGTTTTGAATGTTGCACGAGATTCTGAGAGTCAACAACTGCAGGAAGTCACTTCCAACAGTTTCAATGGGTGCATGCCATTCTTGGTAAGGAGACATCCCCTCAATTTAATTTGATCATCTGTCAGAGGTCAGCGGAATTTGATATTTGTGTTTGGACTGGACCTCAGTTGCCCAGAAGAAAGTATGCCCAGTATTTTTCATGGAGTACACAGGCAGGAAGGATTTACCTCAAGTGTAGGATTAAAATATTGATATAAATCAATGTAAATTAATGCAGGGAGTAGGGAAATGTGTTTATTCTCTTTACGTCTTTGATCCAAATAACGGTTTCAGCATCGATTGCCAAAAATCCATAACTGTCTATTACAGGCTTGGCAAATCAAAACAGACAGGGTGATATAAAAAAGGATGAAAAACAAACACGATTGTAATAATAATAACCAATATTTCCACTGCCTTTTTTTTTTTTTAACACAAGATGCCTCAAGCTATTTGCTTTTGTCCCTGTTAAGAGCTGAGCACATAGTAAACAATAACTATATCAATGTTTACTTTTATTCACATAAGATACGTCTGAGGAAAAACACTCTCAAACGCAGGCAAGATTAAAACATCTGCTAAAATAAAAGCCAAACAAAATGTCTATTTGAAAGTGACACCAGACAATAACCAGCAGGTTTAAGATATTTGTACATACCAGACATTTTTATGACATTAAGATATTTTGACAAACCATAAGTTAAGGTTTGCTTTAAATTAAAAATAGAACATTTTTGTTGAATGTCAATTTTCGGGAACAGTCCTGAGTGTAATGAATAAAGAAATTCAGTTGGGCGATGCTATAAATGAAGCATTTTCCTCCATACAGTGCAGCCAGAGCTGTGGCCATTCCATGCTAATGCGAGAGATACACATCTTAGATAGAAAGGTAATGATAATATACTCTAGTGTTATGAAAAGGGGCATCCTATTAAAATGGAAATTAGACCTGACTCCTGCACGGCCTGTATGGAGCCACACAATGTCTATTACCTGCAGACAGAGAGGACATTCTCACAAATGAAAATAAGTGACTCGCTGGGGTTTTGTCGAAGGAGCCGCAGACAATGTCACTGCCTTTAAATTGTGTTAAGATTAGTGGCTTCATATGGACACGTGTCTCATGAAAAATGATCTTAGGTAAGAAAACTGAAGAACTGAAGAAGTGGTGAAAATATAATAAAATGACCTTACACCAGCACAACCTAATGGAAGTTATTTTCCATGTGAATTGTTGGGGTCATACACCAGTTTATTTCTAGAACAATCATCTTTTAATTATATACATCAACAGCAAACTGTGCGGGTATTATTTTTCATAGAGTAACACAGCGATAGATAGTTTGCCACAAAAATTGGCCTATAATCAGGAAGTTAATCTTCTGTACTTCTGAAGGACATGCGTGTCAAACTCTGAATGATGATTCGTGTTTTGCCATTGTCTCCAAGAGTAATATCTAAACTGGATAAAGAACAAAAATCAGGGATGGTTCCTAAAAGGAGCAGGTGATTATGGGGATCATCTCTGTAACTGCAGGGGATGAGGCTTCAGAATGTACTCTGGCTTTCCTCAGGCCATTGTGGTAGTAAGGAAGAGGATTAGCTCATTAATATTTACATTACTCATTGTGTTTCCTCAGGATTCTGTGCTTCTTGGTTTAATATGTATGCTATTCATTGCTTGCTGAAGGGCAGACGTGCAATAAACACAAAGCTTGTAATAACCAACCCACTAAACCTGTTTAAATGTCCTCATAACAACTATGAACTGCTTCTCCAGTTCTAGTAAAGAATGGTTATTGGACAAACATGACATCATCTGGAGTAGTGGCGCAGACAGTTTTATTATTCTGAATATGTGTGTACTGTTCTAAGTCCTTTTGCTTGATTGTCTATATATGATTTATTATTTGTAGTTTGTGTCATCCATGCACCATTTACCAGTTAGTTTCAATTAATCATGCAGAGTGTCTATGTATGTACTTCTACACTTTTTAGACACATGTTATTCTTTGTTGGACTTAATTTAACACATTATGGAATGTGTTGTAAATGAATTAACCAACATCAGCATGCACTGTGAGGCAGCAGTGACGTTAACACCTGGATCCAGATGTTAGGTAACTTAAGGTTAGATTCATGACTCCTGAGTCTGTGTCCTACGAAATTTAAACATTAGAATCTTTGAGATTTGAATGTAAGTCTAATTAGACGAATTTAGATTCAATCTTATTGTCAGTACACATGCAGAAGTACGTGCAGTAAGCAGCAAGTACAGATATTTTACATAGTTTTACATCCTCTGCATTGGAATCACAAGGTGACACGAGTTTTGGTTAACAAGGAAATTTAAACTGTGTGTGTAACAGCAGTTGAGATTAACAGTGTGAAGTGAATTAATAGTAAATTAATAATAAATAAACCTGTGACTGTAACTTCCATTGCTATTGTCTCAGTGAAGTTTGATCCCGATGCTAGCTTAACGTGCTAATAGCATCATAGTAAACAGCAGGGAACACGTTCTATTAGTAAGCCGAGTTATTAGCTGGTCATCCATCGATGAATGAAGTTTACAGCCCAACACCAGGTTAGCCACATGGGCCCACTGAGCCTGGTCGCCGGCTACAGAAACTTCCAGAAGATGCTAGCATGATTAGCATCCTGGAGCTTGCTGAGCAAATACTCACCGCCCGGGTTGTTTTCTGGGTCGAACCGCTGTCCACAGGATTTGTTATAACACAACACAGACATGGCGACCTGTGGAGATAGTTAAACCAGTCAATGTTAACTAACAGCTGACGGGCTCGGTCCAGACTGTGTGTGTGCGCCGCCGTCCGATGCTCTAACTAGCTATGCATTGCCCTGGTCTCACTTCCGGGTGCAGTCGGCTGCACTCGGCAAACATCGGAGCTCGTCCCGCCTCCATCCCGAGCTCGCGCGGTCCCGCACCGGCCACAGCTGATGCGGAGCGCCTTTAAAAAAAAAAAAAACTTGCGTGAAGCGACACGTGCGTGTGAACCACCTTCACGCTCGGACTCTGTCCAGAGCTGCTGATTGGGTCGAGACAGTTTGGCGTGAACTCCTGCAGATGAAGCCGGATCCCCCCCTCTCCACCCCGGGTTACTGTGGGCAGGTGCACGGGAACTGGGGCAATAGCCGCTGTGGAGTTTTTTTGTGCGTGTGCTGAGGACGGCTGCAGCCTGGTAGACAATTGCCGTGCGGGATTTGTGCACATATTTTTGTTTAATTTCCATTTCGTGCATCACCAACGATTTCTGCACCGGTTCTTTTGATTTTTTATTTTTTGCAGGAATGACTGTAGGAGACGGGATGGGGAAGGATTCACCACTACAGCGGTTTCGTCTGAAGGTAGGAGACACCGCGCGATGCGAGCGAACTCCGAGTACAGTAGAGTTGATGCAGCTGCAGATTGAAACTCTGGGATTTTGCACGGAGCTCCACTGGTTCTGCATGAACACAGGAGACAATGAATGCATCCTAAATACCTCGTGTCCTTCTGAAAGCCTCTCTGCTGTTCATTATAATCCGTCTGCATGTTCATATTTGCAGCATAATAGGTTTAAATGTTCACATCACTTATTTTATTCTATTTTTCTGCCAAGCTCAAGTCAGTGTGATGTGGCGTTTAAACACTCCAACGTTTCAATATAACAATTAATATAATTTTCGTTTTTACATTTCTATCTGGCTTTCTGGCATTTGACTTTTCTTGACTGCAACTTTTCCAGGCTGTTCCTAAAAGTGATTTGTGCAACCAATCCCCCCAGAGCGTTCTGTCTTATGTCCCATTTAGATGTTTCTCTTGTGAAACTGTCCCAACCCTGGTTTCCACTGGCTGAAGAATAACAAAGTCCTGTGGATCTTTTAGCCGAGTCTGTGTTACAGTCGCAGTGATTGCTCCAGAACGCTGTTATTCTGTGTGGTGACACAATATGTTTCACTGCGGCTGAGTAAGTGCACTGAGCCTCAGATGTGCTTTGTTTAAAGACGTGTCAGTCTTAGCTTCAGAGCCTTTCGGGTGCAGCGTTCAGTGCCTGAGTGCAACCAGTCTGAGCTCAACATTGAGTATGCCATCATATCCTCGTAGTGATCAGACGTGCCCCTGAAATGTCTTTGCAACTTTTGTCTCACACTTCTCTATCAAATTTTCAGTGTGCAGAGAACGTGTCGAATGCTCAGAAACTGAAGCCAGATCTATTTTTCTTTGTTTTTCTTTCCAAATATAGGGTGACTGGGTGATGGAATAGTGATGAAGGCTAATCGGTGGGGAAAAATGCTTCCTCTACTCAGCTCCTCTTGTCTTTTCCATTTTATTTTATTCTTCCTCCTCTGTTTCACCTCCACCCGTGCCCAATTCCGATCCGAACCCAGATCCGGACAAGGCCTGCTGCTCTTCACCCAGCCTGCCTATAATGCGTCCATCTTCGAGAACTCTGCCACACGAACCTTTATCAGAAGTGAGGTGAAAATGGGCATTATTCTCGCTCCGCCTCGGTCTTTAGACATTAAATATTCCATTGCTTCAGGAGACAACGAGGGAATCTTCCAGGCTGAGGAGTTTGTAATGGGGGATTTTTGTTTCCTCCGTATTCGCACTAACGGAGGCAGTGGTGCCATACTAAATCGAGAAGTACAGGACAATTACACACTGACAGTTAAGGCAGCAGCTCAAGGAGGCCTGGAGGCCTTAGCCACTATTTATATCAAGGTCCTGGATACCAATGATCTCAGACCTCTCTTCTCCCCAACCTCTTATTCATTTGTCGTCCCTGAGACTGCCCCTCTGGGTACCAGTGTCGGACGTGTTACGGCCACAGACGCCGACATGGGCTCCAATGGGGAGTTCTACTATTTCTTCAGGAACAGAGTTGAACTCTTTGCTGTTCACCCGACCAGTGGGGTCATCACCCTGACTGGTCAGCCCAGGGTGGACAAAGAAGAACGTTTTGAGTTGGAGGTGCAGGTCGTAGACAGAGGGATGAAACTCTATGGGAACAATGGTATCAGCAGCACTGCCAGACTCATCCTAGCTGTACAGAGGGTTAATGAATTTGCTCCTGTTCTCAGTGCAGCTGCTGTTGTTCCATCATGGACGGACAAGGACCCTGTCTATGCCGTAGTGACTGTGGAAGATAAAGACGAGGGAGTGTCTGGGGAAATTGAGTGGGTTTCCATCATTGAGGGTGACCCCCTTGAACAGTTTGTAGTTGATAGATCGCCAGTTGGGAATGAGTACAGGGTGAGGACATCAGAAATCATTGACTGGGATGCTTTCCCTTATGGCTGCAACATAACCTTTCAGGCCAAAGACAGGGGTATACCTCCAAAGTTTTCTAATACCCAAGTTGTTCAGTTGTTGGTTACGAAGCCAAACCCAGTTCTAGTGAATTTCGAAAAAGATGTTTATGTAGTCAAGCTGAGCGAAATGTCTCCCCCAGGCACTGTTGTGGAGGTGGTGAAACTCTCCCCGGCTTCTCTGAGTGTCAATTACAGCTTCAGCGGCCTCTCAGATCCAACGTACTTTGATATGAACCCTTTGACTGGAGTTATTATGACTATAAGGCATTTGACGAGAATATCACAGGATTACATGGAGATGGAGGTAGTTGATACCGTCAGTCAGAGGAGAGCAAGGGTCCAAATCACCATAGAGGATGCAAATGACAACTCTCCAGTGTTCAATAGGCCATTTTATGATGTTGCAATCAACGAGAGTTTACCTGTGGGCACCGTAGTTCTTGTGGTGTCTGCGGTGGATTATGATAAAGGAGAGAATGGGTTTGTATCCCACACAATCAGTGGCGAACAGTCACTTCCATTTATTATCGACCAAGACTCAGGTCAGGTCAGGATCACAAGAGACCTGGACTTCGAGTCATCAGATGATATCTATGTTTTTGCGGTGCGGGCATCTGACTGGGGCTCCCCCTACCGGAGGGAGAGTGAAGTTAATGTCACCATTCGTCTGATAAATATCAATGACAACCAGCCTGTTTTTGAGAGGGTTTCTTGCAGGGGCATGATAAGCCGTGATTTCCCTGTCAGTGAGACGATTGTCACCATGTCAGCTGTAGACATGGACGAGCTCGGAATGGTGAAGTACAAGATACTGTCTGGGAACGAGTTAGAGTATTTTGAATTAAACCCAGACTCCGGAGCTTTGTCACTGAAAAGGTCATTAGAAGTAGATAATTTAAAAAACGGGGTATTCAACCTTAAATTGGTTGCAACAGACGGAGAATTGTTCTCTGATCCCACATTTGTAAATGTGTCTGTGGTGAGGGGCAGGATGCCACCCAGGGGGTTCAACTGCAGAGAGACCAGAGTAGCTCAGCTGTTGGCAGAGAAAATGGTGTCAAAAGCGTCAGCCATGGCCAGACCCCGACCTGAAGACACATATTCAGACCTCTTCTTCATCAACAAACAGGCTCCACAGTTTGAGGCCTTGCCCACGAGTATTCTAGTGAGAGAAGACCTCGGCGCGGGTGCCAGCATATTTCAGGTGCGGGCACGAGACGGTGACCCAGGCTTCAATGGTCGTGTCCTCTTTTCCATCTCTGATGGTAACAAAGAAAACTGCTTCAACATCAACATGGAGACCGGGTTGCTAACTGTACTGCAGCCACTTGATCGTGAGCGCATGGATCGTTACTTCCTAAACATCACCATCTACGATCAGGGCATCCCTCAGATGTCCAGTTGGAGGCTGCTCACTGTGATCATCGAGGACGCAAATGACAATGACCCCCAGTTTTATCAGGATGGCTTCACTGCCCTTGTGTCTGAAAACTCTGCCGTTGGCACGCAAGTTATTACCGTCACTGCGTTTGACAGAGACACTGGTCAAAATGGACAGCTCTCCTACACAATGCTGACCTCTGTCCCTCAGTTTGGAATCGACAGTGAAACCGGAAGTGTATTTGTGGCAAGCTACTTGGACAGAGAAACAGTTCCAATGTTCACATTGAGGATTGAGGTGAGAGACAAGGCAGAGAGGGGCACTCGACGGTCATCAGTGACAACTCTTAGCATAATACTGGAGGACATCAATGATTGCGCTCCAGCTTTCATCCCCAGCAGCTACAGCGCTCGGGTACTCGAGGACCTTCCACCAGGGGCAGTGATTACCTGGGTGCAGGCTCAGGACCCAGACATCGGCCCCGGTGGACAGGTCCGCTACTCCCTGATTAATGACTTCAATGGCACCTTTGAGGTACGTAATGTTTCCATTTGTACCTTTTGGACCTTCCCACTGCATATCCTGATTGTGTTTTCATTGTCAGCGTGTGACACGTGTCCCTGTGATACTTACAAACAGATCGATGTCATCAGTGGGGTCTTGAGGATTTCCAAGGAACTGGACTTTGAGAAACAACAGTTTTTCAATCTGTCAGTTCTCGCTGAGGACAGAGGCATACCCAGCCTCAGAAGTCAGACGTTTGTGGAGGTTGAGGTGGGTGGTACACACATTCACACACACAAATAATTACAAGGGAATCGTGTTGTAAGCAGGCAAAAAGCTGCACGCCATCCATTCTATATAAAATCAATCTGGAAGTGAACCACTCCATCTCTCCAGGTGCTGGATGTCAATGAGAATCTGTACGCACCGTACTTCCCCGACTTCGCCGTGCGAGGCTCGGTGAAGGAGAACTCTCGCGCTGGCACAAGCGTCCTGATGGTCAGCGCTAAGGACGATGACAAGGGACGCGATGGGGCTTTGCGGTACTCTGTCAGAGGAGGCAGCGGACTCGGCACTTTCACCATTGACGAGGACACAGGTGGGACACAAGATTGATTTTTGAAGCCTTTTTATGTAAAGGAAAAAAAAAAATCAATGCATAGTGGCATCGGTGATGACATTCACCCGTGTTTGGTTTTTACTCAGCTCTCCACAAGGATTTCAGGGTGAGAGAGCAGCACCAGTTGCATGTGTTTGGGAGCGAATGAGCATGTGTGCACAAGATGGACAGAGTTGAAGCGAGCGTGAGTTACAGTCAGCGTCAGTGTGTTGATGGGGCCAACGTGGGAGCGCTGAACAGGGAGATCATTACTGTAACGAGGCCAGCATGGCCGCTCAGTACAGCCGATGTAGTGTTGAGTGGATAGCATTGATCAAGGCTCTCCTACACATCGGCTTCGTCCCTGATAACACAGTGAAATCCCTGTGACTTATTTAAGGACGCCTGACCTAAAAAACACTAGTTGTGTCCAACTGTCATCCAGAGCCAAGGCTGGAAACACGTTGAGCCAAACAAAAAGCCACTACTGACTCACCCGAGGATAATATTAATCAAATGGCAGGTATGAAAATAGGACAGCTGGCTCATGTACAGAACGAAAGGCCAGCATATATATTTATGTATGTGTGTGTGTAATACCATGCCATAGTGATATGACTAGCTGGATAAGATCTTGGCATATTCTATATTTTCATTTCCATCAGAGAAATGGGATTCTTGTGAGCGCAGGGATATTGGCTCGAATCGGAGACCTCTCCAATTGACAGCTTTGCAAATAGCATGACAGCAAAGTGTGCATATTTTAAATTTCCATGGGAACAGAGGAAGGTGTAACTGAGAGCTCCGGTTCTCCTATCAACGCTCAGCGAGTCTCAGTCTCCACCCATGGTGCCGAAGCCTTTAAAGCTAATCTCTGTCTGCGTGTCGCTCTTCATGCCGCTGAGGCAGTCAAACCTAAAGCTCACTCCATCACTCTGTCACTCAGCCTAGCCTCTCTTCCTCCCTGCATGACTGCAGGGTACTCCTTAGGGAGTGCTACTGTAGTACTATAGTAGTACTGAAATGCATATGAGGGAAGCTGAGAACTGTTTAAATGCATGAACTGTCAATAAAGTGCTATGCCTCTTTAAGTGGATAAATCATATTTCAGCTTAAACATTTTACATCAATAAGTATATAATTAAAACTTGAATCTATAGTGAAGCAACTAGTAACATCAATGGTCATTCTTTAGCAATGGAGTGATCAGTGAATTAGAAAAGTAAATAGCAGTGGAGTTAGTGTTGATTCAAACTTTAGGGAGGAAACGACAGTCCTCTGTCCCACCTCGTCACCCTGGTCCCTACTGTACATGACTCGGACTGGAGGCCTGTATTGACCTTTAACTAGGCTAATTAGTATTGACAGTATAGAAAGCGAGAGTGGAACAGATGGACGGACAGAGAGGTGGCCTCTTCCCCTCGCTCTCTCAGCCTCTGTCTCTTCACATATATAACTGTGGGGGTGAAATAAACTAGCACTCGCTCAGACCGGAGCTCGTAGCTCCACTACGGCACAACATGCTCCTGAAATCCAATCAAGCTGCACCAAACTGCACCAAGATATTAATTCTTTAAATTGCCCTGGTTTTATCCGTGAATTAATTCCTGGGGACATGACAGAAATGTCCTCCCCTGGAACATAAAATCAGGTGATCCCTGCTAAGGACGTCTGATCCGGATCCACACTAAAATATAATATGACCCATAGTTCTCCTTTCTATCAAGTTCCGTAGTAATCAGCCCAGCAGTTTCTGTAATAGTAGTAGCAGGTGTACAGTACCTAGATAGTGTCACGTAATATTTTGTGATAGCTCTTGCCTCTTTTATTCGCCTTAGCATTATAACCTCGGTTAGGAGCATCACAGCCAGTGAGAAAGTTTATTGAGTGCAGATTTTCCAGGGGAAATCAGAGTGCTTGTTAGAGCAGAAAGTGAAGGGAGGGGAGGGGAGTGGAAGTGAAGTGAGGAGTGGAAGGAAGAGGATGCAGGGGAGTCTGGAGTAGATATAAAAAGTGTCAGAAGGAAACACTGCTTTCTTCCTCGCAGGCATTTCGAGAATTTTTATTCTATTTTTTTTTAGCTTTTGTTATATAGTTTTCACTAGTACAACAAGAACGCGAGAAGTCTCTGGCCAGTGACCTTTCGGTATCGAATGAGAAACTCTCAAAGCCCAAGCCAAGTGATCCTCTCTCAAGTGTTTCATTTCTTCTTGTAGCGTCGAAGTAAGTGCTGTCAGGCGCGGACGGAGAGGCACCGCTCTGTCCTCCCACCATGCATTTCAACCCCCTGTTGAGTGGCTTTGTTCTCGCTGCTTGTCAATCCGTAGCTTTTAGTGCCAAGACGAAATATGTGAGAGGAGAGTGGAACAGATGGAGAAAAGGGAAAGAATGAGAGCGCTGCACGAGAGAGAGAGAGAGATCGTGTGCCTCTGCCTCCCCTGTAGTTGGTAAACTGGCTCTATGATGCATCGTGTCATATCAGCCATTACTGAATGCCACCTTTCCTCCACATCTGATATAAAGGTGTTGAAGATGACTCTCTCCGGTGTGGGAGGAGGCCACAGGGGCTATCTATCAGAGAAGAACGAGGATCTCTGCCGGCTCAAACCCTCAGCACTCCCGCACTTTGAACAGAGATTGGTATTCTTGTCATTTGTGAGGCGGTAAAGCAAACCCTGCAATTTCTCATTGAGCAGTTGTCAGAAGCGCCGGCTCCTCGATTAGTGGGTTTGCAGGCTCCAGGATTCGTCACAGTCGGGATAAAGCGCTCCTTAACTTACACAGCAGCACACTTTTAGAAGTAATCTATTCTGGATTTGAGAAATTAGCAGGCCACAATGATGCAGGGAGTGTTTTCTCATCAATTACCCGATCGATTATTTGGTGGCATTAATTAGGCAGCGGGACCCTAAAACCTTTTCCTCGACAACAGACACGACAGACGGACACAAACCGAAGTGTACTGCCAACTTGTAGATGAGAAAATATGGCGTGACCACTCCATTTTTTCCCGTTGACTCTTTGAAGTGTGTTATTTATGGTGAGAATGGATGCTGTCGAGTCAGATTTATATTGAATTCAGTGAATGGTGCCTGTCGGTCTTAAAGTTCAAAGAGCTTTTGAAACAGCCAGCTCTGGTTTCCCCGTCTCTCTGTGTCGACTTATCTGACGGAGATGAGATGTGCTTTGAAAAGGACATGGTCAAGGGCGACGGAGCAGGGATGTTTTTCAGCAAACTCCCTTGCTATGCTCCGTGCACGCCCTCGGGAAGCTACTTACTCATAATCTGACATACACACACGCTCTCTGGCGATAAGGCAACACCTTAGCCACGCAGCCGAGGAAGTTAAGGTTGGCGAGTGGTCAGACGGTCACGCCTCTCTGATTTGTATGCTGGCAGGACTGGCGCTCGAGCATGTGGGGCCTGTGGCGAAGTGGAAGTTGTGGAGGAGCAGACGTCTGCTGCATGACAGGGAATCAACACAAAGGAATTTATATACGCATGAAAAGATCGATCTTTGTCTTTTTTTAAAAATCTATTCAGAAACTATAGTTTCCCCTGTGCTCTCAGGTTGGAGGATTTCCTCCGAGGAAAATATTTTATGATCTTTTTAATAAGGATGGCCGAGATTAGGCACGGAGTAGAGTCTGGTTCCCCAAAGGCCTGAAAGTCTGGGCTGAACTGTCTTCACCCCATCTCCCTCCCTGGAGTCCGTCATCCATTTGTCTTGGTCCAGCGAAGGAATTCACCCGTACAGTCTCATGATTACACAAGATAGAGAAGTGTGGGTCTCGGTTGAATGCGTCGTTCGTCAAGTTGAAATGACAATGACCAAACACACATCATCACTGACCTGTTAGTTTCAATGAATTCCATCGGCATTACTTATCGTGTCATTATTGGTTTTTCCTTTATCGTCGGAGGAACTCCTGTGGTTGGTGGTTCATTAGTATGGATAAGATGCGGCGATGGGTCCATCTCCAGTCATACGACCTTTCAGCCAACGTCAAATATTTCTCCATCTCCAGCTCTAATAAGATTTCTAATGGTAAAACCATCAGTGTGAGTCTTTGCCAAAGCACAAGGCTACCGTGATCTCCCTCTCATCGACATCAATCACTCTTTGATTCCAAAATTTTAAATAAACGTATAAGAGGCAAAGTAAATATTCAGCCGCTCAGCTCCATCTAGCTTTGATTCCAGTTAATTGTTTGTGTACTTGAGCACAGATGCGTAGACACACATCGAGACACACACGCGTACACATCTTCACTCTCAATGCGTTCCCTCTCCTTCGGTGAAGTCAGACATTCGTACTCTGGTGGGCGTAGTTGGCTCCACGACCTGCGACGATTCATGGAAATGCATCAGCTGCTCGCCTCCATTTATCCCAGTTATTTCTTGCTGCCTGAGATGATGCAGCTGTTTATCGTATATTAATGTGGTCTTTCATCCCAAATCTGATTTTTGTTAATAAAAAGCGACACTTGTGACCTTGCTGCGCTGCGCCTCGGCGCTCTTGACGGCATCCAGACAGGACACGCCAACTGTAACGCTAATATTCAGAATGTGAACTGACGTGTGTGTGTGTGTGTGTGTGTGTGTGTGTGTTGTTCCCCTGGTGTTTACATGGACAGTCCTGCATGAATGATCTTAAAGACAAGAGGCGTCCGTGTGTCATCCACTGTGAATATTGTCTTTGTCCCTCCAGAGGTCACCAAAGCTGTCGGCTACTTATCTTCCTTAAGGCCACTAAACTCACGTTGCTGTGTGTGTGTGTGTGTTGGTGTCAGGCAGTTCAGGGTACATTTAGCACTAAGCAAATAGCAGAGGGAGCAGTTTGGTCAGCTGTGATTAGCTGTAGAGGAGCTGAAACATTGAAGGTGACGACAGCGGCGCTGTAATGCCTGTGAATGTCACTGAAGCCGGGACGCCAAGTTTGCCCCCAACTCTCGTCCTTGCCTCCGGAAAACTTCTAAGACTTTCCAAGAAGAGATGTCCTGAGCTTGTATTCCGGGGGGGGAAACCCTCGCACTACTCAGGGAGAGCAGGCATGGGTTTTCATCTCTCTCTCTCTCTCTCTCTCTGCTTTCTCGACAGGCGTCATTTACACCGCCGGGATCCTTGACTGTGAAATCAAAGACTCCTATTGGCTCACGGTCTACGCCACGGACAAGGGGGTCACACCCCTGTCAGCCTCCATAGACGTCTTCATCCAGGTACAGACCCTCTGCCCCCAATATTCACATTATGTGCCTGGCATGCAGAAGAGGAAGTCTGACGAACCTGCAGCTTGCCGTGTCAGCCGGGGGTCACTGTGGAGACGATTAATCAGCGGCGCATTAATAAGTCACACGAGTACACGTTGAATAGATTATGATATTTGCAATTGTGTAATAATAGATGTTATATTTATATAGCTCGGTGGTTGAATTCCGGATTCGTCCCAGATAAGTCAGCAAACAGCCCAGAACGTAGATGTAGTCGTCTGATTAAACCACACAAGGAGATTTCCGCTGCAGCTTCTCGGAGCCTGCACCGAAGCTGCAGGGGCTGGTGAGGAAACACTTGAAAGATGATGTTATTTATTTATTTCCAGCACTTCCAATAAAGCTTTGAGTCATTTTTGTCATCTTAGATGTTACTGTACATTTACTATGCTCTGTATACTTAAAGCTTTTATTTTTATAAAAGATTTGCAAGGCGTTTCAGCGGACAGCGTGAGCAAAGTGATGCATGTGAACCTTTTCAAACTCACACGAAGAACCTGGATGGGAGCAAAAAATGTCTCCCTTAAATGGCGCCGCCCACAGATGAGCGTTACTGCCTCTCTCTGTCATTGATAAACTTGTCCAGGCGGCCCTCATTACTCTCTAATGACGCCTGCAGACTGAGGTTTATTGAGGAGCCCACGGTGACAGGGATCCAATAAACGCGGGCGCGACGTCAGGTTTGATGTATGTGAACAGCGTCACGATAAAAACGCTGATGAATCGCAGCCTGCGACGGAAATGACGGCACGAGAATGAAATGATATCAGGCGAGCGGGAATCACGCGTTTCGCCGCCACATCTGTAATGTTTATCTGGCGCCGCCGACGGCGCTGCGTCCCTATTGGTGGGTGGGTAGATGTAGGTCGTCACACTTTTATCTCAGACTGTTTGTCATGTTTCTTTCATGCTGCTTTCCAATGAGAGAGTTACACACGTCCTCCGCTCTGGCCCTGGCTCAGTAATCCACTGTTTAAACACTCAAACACACACATCACTGCCACAGCGCCGCTCCCGCCCTGCGGGGAAGAGTTCAGCAGCGTATGAAAACACAAACAGCCTCCCCTGGCTCTGGGACATTCAGATGGTGGTGGTGTGATCGGGCGCTTTGCTCTCAGCCTCTTCATCACAGACAGAAATAGGGAGATTAATCAGGCACAGGTGCTCCTCATTCACCGGCTGAAGCTCGGCGTGGCTCCCAGCACGCACTCCATCAACGCCCTGTTTGCCATAAATATTCTAGATCCGCGCTGAGAGCAGGGAAATTAATTTGCAGTGCATTTAAAGTGTGACATCCATGACATTTCCTGGTTAATACATTTCCATTTGCTGACTGATGGCAAATCCACCTGAGCCCGGGCTGCTCTGCTCTCCCTCAGTTGTTCGGGATATTAAAATCAGCAGAGAAACACAACAACACTATACATGCTGATTTATCAACGCAACCGTTGCCAGTTCAGATCCATCTCGGAGACAGGGGACAGACAAGATGGATGCAAGCGCGGCGCTGCCAAATCCTGTAGCCCAGCCAGCCCGGCGCCTTCTCTCCCTTCCCGCACTCCTCTTCTCCTCTCTCCTCCCTCAGGTGGAGGACGTCAATGACAACGCTCCCCTCACCTCAGATCCCATCTACCACCCGGTCGTGATGGAGAACTCTCCAAAGGACGTGTCCGTCATCCGTATCCAGGCGCAGGACCCCGACCTCACCGCCACGCCCAGTCGCCTGAGCTACCGCATCACGGCCGGCAACCCACAGAATTTCTTCTCTATCAACCCCAAAACAGGTAGGACTCACAGGACAGACACGCAGCCAGCCCCTGACTCTTTTCGAAACCACAGAAATACGCAGGCTGATCAGGTTCTCTTTCATCATCCACCTCCCACTTCGTTCATAATAAAAGCCTTTGGTTCCCACACGACAAATTAAAGAGACTTTCGCGCCCACGCTGTCGAACACGTAGGACGCACACCAACTTCCTCGCAATCAAATATTTCTTCTTCAGGGCTGTGAGCTCTTTGCGTGAAATTAGTGCGGTTATTTCTTTAATAAGCCCCCGTGTGGGTGAGTATCTTCTAATCGTGAAGGAGTTTACATTAGTCAGAGTAATTTTCCATCCCATCAGCTACAGGATAGGCCCGGTGGCATGTGTTTATCATCCTCAAGAATCAAGAATCAAGAATCAAGAAGCTTTATTTGTCACATGACATTGCAGGCAATGACAGTGAAATGAAGGTGCGGTAGCTCACAATTGTGCAAAGATGGAATAAAACAAATTAAGTCTCTCAAAGCACTTCATTACAACTGATGTGAGAGCCACCGGGCGGAAGTCATTTAGGTCAGCTGGTCTGGACTTTTTGGGGACCGGAACTATGGTCGATGGACCGGAACTATGGTCGATAGGACCGGAACTATGGTCGATAATCCTGTGACCTGTAGTAATACGAAATGAAAAGAAAAAGCTCGCTGGCAGGAGGGTTCAGGAGTCTTAGCTGGGATTTGGAAAGAGGTTTTTATTTAGAAGACCCTGCCAACTCCAGAAATCCCCCCCCCGCACGACACGCGGGATCAAGGTGGAGCCTGGAAGAGGGCGAACCTGTGAGAACGATCATCTGACGGCCGCTGGTTTTATTTTGTGAGCCGGCGTGTGGAGAAATACTGCGAGGAAAGTTAAAGCCTGAAAGTTTTAATTAAAAAAAAAAACCAAAAAAAAAAAAAACCCTGACCTGTCTGTTTCTGTGAATGAAACTGAGACAGACGGCAGCGCGGTGGTAGTTCTGTCTCAGTCTAATTGAAGTGGGCGGTATAGATGTGATCAGACTTGCTGAGATTATGTTTAGAGAGCGCGCTCATTCAGCTCCGTGCTCCCACGCGGTCGGAACTCGAGACCGATGCAGCAGAAGCAGTTTTTTTTTTTCTGTCCTCGTCAAAACCTTTCACCCACATTTCCCACAATTCAACGCCAATCCAGTTCAGTTACAGAGATCGGCTGCGTCATAATCTACACCATATAATCTTTGTTTATGTTCTCATAATTAATTTAGAACCCTTCACTTTGGTACATCGAAATCTATTTTTAGACATTTGCACATTTTATTTAATGCACATTTTTGATGATTTACAGCCGCTGCCCATGAGCTGAATGTCACCTCACAAAGTTAAACCCAAGCGTCATTTCAAAGCTCACAAACCCCGAGACCCCGTGTAAAAGAGCGGACGCCTGTCAGCGCCAAGGGGTAAAATAAAAAGCGCTTTCTAATCTTTAAAGTAATTCAGATTATTGGAAAAACGTTTTAAAAAACCCGAGTCCGATTACGACTCTATCTGCGCAGAATACAAATATTATTAAAGCGAGACGTGTTTGGCTTTGAGCTGCCAAGTGAGGCAGCAACACTCTGACGACGAGCCGCCATTTAAGAATTATTATTTAAGAGGTGAAATGTTCTATTAAAATCATGATAAAAAAATAAAATGGAGGATTCTTTTCTCTGTGTGCCCCAGATAAAGTCAAGAGTGTTTCATTTAAACAACAAAAGGCATGAATACGTGATTTTCAGCTCTTGCAGGGACCCTGATGCAAAGACGTGTCAGCGATGATAAAACAAACCTGTGGCCTGGATGTAATATTCAGTTCTGGAGAGTCCCTCATGTTGGGCTGTTGCATGTTCTCCCTCTGTCTGGGAATCAAAGCTACACTGCTCGTGTTTTCTCCTGCTCCTCCCTGAGTGTAACACTGACATGATGTACAGAAGAGGCTGATATTTATTCTGATAACCACCAGTCCCCCGTGACACGTGCACCACTGTAATAATTTTGAGCAAAAACTCCAAACCAACAACTAATTACACATGCCTGATTATTTTAATGAAGGTTCATCAGACCCAGTATTTTCTGTAAATCCTGAAGTCGCACAGATGAACTCCCATCGACAGATATTTCCCTTACGCTGAGATAAATGAACTGTCACTATAACACTGAGCAATTGGTTTTGAATATTTCATGCCGTCCTCCCCCTCAGAGGCTTCACCTCCTTACTGAAGCTCAGTAAATAACAAGAAGCATACGTTCCAAAGATTTCTAGGAAACCTTGAGTCGCTGAGTTACAGGGAGTGGGGAAGAGGAACCTCTGGAAACCGTGGAAAGGGCAACTAGGGCGACTGAGCTCAGCTCCTCAAACTACACATAAGGAGAAATGGAGAAACAGGATTTCCCTGAAAACACTGCTCCAGTCTGACTCGTGTTTGGACCTGAGACAGAAAAAAGAAGGAGAGGTCAGCTCTTCTGCTGAGAGGGAATGTGCACAACAAGGAGACACTGACGCCGCCGTGTTTTTTGCGAGGCGATGTCATAACTTCACTTCGAGTTTGTGACAATAAAGGACGATGCGGAGCTCGTTTGTCTTCGGCTACGATAATGACTCATTGTTCGGCTGCATCTGTCAGACGTAGAACTCATTAATGGAGACTCCAAATTATATGGAGTTGATTTGTTCTACTGCTGATTGAAATAACCATCCAACAGATGAGTGTCTGTGTGTGTGTGAGAGAGAGAGCGAAAGTTTGTGGCTGTTTAATCAAATGATTAATTGGTTACAGAGGAAAGAGCTGCTGCCATGAGTCGCTGCTGATGAAGATGGCAGGAAGCTCACATGAGAGCGCGCACATCTGTGTGTGTGTGCGCCACAGGGGAGGGTTGTGAGCCATCTGAGCCCCGTCGCCTGTGTCAGAGCCCCAGATCCAGTATTTTATCAGTGCATCGTTCAGAGAAACTCATATTGATGAATATCTCGTTGATGCCGTGATAAATGAACTGTCACTATAATACTGAGCAATTGGTTTTGAATATTTCATGCTATCCTCCCCCTCAGAGGCTTCAGGCCGGCTTCCACCTTCTTATTGAAGCTCGGTAAATAAGAAGAAAATTGTGGATTTTTTTTTTTCCTGTTCTGCCCTAAATCTGAAAGCAATCACTGCCATAAATCTGAGGATAATGGAATCGGCAGTGCAGGTCTATTAGTTAGGAAATGAGACACGCATGAGTGAGAGATGTTTTCAGTATGAATCACTCCTCGCTGCTTCCCCAGTCCAAAACTTTCCATGCGCCCGCGCGAGTTCACTGGACAGATGAACAAACAAAGCCCGGCCCATTGATTTGCTCCCATGAAGCTGCTGCCTGCGACGCTGCGACCCGAGCCGAGCGGCGTCGCCAGGGTTCATGTCGCTTTTCAAATCTACATCTGCACTGACGCGTTTTTTTTTTTTTTTTTTTCAAGTTCACTGCCGAAGTGTCTGCTCCGTGCCGTTTGAGGGAACCCGCCCTGAACCTTTGAATGAGTGCGGCGTGTTTGAATGTGACAGCTCCACGGCGCCGCCTGCTCGGGCTGCGGGTGTGTGAGCGAGGCCGTGAAAGAGATGAGTGTTGACACGGGGTGTTGTGTTATGTGGAGCGCTTCTTGCGTATCTGTCATGGCATCGCAGCAGCGGCGTGACCTTTTGCCGCCCTCTGTTTGATCGCATTGATTCTGCTGTACCAACAGAAATTGGCTGCGCGCACCAGTCGATGTGTTTGAGCAGCAATGAGCCCAAATCTGAAAATGATTAGAGAACCTGAACCTGATGTTTTTAATCTCACTCCAGAAGAGCTTTTCGCCATGTGACGAACGAGGCCGGGTCTAAATTACTGACGGTGTCTTTTAAAGGGGGAGTCTAGAGATTGGAAACAGGCCACTGGACCATTACGTGAAATTTAATTTGCATGGGAAGTTGTGGGTGGGGAGTTGGAGTCATTTTATTTTCCGGACGTCCGTTTAAAATGGAGGATGGTCCGGCTGCAGATGTGCTGCGAGCTGTAGATCATCGATTTTTATCCGAGCTGTTACTCACGCCGTAATCTGCCGGACAAGCCCCACCTCCACCCTCCCCGCCCTCTCTCTCTCTCTCTCTCTCTCTCTCTTCTCTCTGTCTCCTGCAGCTTGTGGCCGTCGCTCTGGATTTGCTCCTAATTTGCTTAATTGAAGTTAGCTTGCGTAGCAAGCTCAAGGTGACACTGCGATATGTGCGAGCACGACAGCGAGCGTGAGAGCGTGCAAGTCTCTCTGCTGAGTGTGGGCCCCACAGATATTTGGAGCATCCAAACTAATCCTGCTGCGATGCTTCATTAGGCTTTGACAAACACATTCATGCACATTCAGTGTTTTCCTGCGCAGAGATAAACACAGAAAAAAATATATTATTTCAATGCATCTAAGCATGTACCTTTTAAAATCGAATAATAATACTTCAGTCCTCGCATCCCTGCAGTTTTTCCTGTCCTGTATTTATGAGCTATAGGATGAAATACTTCCAGGCGCAGACATTTCTCTGCGTTTGCTTTCATGAATAGTATTCAAGGACATTTGTTTGTCTTGGAAAACAAATATCTGTGTGTTGTAAAACCAACACGTAAAGAGCTGAATCTGCTGCTGGATCAGTGTTTGCATTTTTCTTTTTTTCCCCCCTCCTCTGATTATGTCTGGAGAGGTTTTTTTTTTTTTTGTTATTTGTTCAAAGTTTTTACTGAGGAAACCTTGAAATTATCGACCAACACGATGTACGTCTGGGGAGGGAGAGGTGGCGCCCGTGTGAAGAGGGAGGCTGTGATCTCTCATGCAGCCAGCGGGCTGCTCAGCGGAATAATCGGGCTCGATCAAAGCTGTTATCAATAGCCTTGCTCCTTTCGCTGTGTCCTGGTGGCACGCTGGCAAACCGGGTGACCCACAGCCATGTGAACATGTGCCAAATGCCTTCACCCCTGCCAGAGCTGCAGGCCGTAGTCAGGAAGAGCAATCAATCATCTGTGTGAATGTGGGCTTCACACGTGCACGGCCACTCGTCCGTCACTCTGATTGGAAGTTATTTTGGCCCCATAAATGTTTATGCTGTTTATAAAGTCACAATATATATTTTATGGTATTCGGATATGAGACCCCGATGGTGGCGGCAGATCTTCTCCCGCCGTGTGTCTGTCACCGTGATCTAAAGTTGCTCTTTTGTGGCTTTTAGGGCTCATCACGACGACGGCGAGGAAACTGGACAGAGAACAACAGGCGGAGCACTTTTTAGAGGTACAGTAAAACCTTGACAGCGTTCATTGCTTTATAGTATTATTATTTATCTGGCCCTGCCACCTGCCACAGCTTGCCATTAACAGAGACACGGTGGAGGACAACCCTGGCAAGACCTCAAGGCTCCATAAACTGTGATGAATGGCTGCAGTTTTGGGTCCCAGGTTTTAGGATTTTCTAAATGTAATCATTCATCACTGGTTATCTTCTCAAGTCAGAATGAGGAGAGGGGAGGAGAGGAGTGGGTCTGCCCAGCATTTGATAAGCGCAGACACTGGGCATACAGATAGCTCTGTGATTACCATTTCACTTGCTCCTGTTGCTCTGCATGCAGATGAACCTGATAATCACAGATTCCTGACTTTAGAGACACGGGCAAACTTCCCCGGACCTTTCCCTCCAACTTATTAAAGTCGGTTGAGTCTACACGCACTTTGCCCCTCTATAAAATGGAATGAAATAACCCGCAGTTGACCCACAGCGCTGCTGCATGGCGTTGCGTCGCCGGATTGCTGGGGGGACTCGTCCAGGCTCTCTAAGTCTGCTTTATTCCGCTCAAGGACTTAATAAGAGCCCAGCTTATGACAAACCACAAGAATGAAGGCAGCAGACGTCCACATCTATCACTTTATATGTGCTGGAACACTCACAGCACAAAATAGTTTAAAATTGGGGCCAGGAGTCTTTGTTGTCTCCTGTCTCATCCCGAGATGTCAAGCTGGAATGCCCGAGCATGCACTGCATACCGCGGCCCGTAATTACTAGTCTAGAGAGCAGCCGAGCTGGCAGCAGCGGTGTTCGCCCTGATCTAATCCAATTGATCAGTGATCAGACCTCTGCCTCTGCCTCCAGGGGATCAATAATACAAAGAGATTTCTCGTGAGCTCGGCCCCACATGGCCTCCGTTGCGCCATGGTGACATTCATACAGTGGCAGATGTTAATGAATACACGCCCTACAAATAAACGCCCGTCACAATCTGCTCCATAGACTAAAGCCATCCCACGGTTCCTCAGGTAACAGTTATAGACGGACCCGTGACCACCCGCCAGTCCACCGTGTGGGTCATCGTTCACATCGAGGACCAGAACGACAACCCGCCCACCTTCCCGGAGGTCACCTACCGCATCAGCTTGCCAGAGCGGGACCGCAACAAGCGGGGCGAGCCGGTGTACCGCGTGTTTGCTTACGACCGCGACTTGGGGGCCAACGGCAACATCACCTACAGCATCGTGGATGGGAACGAAGATGAGAAGTTTGGGATTGACCCCAGGACTGCGATGGTGTCCTCAAAGAAGGCGGTGATAGCCGGGAGCTACGATATCCTCACCGTGAGTCCCAATGTTGTTGTAAATACGGCTATGAATAGTCCTGTCCTGTTAAGACTTGTTGGTCTGTTCGTCTGACGGCAGGGTTTCTACAAAACCTCATGGGGGGATGGGACGTGGTCCAAAAAAGGAAGACATTCGATTTTATCTTATAGTTGCTTAAACGTTGACCAAGCTAGAGACTGAGGCCTCCTCCAGGGACGGTCCTCACTCACCACTTCCGGATTCCTGCTTTTCCGAATCCTGTTTCTTGTAACCTTTCGGGAAGCCGTCAGTTGACAGTCCTCGGCAAAGTGGACCAAACATACTGGCACAAATCCAGATGTTAGAGTTGGACTTGCACTAATCCCATGGTCAGTGAACTCAAAAATGCAGAGGTGGCTGGCACAGCTGACATTTATACACATCAGGTAACACATTTCCGATGTGCTCTGGCCTGAAATTGGCACTTATGTGTCCCCTGCCCTGGACTCGATCCAGTCCCCGTGTCCCCTACTTTAGAATATGGGACGCTTTGATGAATGTCCCACGTACGTTTGAGAGTCTTCTGCACGGTTCAAGCTCCCACCTAACCAGCAGGTGTTTGCAGGTGTTTGCAGGTGTTAGCGTCCCCAGTGGACGTTAGAGACAGAAACTCAGCGACATCAAGGGGTCTGCCTTCGATGAACAATACAAAACAAACTTCAGGCTACGGCTGGACACCAAACTTTAGGACGTCTCACACAGGTGCCTCCGAAGGGTTTTTCTTTGATTAACGACGCTTAGATTCGACGCGTCAAAGTGACGAGTGAGCTGTTTGAAGTCAGCGCTGACATCAACTGCAGAGGTTAATATCAAACATAAATCATGGATGAGGTGCAGCTGTATGGAAATGGAGGCCAGTGTCAGAGTGGAGGAGATAGAGTATAGATTTTATCACTTTAGTTTTGACAGGGAGGCTTGAATTCTAACAGTTTGCCAGCCTGGAATTTATATTTCTACTCACCCTGGATTTCACTGATTGAATTAACTGATGGAATCTGGTATTTACTTCGTCAACTGAATGTTCTTCTCCGTCTCAGATAAAAGCGGAGGACAGCGGCGAGTCTCCGTTATGGTCGACTGTCAAACTCCACGTGGAGTGGATCCGCAAACCTGTCCCCTCCCCCCTTCCCCTGGTGTTCACCCAGAGGAACTACAACTTCTCCATCTCCGAGGCGGCCGCCGTGGCTCAGCCGGTGGGCGTGGTCGCTGTCAGCCAGTCGAGCACGCCTGTCTGGTTCAATATCATCGGTGAGACAAATGACTGTGCGGCGCTGAAATTGCCACAGAGCGATCCAAGTTGATTCAATGCATTTATTCATAGGAATGATGTGGATTATTATACTTTATGTAAAATGTAAACAAAGTAGCGTTCCAATTCACTTAAAGCTGTATCCACATTTTTGAATTGACATATTTAAAAAAGGAACTGTGTCATTATCTCTGAAACCATCAGACGTGCGAGTCAGACCACTTTAGTCCTGAATTGCCTCTCGAGAGATGAATAACGTGTTCGGAATTTAACCGTCTGCATAGTTTGAGTGTTTCTAAGAGATGTTGCTTGACTTTGTTGTTGGACCTGCAGGAGGCAGAACCATCTGATAACACGTTTAAAGGAGACACACTGTGCTCATATTCAGGTTCCTGGTTTTATCTGACAATATATTCTCTTCCTCTCATGGTCCCAGACCACAACACCCAGGAAACATCCAGACCTCTTGTACTTTAAACATCTGCAGATCCTTTACATAAGAATAAAATCTTTAAAACAAACCAAAGCCAAAATGTTTAGATGTTACAGCGCACAATTCAAGGCTTCCTCTCTGTCCTGTACATTTCAGTCCATTTCTATTATTTCTCATTAACCGCACAATCTAAATTAGCTTGTTAAAATCAAAATGCCTCTGGCACATTATGTAGTGGAGATTAATTGCAAACAGGTAAAGGGCAGAGTCGGCACACGGCTTTGTTTCTCTCAAAGGTTTATTTATTCAGAAGCAAACTAATAACAACAACTTCTGCTGCTGCTGCTCCGTGACCCGCTCTGCCTCCAATTCAGTATTTTCGATCACAACAAAACAAAACATTTGCGGAGACCCAGATCCCTGACTTAGATCTTCTTTAAAAGACACAGAAAATGCTAATGTGGTGGATTGTTCTGGTTCCATTCTTACAGCTGAGGCCTGTGGGCTAATTGCACAAGAAAAGTTTTTTAATATTTTCTTTTCTTTTTTTTGCTTAAAATGCAACTGGAGTGATGATGATATATTCTCTCAAACTTCTCGGGCTGGACTCGAATTATCATTCACGACTGAGTCACACTTCCTCTCCTGTGCTGAATTATTCTGATAACCAGTCTGCTTACATTCCTTAATCACACTGAAAACTGTCGACATTGCAGAGCGCCGTATATAAACTGTAAATGATGCAGACTTTGATCAGGAGAATATCCTCAAATTCTTAATTATTCATAATCTCTGTTTCTAACCCCCCCCCCCCCTCTCTCTCTGTTAGGTGGACGTCTCGCCAGAGAAATGTTCTACATTCCACAGAACGCGTGTGGAAGGAACTGTTCGCTCGACACAGGTTTGGTCAGAGCTTAATGTCGCCACGTCTCATTTGTGCCTCAGGTCTGCAGGAAGCCAGAGTGCGGTTGAGATGCAGCATGTAGCACCAGGGCCTTGTTTTGCCAAAGGCAGAACATATCGATCTGGGTTTAAAACAGGATCCTCATACAACTTCACACAAACAGCGCTAATTTCTATAATTCTCATGCAGGGCAGGCTCCTGCTATTAGTTGAGCTCCGGGACGTCCCCACGTCAGAGAGAGAGGAAACTTAAAAAGTATAAAATAAAAGCTGTTGTGTGAAAAGTAAAGTGAGAGGTGAAAGCGAGGAGTCGTGCTGATGACGTGACATTCACGGAATACAAACACCTGAGGATGAATCAGAGCAGTCGTGCGCGTTCAAGACGAAAACGTCAACTTCACAACACATTCTGCAGCTGAAGCTCTATGATGCATCTACTACAGGCTCCACCCCCTCGCCCATGAACACGTCTGACCCGGACTCTCTTTCTACAGTTATACGTTAAACAAGGAAAGAATACTATGTGTCCAAAGTACTGCAGTAGTAGATAAGAGACTTGTTGGGTTGCTCATTTTGTAGACTGTGATGGAATCTGATTAAAACTACTAGAATTATAGAAAACACTTCGCTCAGAAGGTCCACGCGGCTCCTTTAAGCCATTATGGCCGTAAGGGCAATCAGTGCTGTTATCTTTGATCAAGACGAATATGAAAGAGTGTGACACATAAAGGTACAGTCCCTGTCAAAGCGACGGTACTGTAACACCCCGTGAATAGGATCAGATACTTGTTTTATTTAGAATCCCTGTTTTTCTTAATGCTGCGGGTCGGCTCGCCCCGTAGCGTAACGCTGACCAACCTCCACACAAAAACAACAACAACGAAAAGCACAAATCCCTGTGGTTTGATCCGTCTCAACACACATCAGTGGTTGAGCGGGTCTGTGAAAAATGCCCGATCAGTATTCATATGCTGAGGACAGCTCCAGCTCCCAGATATCTCAAGAGAGAGAGAAGCTGAAGTGAGACGGAGCGTGGTGCTGAATACCTAACGCGCAGCAGCCCTCGCCCTCGCTCTAATCAAACATTAAGCCTCTAAACTGTACACTCACCGCCGGTGGAAACGACCCGGCTGCAGGTTTTTTGATCTCTGAGATGGGTTGTGTTTTGGAGTGATAAGACAGATGTTTGTGTGGCTGTTAACAGCTCTCGAGCTGCCAAGTGGGCACGCTGCGGCGTTGCATTGCATTTTGCTTCATTTTATTTTATTTCACAGACCCTCCAGCTCCAGACACCGGCACCTGGCCAAAACAATTACACAGTAATAACTTAGAGCACCTGAGTTTAGCACACACAGTGAATACTAAACGGCTGACACCCTGTGTGTGTATGTGTGCGGTTCCAGGGAGCTTCGACATGCAGTATGACCTTCAGGTCGGGGTGGGGACTCTAGTTGTGGCCAAGCCCCTGGACGCTGAGGTGCAGTCTGTGTACAACATGACCGTCCAGGTGACGGATGGGACCAACTTCGCCACGGCGCAGGTACTCGCATTTTTGATTTGTTACAGCCCGGCTCCGCCATTTACGCTCGCCAGACCCACATCAAATTAAATTATTGTTACCTCTTCGGAGAGGAGCTGTTTACGCTCATCTCTCCTCCCTTCGACACTCGCACTCCCTTTTCCCCAAATGATCTCTTGCTGACTATGAAATATTCACTTGCCTTTGACATTTCCCGCGCTCCCGCTGCCTGGGCTGCCCCACCGGTCTGCCTTGTGAGGGAAACCCTCAATATCACTGGATTAATGGGATTAGCCCGGGCAGGGAAAGGTCAAATGTTTGTGTAAATCCAAAAATTGCTCACATCCCTCTTTGACAATACGGCATACGGCTCTGAGCGGCAACATAAATATTGCCTCGCCTCGGTGTGAAGAGATAGCGATAACAGTTTTAAGGGTATCTCTTCCTTTGTAAATGAAAAACCAGGGGGGACAATACTCCCCCACAACTATATAAAGTATTACCGGCTGCTTCTCCTCCAGCGCTCTAATCCGCGGGGGGAATATACTGCACCGACTCCACCAACTTTTCCTGAACTCCCCTCCTCCTCCTCATGCAGGTGTTCATCCGCGTACAGGACAGCAACGACAACCCCCCGGTCTTCTCGCAGGCGGCGTACGACGTCACCGTCTCGGAGGACGTGCCGGTCGATGTGGAGCTGCTGCGGGTGAGAGCGACAGACGCGGACGAGCGCGCCCGCCTGAGCTTCACCATCTACGGCAGCGTGGACCCGGCCAGCATGAGGCTGTTCAGGGTCAACCCCGGTACCGGGGTGGTGTACACGGCGGACAGGCTGGACTACGAGGCCAGGACGCAGCACATCCTCACGATCATGGTGAGAAGGCACAGGACAGCCGTTTGTTAATGTATGTGTGTGTCCTCCAAGTAATGCGCCTCCTGGCAGCCCCCCCTGCCGTACTTAATTTAGCTGGTTTCCTTCATTTATAGCCTCCTGCTACACCATCCGCATTCCTCTTTCATTTTCCCTGATGCTGCTGTAGGTCAAGGATCAGGAATTTCCATTTAACCGAGACCTGGCTCGAATCCTGGTGGCGGTGGAGGACTCTAACGACAACATCCCATACTTCACCAGCACCGTTTACGACGCGCTGGCCTATGAGTCGTCTCCGGCTGGGACGTCTGTGCTGCAAGTGACGGCCCTAGACAAAGACAACGGCATTAATGGGCAGCTGACGTACACCATAGAAGCAGGTGTGCCGCTATCGCTTTGGCAGTTTCGTGATTTTATCAGAGGAGATCTATTTACAAGCTTTACGCCTCCTAAAGGTAACTCCGCCGGCGTGTTCGGCATCGACAACACCACGGGCCTCATCTTCATCGACAAGGAACTGGACGTGACCTGCGTGGGCTTCTACACGCTCACCGTTCGGGTGACGGACAGCGGGTTCCCTCCCTTAATGGCCACGGCTTCGGTTCGCGTCTCCATGATTCTCTCCGACTTCTCCAAACCGACATTTTCTCAGAAGGAGTATCAGGCGGAGGTAAGGACAGAGGTGACCCGCTGAGGGGTGATCTGTGATATTAGATAGGTTAATATCCTATCACCAGTGGACATAACACAGCCTATAATTAGACTCTGTATTGACAGATCATGGAGAACAGCACGGTCGGGACGTATGTGACGAGCGTCGGCGCCCTCAGCCGCTCGGCTCTCATCTATGACATCAACAGGGGGAACGAGGAGCGCTGCTTCTTCATTAACCATCACACCGGTGTAATCAGCACACGCAGGCCACTTGACTTTGAGGTGTGTGAATCATTTTCATTCCAGCATCCGCCTGCAGAAACTCCTTGTGGACCCTCGGGCACAACGCTGGGCTGATGGCGTTTTGATTTTTGTGAAAACAAACTTGGACGATTAACGACGACAACCGACTGCGGACACTAAACCGTTAAGATTTCCTTGAAGCAGAAATAAAAGGCAGTGGTGCATTAACATTTCGAAAAAAAGTCCCTCATTTGAATTTCCGTTTCCTGCACAGGATGTTTTTTCACTGTTCACTGAGAAAATGTGCAAACAAGAGTGGCACTCAGGAGAGTTCAAACAAGCTGCACCACATTGTCATACACTTAAGTCCCCTCAAAATACCATGTTACTTTCATCCAGGTCCATGAATTTTTCTCTGGAATAGTAATGAAAATGTTGAAATGAGATTCCAATTTTTGGATCCTGATCTACCAAACCTTAACAGATTGTTCCCTAACCCTCACTGTCAACAGGGAACATGAATAATGACTTTCACTTAAACTCTTCCTCGTCTTTGTTTCGGCAGCAAACCACGTCGTACTTCCTGGTGGTGCACGCTCTGAGCATGGCCGGAGTGGAGGCCACCGCCTCCGTCATCGTCCAGGTGGGGGACGTCAACGACAACCCGCCCGTCTTCCAGCAGATCAGGTATCAAGTGGAAGCTAATTTACAGCGTAGATGGGAGCCAGAGGTGTGAGGCTGTGATTGCCTGGAGGGATTTTACCCGCCAGGTTTCCCTCTGTTACATCAGGTACGTGGGAGAAATCAGCGAGGCTGCCCCCGTCAACAGCGTGGTGCTGGGAGAGGACGGAAGGCCTTTAGTCATCAGGGCCACCGACAGGGACCGAAACCACAACGCCCTGCTGGCGTTCCAGATCATAGAGGACACCGCTCGCATCTTCTTCAGCGTGGATCCTGGGACGGGATCGATTCGGTAGGTGATGTCTGGTTCAGCATCACGCCACTCAGGATGTCTGGGTAAATCAGCTGTTCTTGGGTTTTTAGAACAATCGCCAGTCTGGATTATGAGACCTTCTCTGAGTTTGTCTTCCGGGTCCATGTGAGGGACGGAGGTCAGCCTCCTCAGACGGCTGACAGCCCGGCAGACGTGGTGATAAAGGTGAGTCACTGCTCCACTTCAACTCCCTCTGTTAAACCAAAAACATTTCCACTTCAACATGAGTCTCTTTCCTCAGGTGATCAACATCAACGACTCGCCTCCCAAGTTTTCCCAGGACACGTACGAGACAGTCCTCCTCCTGCCCACTTATGTGGGAGTGGACGTGCTCCGGGTGGAGGCCTCTGACCCTGACACGACCTCCGACCCTAGCCTGAATCCGGTGCTGGTCTACTCTCTGGCGGACAACAACGTGGAGCACTTCTCTGTGCAGCGCAACACCGGCGTCGTGTCCGTCATCAATCCCAACCTCAACAAGGATCGCTACCGCTTCAGTGTGAAGGTAAAGTGATGGATCCGGCGAACGTGGCACTCGCAGGACGAGAATCTCTGTCCGGCGCCCCGTCGCTGGCTTTGGTGATCAGTATGCACTTGGCTCAGAAAGCAATTATTTCCACAGGGAGGTGAGAGCAAGGGGTCAGCTGTAGAACAGAGCCTCTGGATATTCAGAGTCTTGATGTAGGGCACCTCAGTTAGGGGGGGGGTGGGGGTGGGGTATGCAGGTCTCCGTGCTTCAGGGCTGAGACGAGAAAACAGCAACGCACACAGCATTTCTAAACCTCCAGCCTCACATTCTGTGCTTCTCAGCTCAACTACGTTCAGAGGAACCTACCATCTGGGTTCGCTCTGACCCCTGCTGTTTGTCCGTTTCCAGGTGTGGGACGGACGCTTCTCGAGCATGGCATCGGTGACCGTGGTGGTCAGAGAGGCGATGGACAGCGGCCTCCTCTTCACTCAGCCGCTCTACTCAGCCTCCATCCCGGAGAACGTGGCCAACGTCACCGTGGTGACCGTCGTCAACACGGTCGGGCAGCGTCTCAACGAGCCGCTCAGGTACGCTTTGCTGAACCCCGGCGGGCGCTTCGTCATCCGGCCCACCTGCGGAGTGGTGCTCACCACCGGCGTGCGCTTCGACCGCGAGCAGAGGGACAGCTACGAGCTGGTGGTGGAGGTCAGCAGGGAGGAGGAGGTCCTGCGGGTGGCCAGGGTGACGGTGCGAGTGCAGGTGGGAGCATTTGCTTCGTGAACAAACTCATTCAACCATTGATGCCATTTGATTTTCTTCTGTCTCTGCTGGAGTCTTTTTGAAATGTTCTTTCTAATCAACCCCAGCACTTGTTTCTGTCCTCTCTACAGGTGGAGGACGTGAACGACAATGCTCCAGAGTTCGTGAACCTCCCATACTACGCTGCGGTGCAGGTGGAGGCAGAGCCAGGTTTGGCTATTTTCAGAGCGTCGGCCATCGACCGAGACTCCAGCCTGAACGGAGAAGTGACGTACAGCCTGAAGGAGCAGCACAGGAACTTTCAGGTGAGAGGGACGTCTGTTCAGCTCCTGACGGACATTTTCCACATACTGTTAACTCCAATCTTTCGTTTCCATATTCTGTGCAGGTGAATCCTGTGACCGGGGAGCTGAGCCTGAAAAGAGCCTTTGAGGTAGATCTGTCCAACGCAGAGTACAAGCTGCTCCTCGTGGCCACTGACGGCGGCTTCCCCCGTCTGTCCAGCGAGGTGGAGCTGCCTGTTACCGTGGTAAACAAAGCCATGCCGGTGTTCGACAAGCCCTTCTATGGCGTCACGGTACGAGAGGACGTGGCCGTCTCCACCTCCGTCCTGCGCATCAACGCCACCAGCCCTGAGGGCCAGAGCGTCATCTTCAGCATCTCGGACGGGGACCCGTCGCTCCAGTTCGACATCGGCTTCGACACGGGAATCATCGCCGTGGTCTACCCGCTGGACTACGAGACCACACAGTATTTCCGCATCACGGTGAAGGCCACAGACACGCTGACCGGGGCCAAGTCTGAGGTGGACGTGGACATCGTCGTGCTGGACGTGAACGATAACCCCCCGCTGTTCCTGAACAACTCCTACTCCACCGTGCTTCCCGAGAACTCCATGATCGGAACGACCGTGTTACAGGTGTGTGTGTGTGTGTGTGTGTGTGTGTGTGTGTGTACTCTCTCTGAATGATTGTTTACACTTTCACTTCCTTTCAGCCCGATGTGGATGACTATTACATTCCAAATCATTTATGTATGAGCAGAAAGTGCCGTATTTCCCTAGAAATTTCCCAGTGGAACCATTCGACCTTTAGCAGATAATAGACCGGGGCTGTGGTGTCCCTGAGAAACACACTTCTTTTTTTTATTCATTTTGTTTGAGGTGAAATATCTGCAGTCACACGGGTTATTGGTCTCATTTGACTGTACTCGTACTCAAGAAAACAATTTAAGAATAATGGATCTTATGATTATTTGCTGTCTCTTCCAATCCACCTGGGCTCACAGCTGGGACGTGGTTCACTTCATTGGTCAAACTAAATTTCAAAGTAACTGAAAACACTTCAGATCTAAGACAAATAAAAAAGTTTACCCTCGAAGGAAAGAATCTGAGATTTCGAGAGCAGAATCAGAAGTTCGATGTCTCCCTCGCTGCAGGTGCTCGCTCAGGACCAGGACTCGGAGAAGAACGCCGCGGTGAGCTACCAGATCCTGTCGGACATCTACAACAACAGCGACTACTTCCACATCGACAGCAGCAGCGGCCTGATATTCACGGCGCGCCTGCTCGACTACGAGCTCGTCCAGCGCTACAACTTCATCGTCAGGGCGACTGACAGCGGCGACCCGGCCCTCAGCAGCGACGTCAGCGTCACCGTGGCCGTCACCGACACCAACGACAACCCGCCCAACTTCAGCCAGGCGCTGTATGAGGCGTTTGTCAGCGAGCTCGCTCCCCGCGGACACTTTGTGACGTGCGTTCAGGCGTCAGACGCCGACATCTGTGACGCTCAAAGGCTGAGGTAACGGCAGAAACACTCTCAGAAGTTCCTGTTTTCCTGGATTTGCAGTCACATCCCGCACCATAAATATTAAGGCTTCCTAAAACAAAGATTTCTTTCCTCTAGTGTGTTGTGCCTTTTTTGTGCGGATGTGAGAGTTTTACCAAGTTAAAAACACAAAGTCTGTGGCACAGGAAGCTCCCCCTCCCCCACAGTAAACACGCAGTCCCATCAGCATTGCTGCATCGTCACGTCACGTGTGACGGTGCCCCAGGCTAATGGACAGTTTGGCTCGTCCCCTAACGAGGCCAGCGCAACGAAGTGTCTCTGAACACGAGGAGCTCGTAAACCAGTTAAAGCAATAACACCAATTCTATTTTCAACTCAGCTCTGGGCTTTGATTTCCAGCCGCTTCTCAGCACAATAATCATCATCGCCCTCATTTTTTTTTCAGGTACAGCGTTGTCTCCGGGAACGAGAGGATGACTTTTATGATGGAGGCAGATACAGGAGTGCTCCGTCTGTCTAACAAGAGGAGACAAGGCATGAAACTCTCGTATCAACTCAATGTGTCCGTGTCAGATGGAGTCTTCACCAACACTGCTCAGGTGAGCCTGCTCCGCTGCATTCACAATTTACTTCTGTCGACTGATTTGCCGTCTTTTCCTTTTTTTTTTTTCCTTCTTCTTCTTCTACCCGGCACGCTGCATGACCTGTTTTAGAGAACCCTGCTTCGAATTTATTACGAGCACTTTGCAGCGATGCAGTGCGACTGCAGCTCCTCACCAGCGGCTGCTGCTCTGCAGTTAGAGGTTAATGTGTGTTCGTGTCATTCCTAATTTGCTACGAGGATGATCTGCCAACTGCAAAAAATAAAAAATAAAAATACGGTCACATCTGTCTCTTAATGTAAATTACAAGTGGGACATGTGGGATTTTTTGGCTCGGTGACACCACGTCTGACAGACCACAGTACCAGCTGGAGCTCCGTTAACAGGCTGGAGCAGGATGATGATGATGATGATGAGGGGGAGGAGGAGGAGGATAACGATGGTAAACATGGTGACACTGATCCACAGGTGGTGGTCCGTGTCCTCGGGGCGAACCTGTTCAGCCCAGTGTTCAGTCAGAGGTTCTACCTGGCTGAGGTCCAGGAAAACGCCCCTCCGGGGTCAAAGGTCATCCAGGTGAGTCTCTCTCCGTCGGTGACGCAGCGGGGAAACAAAGAACAAACTCTGTAAGCGAGGTAAAAACCCTTGCTTCCCTCCAGGTGCGGGCCACAGACGAGGACTCGGGGCTGTACGGCCAGATCACGTACTCGTTCATCAACGACCTCGGGAAAACGCAGTTCAGCATCGACGCAGACGGAGTCATCTCCACGCTCCAGAGGTTAGACAGAGAGAATCCTCTGAACAAGGACATGGTGCTGACCGTCATGGCCCTGGATGGCGGAGGTAGAGCGGCGGACGCTGATTTATGAACACCCTCCTTCCCGTCCGTATTTAAATCGTAGAAATATATCTGTGATGCACCTGCACATCTCATCCTGCAGGCCGGGCCTCGTTCTGCACGGTGCGGGTCGTCCTTGCTGATGAAAACGACAACGCGCCCCGGTTCCGAGCTGTGGAGTACCGCATGAGCATCAAGGCCAACGTTGCCAAAGGGTCTCTGGTCACACAGATCCAAGCTACGGACCCCGACGCCGGGCCCAACGGGAGAATCACCTACTCACTTTATAGTGAGGCGCGTCTGTCGCTGGTGGACGTGCTGGAGGTCGGTTTGCCCCTCATCCTCCCACCGTCCAGACACAACGTGTTTGATGAGTAAACCAGGTTCATTTTCATTTAGGAGCTCAATTCTCAGCTCACCCCCCCTACCCCACCCCACCCCCACCCCACTTCCTATTTCTGTGGATTAACAACCATCTGTCAGGTGTAGATGATACGTCTGCGCTCATCAAGTCAAATGATGTTTGGTGAAGATTGAACGCAATTAAATATCGAACTGAGTGAAAATATAAAAGGCTGTATAACATAATTAGATCGAGGGATGAATCGTTTTCAGGCTGTATAATAATAACAGCGTGGTCCTGCTGGTGTCCAGGTGGAGCCAGACAGCGGCTGGATGATGACTAAAAGCACTGTGGACCACCTCCAGGGGACGGTCCTGTCCTTCTTCGTCAAAGCCACCGACTGCGGCTCGCCACCCAAACACTCCCTGGTGTCGGCCTTCATCCACGTCGTCCCCCCGGACGCCTTCGTGCCGTCCTTCAGCCAGCCACAGTACTCCTTCACCATCCCCGAGGACACGGCGGCAGGGACGGCGCTAGGGTCCGTGTACATGGGCCCCGGACAGAGCGGCGTCTTCACTGTCGTCAAGGGGGAGACGCTGGACAGCAACCAGGGGGGGACCTTCCTGGTGGAGAGGGAGTCGGGTCTGATCCGTCTGGTCAAGCCGCTGGACTACGAAGAGGTCAGCATCTTCCGCTTCAAGGTCGCGGCCACAACGAGGCGGGACCTGATTGAGTCCGTCACCACCGTGGACCTGGAGGTTAAGGTTGGTGCCGTGGTCATGTATCTATAGATATTTCGTCTTCTTCTGTAAACACGGGACTTGAACACAGTTCACGCTCTCGGGGGAACGGAGCGTCACTAAAGACGTGTTTCTGTGGTTGTGCAGATCCTGGACGTGAATGACAACAAGCCGGTGTTCGAGACAAACACTTACGTGGCCACGGTGATGGAGGGGATGCCTGTCGGTACGAGAGTGGTTCAAGTGCGCGCCCTCGACCCTGATTGGGGCTCCAACGGACAAGTGTGTGAAGTACAAATACAGCATGACTCCACTGTGAATACTGTGAGTGTATTTGCAAAGCTGTGTATTCTTTTATAAATCTCAGGTGACCTACAGACTCGGGCCTCTGCTCACCTACAACTTGGACTTGACGAAGGACGCGCGCTCCATCGCCGGCCCCGTCACCGCGGGCGCCGTCTTCGCCATCGACAGTAAAACGGGCTGGGTCACCACGGCAACGCAGATGGACCACGAGGCCTGCTCCAGCTACAGCTTCGAGGTGGTGGCGTCCGACCTGGGCGAGTCCAAGTCGCTCTCCTCCACCACGGTGGTGACCATCACCGTGTCGGACGTCAACGACAACCCGCCGCGGTTCGAGAGGGAGCTCTACCGCGGGGCAGTGAAGGAGAGCGACCCCCTCGGCGAGGTGGTGGCCGCTCTCAAGACCAGAGACCGAGACGGCACGGATCAGAACCGCCAAGTCAACTTCTACATCACAGGTGAGGAGTTCAGCTGCACTTCACTCTGCAACACGACGGTTGAAGCGGGGGTAAGAAAAAGACGTTTCTGGTTTGTTTGTAGAAAAACCAAAAAGGAGACACATTATTCGTGCTGATTTTTCTGGATTAAAAAAGTCTTAAACACCTAAGAGAGTATTACCTACTAGGTCTAAAAGGTCTTGGTCAGTCTGTGTTGTTGATATTAGCAAACAGAAATAAACGTGCGGAACTAAAAAATCTAAATCTGCATTATGGTGCCAGCCGTTGGGATCTTATGAGTCTATACGAGCTGAAGATTCCAAAGTAAGTGGTAGTTTTTTACTGTCACGCATGACTTTGTGTGGTCACTTTGTTTTTTTATGGCGGTCGTAAAAAAAGAAAAGGAAAAAAAAGAAAAAGGATTCTCCGGCGAAGCTCTCACCTTGATGCTGAGCCGGATGTTTTGCATTCGTGTGGCAGCGTCTGGTAATGACCGAGGATGATGTACTTTGGCTCGGACGCTATGGCATTTCAAAAATACTGATTGGCCTAATGGAAGCGTTGTAATAAAAGGTCAGATTTTTAAACTCTGAAAGGCTGGTGGCTGCTCCACCAGCAGCCGGATTCTTACTCTGATGACAGATGCTTATTGATCGCACCAAATGCGTTTGAGTATGTTTGTGTGCGGATGGATGGGCGGGGGGGACGGGGGGACGTGGTGTCTATTGATCTTGCAAAAGGGGGGGGGGGGGGGGGGGTGGTGTCTATTGATCTTGCAAAATAATAAGACTTCTAGTTTTTTTGTTTTGTTGTCACACCCCTCACCTCTCTCGCGCTCTCTCTCTGCCCGGCTGCGTCAGCACTTTCATCCTCTGGTCCGTGTGCTCCGCAGGGGGGAACCCGCGGGGCGTGTTCGGCCTGGCGCTGGTGCAGGGGGAGTGGAAGGTTTATGTGAGCGGCCTGCTGGACCGCGAGCTGCAGGACTGGTATCTGCTCAACATCACCGCCAGCGACGGCCTTTATGTCACGCGCACGGCTGTGGAAGTGACCGTCATGGACGCCAACGACAACAGCCCCATCTGCAACCAGGTCAGACAACAGAAACGCAGAGGGTGTTAGAATACACTTGGATCGGTTTGTTTCCACGGAAACCACATTCCAATTAGCGCGGGACTACTTGAAGTTAGTGACACAGTTAGGAGGTGAAAAAAGTTTTCTAAGCTTCACTACCTCACTTTATTTAATCTGCCAAATAATAGATCTTATGATTGACAAGTACACCCTGTTGAATAATATTAAAAGATTGTTTCTTATTTTATTTCATCATCATGTTGATTCTCTGATTCTCAAATTCACTGAGACTTAATTCTCTGTGCTGTAGTTCAGACGCTGGGTGTCTGATATTCCAAAACACTAAAAATGGCCGACTGATTCACTTTAAATGGAGGAAATGACACCGACAAAAGCCTTGATATGTAATTAAAACCCAATCAGCTCAGCTCATTTAACAGTTCACCATCTCGCAACTTCAGGCCTCGTCCTAAAATGAGTTTGAATACCATGCACGAGCTGGTGCACGGGGGGCGGGGGGGGCGGAGGAGGATCACTGTGAAAGGGGAAGATAATTGGACCGCGAGGTCTTCGAGGAATTTCCTTTTTCATTTAGGAGAATTCTGCAGTTCTTCAATTGCACATAATTAGTTGAGAAACTTCCGTTCTCCCTCTAAGCTCGTACTAATTCTCTTTGAAATCAATTCCCCCCGTCTCCCTGTTCTCCTATTCCATTCCTTCTGTTCTCAGATGAGTCGGCATCGTGTTACTGTAAAGAGGTTTCTGTGACATTAAACTGCAGCAGCATCGGCTCCAAGTGTCAGACACTGAACACGATCTCAGTTTTTTTATGTCATTATTAACGTGGTAGTACTTCTACCTGTTGATTCTGTAGTAAGACGGAATATCTGTATCATTGTCAAGACAAAACAAATGTTGCAGTAGTAGCTGCAGCATTTGTATTATTATTAGTAATAATAATATTTTTAATGATAACATGGAAATAATGAGGTTGAGATATAAAATGAGGCGTTTAACATGACGGTCTAGTTCTTACTGTCGGAATATAAAAGAAACTCTATTAACAGTGTGTATCTGCTCAAGTGGTGTAAACTTAACACAGTATTACATCGCGACATAAAAGTTATCAACTGGAAAAGCTGCAACTGAACCCGTTAACAACGTGGAACAGAGAAGAAATGTCAAAGTGAAATATGGAATTCTTTCATGTTTGTGTTTCATCTCGTACATTAACGTGCGCTGGGCATGGTGCAGTTGGTCACTGTGTGTGTGTGTGTGTGTGTGTGTGTGTGTGCGGTGAACTCCTGAGGGCAAGAGAGGAGCGGGGTCAGAGGAGGCCACTTCACCGCGCTTTGCCCGTTCTGTCAGCCGGGATAATGGCTGCTGCAGCGGCCGACACTTTAATGTGTTTGTGACAGATGCATTTTATTTTTTGTCAGGAATTGACATCCACTGTGTGTGTGTGTGTTTGTGTCTTGTGACAGGCTGTGTACAGCGCCTCGTTTCCTGAGGACATTCCTACTAACAAGGGCATTCTGACAGTGGGCGCCACGGATGCTGACTCAGGCTCCAGCGCAGAAATTCAATATTCCCTGTTCGGCATCGGGGTCGAAGATTTCTACATGGACGCGAACACCGGTGCGTTCAATTACTCTCCCTCTGCAGGTTTGATGTTAATTACAACAGGCCGTCCCCTCCCGCGCAGCCTTACACGCCTCCCTGTGTGTGTCCCAGGCGAGCTGCGTACCGCCACCGCCATGGACCGAGAGATGACGGCCACCTACAAACTCATCGCCCAGGCAACCGACGGCGGAGGCCTGTTCTGCCGCTCTGACATTTCCCTCAAACTGTTGGACGTGAATGACAATGCCCCCGCGTTCTCTTCCCCTCATTACCTGGCCAGCGTGTTCGAGAACGCTGCCCCCAAGGCGCTGCTCACCCGCCTGCAGGCCAGCGACCCCGACGAAGGTGAGAGGCGGCGAGGTCACGCACGGGTATGTGTCGATTCACGTGAGCAGGAAGCAGGACGTGTGTCCCCTGAACGTCCGTCCCATGTCTCCAGGTCTGAACCGCACTGTGGTCTATTCTCTGCTGGACTCGGTCGACGGGTCCTTCTCCATCGACGCCGTGTCTGGGATGGTGATTCTGGAGAAGCCTCTGGACAGGGAGAGCCGAGACTCTTACCGAGTCCGAGTCCAGGCCACTGACCAGGCCGGCCAACAGGGGGCACTGTCCTCACAGGCAAGTGAGGACGTCCAGTTCATCCATTAAACCAGGGGACAGATTTAATGAAATGTAAACATATAATAAGTATTAATTTAATACACCCACATGTTTTTGTGATATAATCAAAGTTTTCTAAGTAATTAAATCTGACAAACAGATCTACACAGTAAGTCACAGTCATTTTTAGTTATATCAGTGATTGTTTTAAATATATTTTTTAATTAAAAAGTGAACGTGGAGAGGGAAAGGAAGCGGGGTTGGGGGGGCATGTAGGTCAATGCAATATTCAACCCATGCACCACATGTTACAGTGCAGATCAGTGGGGGTGGGGCGGGGTCACGAGCGAGGAGCGATCTGTATTTGTGTCCGCACACGTCAATAAACACGTTGTTTACTGAAGAGATCAGATCCACAACCTGGCAGATTTTAATTAAGATGAAAATTCATCTTGGAGCTGTGGTGGCGTGCAGCGTGTCCCTCACGCCTTGAGATGTTAGAGTCTTAACCTCACATCCCAACCAGCCTCAGCTCCTGCTCACTCGCTGTTTCTTTAATACGCCTGATTAAAAAAAACAAAAAAAAAAACAGAGCTGGATTTTGTAGAATTAGGCCAATCGCAGCCGACAACCACTGGGTGGATTTGTAAACATGGCACGGATCCACATTATTAGTGCAGACGGAGTATAAATGTCATGAAATGTCACTATGTCTGAGCTTCGATTGAAAAGTAGATCCTCAACGTCACGGCTCCTGGTGGCGCCTCGTGTATTTCACGGTGAAATGTGATCTGACGGAGCCATTCCAATCTGAATCAACACGATTAGCATGAATTAGAGGACGTGCATCTAATTTAACGAGCGCAACCTCAGTGAACAGAAATCAAATCTGTTCCACCGAACGCAGCCGTGACAGGAAAGCCGGAAAACACAAAAACAGACAACAGGAAAAAAACCTTTTCAAAACAAAATGCTCTTGAAGAAAAGCAGAGACGATGTGACGCCGCCTGGAAAGGTGAAATATCGATTCGGATTCTAGCAGAAAACATTTATCTGACTCACTAATGCCACGAATCATTAACATTTATCCAGTGGCCAGTGAAGTCTCTCTCAGATTTTGGTGGACGCTGTCTTTAATAGACTTTTGTCCGTCCACTCGTCTCTCAGTGAGACCTTTAGTGTCTCCGCTCTGTTTCAATGTCCCCCTGTCCTCAGGTTGACCTGACCATCCTGGTGCTGGACGTGAACGACAACGCTCCGGTCTTCCAGAGAAGGGACTACACCGTCACCGTCCCTGAGGACGTCGCCGTGGGAACCGAGGTGCTGCGAGTGTTAGCGACCAGCGTCGACATCGGACCCAACGCCGAGATCACGTACAAAATCCGATCGGGCAACGAGCTCAGGAAATTCAGCATAGACAGAAACCTGGGTGAGCTCAGGTCGTCGTCACAGCCACTCAACGCACACGCTCCCGACCCTGAAGTTAATAAATGAATATCTCCCGGTTCTAAAGTGAAGCTTTGTGTTCAGGCTCCATCACTGTAGCCGACGACCTGGACTTCGAGGTCTGTAAGGACTACTACCTGACCGTGGAGGCCTGGGATAGCGGGAACCCTCCTCTCAGCACGGCCACCATGGTCATCATCGAGCTCATGGACGTCAACGACAACGCCCCCGCCTTCAGTCAGGACATCTACAACGTGTTGGTCAGCGAGGACGCGTCTGTTGGACAGACAATCACAAGGGTAACGTCCGCTCGCTGACTCTTCTCCGTCTAAACGATTCATACTGTTTAACTTTAACTTCGCGCCCCAGGTGCTGGCAGAGGATTTGGACAGTCAGGTAAACGGGCGCATCACCTACTCCATCCTGAAAGGCGACCGCAGCAACCACTTCTGGATCGACCCGGTGGCAGGACTGCTCAAAGTCAACAAGCGGCTCGACAGGGAACTGGTGAGAATCGCAGAAGTCATCAGTTGTAATTTCAGGGTTCGTGAGCACAGAGAGAAAAGGCCCTCAGTGGCTCCTGTCCGATCCTCTGTAGGTATCCAGGTATTCGCTGTCAGTGCAGGCGTTCGACAGCGGCTCCCCCGCCATGTCCTCCACCGTCTTCATCAACATCGACATCTCCGACGTGAACGACAACCCCCCCGTCTTCAACCCGGCCAACTCCACGGCCGTCATACAGGTAGCAGTCCGTGCGTCTGACCTTCGGTTTGTGTGGGGGTTTTTTTATACTCCCGTTTGTTCTTGCAGCTGAATCAAGCCGCCGGCTCCACCCTGCTCACGCTGTCCGTCAGTGATAAAGACTCGCCCAGAAACGGCCCCCCCTTTGAGTTCCGCATCGTGTCGGGAAACGAGGGAAACTTTTTCTCCCTGGACCAGACGGGAACTCTGAAGACCAACCGTGTAATTGGTGCCGAGGCCCCCAGAGAGTTTGTTCTTGTAATCCAGGTGAGGTCTCACTGTGTGCGTGTGGGGCTGTTAAACTGAGCTGTGGATTTTACCCATGATCCCCTGCTTCTTGAACCAGAAGAGCAAATCGGCCAATTTGAAAAGTTTACTGGCTGAACTCTGTTAATGAGTCTCTCAGCTCGTTAATGTGGAGAACTCAGAGTGAAGGTTGTTGTTCCATTAAGCTGCAGCTCAGTGATGTGAATGAGGGTCTGCACTTGTAAGTCATTTTCTTCAGTCGTTGTCTCGACTTGTTTGTTATGTTCAGTTAAACTGAGCGAGACAGTAAACTTTCATCAAACAGCATCCTCAGTGCTCTGCATCCTGTTTCCTCCATCTTCCCCTGCGAGCAACTTCGAGTTCTAAAGTTTTAAATCGGCCCTTAAATGTTTCTGAGTGACAGAGTAGCTCCGTTTTGTTTGTTTTCTCCTCTCAGGCAAAGGACTCTGGCAGGCCGAGCCTCACCTCCTCCTCCTGGGTGTTCCTGAGGGTCATAGGAAACAGCCAGTACAAACCTGCGGTTTCCCCGCTGGAAATCTTCATCGTCATGGTGACAGACACGTTCCCGGGCGGCCCGATCGGTCGGATATATGCAACCGACCGCGATCCCAACGACGCTCTGTCGTTTACCCAGAAGCCTCAGCCCAAGAGCATGTTTACAATCAGCAGGCAGGAAGGCAGCATCGTGGCTCTGCCGGGCCTGGAACCTGGCAGGTACACACACACACGCACACACTCTCTCAATATGAAGATGAAAACACATCCTGTGTCAAAATACAACCTGTTTCCTTGTAGATACCAGATGAACGCCACAGTGAGTGACGGGCGCTTTGCCGTGATCGCAGATGTGTCGGTCCAGGTTGAGCAGGTGACAGATGTGCTGCTGCGCAGCGCCCTGACCTTGCGCTTCAGCTCCCTGTCCCCGGAGGACCTGATCGGTCGTTACCTGAGCCAGATCAAGCTCACGCTGCGCGGCCTTTCGGGCTGGAAGTGGTCGCCGGGGCAGCAGGACCCGCTCCATATCCTCGGCGTGCAGCCGGTGATGGGGACGCCCGACGTGGACCTGCTGCTGGCCGTGGAGCGGCCCGAGACATCCGGGGCCGGACGGATGGGCGGCTTCTTCTCCCGGCAGGAGCTGTCGGCGAAGCTGGCGGACGCAGCCATGCGCGGGCAGATCGCAGGCGTCCTCGCCGGGGCGGTGGTGGTGAGCAGCGCCTGCTCCGGGGAGCTAGAGTGTGGGGACGGGGTGTGCGAGCAGATGCTGGTGATGGAGAGCAGGTCCCCGGTGACCTACAGCACCGAGAGGGTCAGCCTGGTGTCCCCGGGCTTTGGCCGCACGGACACCTGCACCTGCCCTGGTGAGCTCAGCGCCATCTTTAAATATCTAAATATAGATCATCAGGTGTCACAAGGAGAGACGTGGTCAACGATGTATGTTAGACTGTGGAAGCATCATTTGAAGACAGACCATGTCCTGAGGGTGTTATCCTCTCATTTATCCATGTGTGAGCAGGAGGAACATGCCCCGCCCCCGTGGAGCTGTGTGAAGGTCAGTCCTGTCCGGCAGACATGCAGTGTGTCCGCTCCGGTCCTACAGCGCCATCTGTCTGCCAGTGTCAGCCCGACAGACTGGACGAGTGTGCAGGTACATCACCACGGTCAAGCTTGGGCCTCAGCTCGTCCTGACGGCGTCTTTACTCCCCGGTTTGAATCCCGCGTTTTGTTTTTGTGCCGTGGACGCGCAGGACAGACGTCCCTGAGCTTCTCTGGAAACAGCTACATCAAGTACAGAGTGACAGAGAGCGGCCAGAGCGGCGAGATGAGGCTGAGCCTGAGGATCAGGACGCTTCAGAGGAGAGGAGTCATTATGTTCACCCGGGTCAACCCCTGCACCATGCTCAAGGTCGCCACGCCGTTTCCAAGCGCCCGGACAGCTGAGCACAAGCTGCACTGAAAGGTGGTTATGTCATTTCTAAACATAGCTCTATTGTCCCTGTTCCTCCCCCAGATCGAAGGGGGTCGCCTCTGGTTCCAGCTGGACTGTGACAACACCCTTGGCATTATGGGTATCTCTGGCAGACCAATAAACGACGGCCTCTGGCACGCCGTCGCCCTGGAGCTGACCAGGAACTACACCCTCCTGTCGCTGGACGACAGCTACGTGGAGCGCCGCCGAGCGGCCCGGGCACCTATCCGGCTCTGGCCCCTGGCCCCGGACTCGTCCTTCTTCTTCGGGGCCCAAGTGAGGCCGCCGACGGGGCTGGGGGGCGAGGGGCCCAGTCCGGGGCCGGGCCGAGTCCAGGGAGGAGGAGGAGGAGGAGGGCCGCCACTTGGAGCGAGGGGCACGCCGAGAGCCCAGGACGGCTTCCAGGGCTGCCTGGGCTCCCTGGCGCTGAACGGCAACGAGCTGCCGCTGCAGAACAAGAGGAGCCGCCACGCCGAGATCGCCGGGCTGAGCGAGGTCAAGCTGGGCTGCGTGCTGTACCCGGACCCGTGCGTCAGTCAGCCCTGCCTCAACGGTGCCATCTGCAGCAGCCTGCCCTCTGGAGGTGTGTCAGCGTGAGTGTGTGGGTGGCAACTGTTTACAGGAATACCATTAAATTCAGCACTTTTAGTGTCAGAGATGGTGTTTTATTTCAGAATGTGAGATATAAGGTTCCTCACAGATACATCAGTTTTAACATATGTGTGATCATGAACACTATTATCACACCGGACACACTCTGAGTGTCTCTCTCTCTCTCTGTCTGACAGGCTTCGTGTGCAGTTGCAGCGCAGGCTTCACTGGGGGGCGCTGTGAAATCGAGTTGACGGCCTGCATGCCAAATCCCTGCCAGAACGGCGGCGACTGCAGGCCTGTCGGCGGCGCCTTCCTCTGTGCTTGTCCTCGGGGACTCGGGGGACTTATGTAAGACAAAACAGCTGCAGTCGCACACTCACACTCTCTCTCCGAGAGCCTTAATTACCGCGTGTAAATACAGACCTAACGGAGGCCGCGGCCGTTTAGACGTATTAACATCTGCTCCTCCCTCCTCCTCCACCTCACACACACACACACACACTGTTATCCCACACCAGCTCCTCAGCACCCACCGAGTGACTTCAGGTGTGACTGTGTGGGATGAATCGGTGTTTCTAAATGAACTCAGTATCGTTTCGATAGAGAAGCCTGTAATCGTCATTGCGCTGCCGCTTTAATTATCGCTCGGTAATTGCATTGGAAACCAGCTCTGTGGTTGTTCAGCGGAGCCACCACTAGAGAGCAGTTTCCCCTCAAAGGAGGAAGACGCCTCTTCCAGGCGCCTGAAAATTTAGAAATAATAAAAATGCTTTCAATGAAGTTGAATGAAACGTGGCTGATTAACTGCTGAGATGAATGCGACGCCCGTTGGGGTTGCTGTCAGTGGAGGCTGAACAGACTGGCGTTAAAGCAGCGGCTGTGAAATTGTTTATCCTGCTGATTTGCAAACGATCAGATCAAACCGAAATAAAGATTTGATGTCTGCTCTTCAAAAACCGAATCATGGTTTCTCACAGTCTGTGAATTGAGACGTACATCATTACTGTCCTAAAATATGGATGAGGGAACATCACTGGCCGACGCGTCCGGGCCTGTTTTCCAGTTTGTTCACTGTTGGTCAATTAAAGCGAAGCTTCAGATGCTTTTTACAATCAAGGCGTTGCAATCACAAATGCCTTTTCTTCTCACACACACAGAAAAAAAACCCATCATGGAAAAATAATCAGACGAGTTTTTTAGCTCCGGCACAGCTGGAGGCCATGTTTGAAAGCGTGTGTGTGTGTGTGTGTGTGTGTGTGTGCAGATAATCTGGTCATTAAACTCAAAGACCACAGTTACCTCCTCCCTCTGTGTCTTTCCATCTTCCATTCTTTCTCACAGACACAAATAACCCTCACGCTCCTGTTTCTGACCGCAGATGTGACGAGGACATCGACGAGTGCGTCCAGGACGAGTGCGCGGGCGGCGGCGAGTGCGTGAACACGTTCGGCTCGTTCTACTGTAACTGCTCCGAGGGGCAGCTCTGCGAGGACCAGGCGCCGGAGGACGTGGGGGACGACACGCAGGTAAAAGCGGAACACTCGACCAAGTGAATGAATTTAAGTGAGACTAATTCTCACAGAATACACTCAACGACAATCAAACAGGACGGCGGGAAAAAAGGGCCCGGCTCTCCGGATTGCTTTTTGTGCTTTCAGCTTTTGCTCCTAATTAGACTTGGCATGCTCAGTGGAGCTGCAGAGAATGTTGAGTGTGCAGCGGCCTCCCGGAAGGTTTATTCACCAGCCTGTATCTCTGTCTCCGCCGCAGATGAATGAAAGTGTGGTAATGGGTAAATCATGGTTTCCATTTGAAGTTGTCATGCTCTTGACTTTGCGAGAGTGCTGCTCACCTCGCAGAAGGTGTCATTGTTCGCCGTCTGTGGAGGCTCTCAGCCGCTCGGGTTGGAGTTTGGGTGGAATTCTTGAAGACGGGTTCCCCCCTTTTTCCTCTTGGGTTCGGTGTCGCCGGCGGGGAAACCGTGTTTAATCTCAGTGGGGCCGCGAGTGTCTGTCTCCTGGGAGGAGGCGAACAGGCAGAATCGCAGGTGGAGGATAATTGGTGCCTTAGACCCCCCCATGATCCTTTGCTCCTTTTTCTAACGCAACAACAACAACAGACAGACACCTCGGTGGCGTTTCACTCTGCCAAACACGACGTCTGAAAAACACCTTGAACAATGCAGCCTTTCCTGTGCTTCTCTTCCCGTTGTCCAGGCGGAGCCGCTGTCATACGTCGGCCCGGGAGAGATAATTGGCATCGGGGTCCTCATCTTCGTCATCCTCCTCCTCCTCATCCTGTTCATCGCTTTCAGGAAAAAAATCAAATTCCGTAAAGACTCCGACGTGGACCCGGGGACTCAAACCGTGATGGGGGTCTCAGCCATCTCCACAGAAACCAGCTACATGCTGCACAAGACCGGCATGGGCGCCGAAGGGATCGAGTTTAAAGCCGTGCGTTTGTGCGGGTCACCGGCGACCACGAGCGTCTATGGCGAGGCAGGTGGCGGCGGCAGCGGAGGCCCTCCTCAGGTCATGGTGCGTCCCAACGCCCACTCCCCGCTGCCGGGGGGTCTGAGCAGCGCGAGGAGCGGGGACGGGGACAGGACCAGCGAGACGAGTCAGGTGAGTGCACGGGTCGGGTTTCTGTGAAAACGGCGCCGGAATGCTGTTAAAAAATCTGATGTTACATCATGTCGTCTCTGACAGAAACAAGTGAACGTTGTGATTGCCGAGCAGTTCCATTCTGCTGCAGATCAGTGCCGCGTTCTGGTTTTAGTGTGAAAGCACAACCATAAACATTCCAGGCTTTATCAGTTTTATGTTTTATCAATGTTAATGCTTGGTCAGCACACCTGGGCTTCAGCCCTGCTTCTACAAACAGCTGACGTCCGCATGGAACAGTGGCTTCACTTTCACTTTTCCTAAAGCCACGATGTGAAAATGTCCATAAATAAACAGCCGGCCCCTCAAAAGACTGTCCAGCCTGAGGACGCCGGGTCCATTAACGTGAACACAGTCTAACGCTGCCTTCGCAAATGGAAACTTTCCATATTACATCGCGGATCGTTTAGACGAAGTTCTTGGTGATCAACACAGACACTAATTATAACCCAGCGCGCTGACAGGCTGCTAACATGACACGGGTCACGGAGGGATGAGACTTTAATTAAAATATCTGATGTCGCCAGCAAATGGAAAAAGCTTTCTGAAAATGTTGACAAACGCGTCAGCACTCGTGGCTTTTAGAATATTCAGAGGTTTGAGGTCGTAAATGCCAAGAATACCAGAGACGTGTGGGCGGGGGGGAGGGGGGGGGGTAAAGTCATAATGTTAAGATGAATCTTGGAACAGAACATATTCTATATGTTCTGATTTATGAATCTCTCTTGTTCCAGTGGAGGCAGAACATCTTCTTTTTTATCTGATTCACTGTTTAAAAAAAGAGAAGACGCTGAGCTCTGTAGTTTTATGCAAACAAAGCTGAACCAAGAAGTTCTCCAATAACTTTTTTTGGGTCACAGACAGTTTCCAGCCTCAGGTTTGGTGCATCCGATCGAACCAACTCCAGGACAGAGTCCCTGATAAGAAAAAAAACCCTCTGACCCAGTGAAAGTGGTTTTCCACATTGACGTTCCTAATTGTTTGAAGGCGCAGAGGAAAACTTTCCAACAGTATCTGATTTGTTTCTCTTTTCACTGAGGTTGCTGACGATTCGTAAAAAAACTCCTGACCATCCCCTCACGTCCTCCGAGTGTTTTTCGCCTTTTCGCTTATCGGCGTGTTTTCCTCTGTCCCCCGCAGCTCAGCAGCTTCCTCTCCGACATGTCCAGCATCCGGGGCGTGGCCAACAGGCGGGGCATCGCCGTGTGCAGCGTGGCGCCCAATCTCCCGCTGGCGTCGGCGTGCCACTCCGAGCTCAGTCCGGCCCACAAGGTGTCCTGGGAGGGGGAGGAAGCGAGGGACGAAGGGCCGGAGAGAGCGAGAGATGAGAGAGAGGAGGAATGGGGGCAGAGGGCTTTTGAGCTGGAGAGAACACAGAGAGATAACAGTCCACAGGGTAAGACTACACACCCCCCCCCCCCCCCCCCACCCCCCCCCCCCCACACACACACACACACACACACACACACACAGTCTCTAACCTCTGATCAAACAGACACAGATTACACAGGCCATGATCTCATTGTGTTCCACCCAAACCATCATCTCGACGAGCGGAGCTTATTTCACACTGATCTCTGCCTTTTGATCACACACATCAAAGAAAATGGCCCACAGTAAGCAAGACTGGTAAAGAAGTCGTATTTTTTATTTTGCCATCATTTCATTTTACTATTTACTTCCTGCGAGCGAAACGTTATTATCGCGCTTGCTGCTCTGTTGCGGGGCAGAAGACGCTGCCGATGACGCGCGAGCGTTCTGGGTAATCAGCCCCAACTCATGCGTACTTTGTTCTCGCCCCGCGTTTTTTCCACGACACAAATCAGTCAGTCTGCGTGCGTCAGCCGCCGCTGCTGACGAACGCGAGGACACCGTCACCCCGGATGTTTCCAGAACAGTTGGCGCAGCTCGGTCGCGTCTCCGTGTCGAGGCCGCCGTCAGATGGTTCGATTTCTCCGTCCAACTTGTTGTTTGAAGAACTCAGCCTGTGGTGGGAACTTCCTGCCTGTTAATTATTGATTCCGTCCTGTGGGAATGGGGAAATAGGATTTTTGCTGTCCTGCTGCGTGCACGCACAAAAAAAAAAGAAAGAAAGAGAAGAAAAGCATGCATCCCTAAGGTTTATTACATTACAATCCATTAATTATCACGGCATTAATCTCATGCTAATGTCCTGATGATTATGTTAATGACTGATTACAGTGTAAACCGCCGGTTTAATGACTCAATTGGAAACGGTTGTTTATTTGCACCACAACAGGACTAATAATGAATATTGCAATGGATGGGCACCAGTCAATACGTGAGGTACTAACTAACAAGGGGGCCTATTTCTGTCACTACCTGCTGCATCATCAATAAATAAAGACTGGTGAATAATTAACTACTTTGCGAACAAATCAGGTCCCACAGGATCGCTGGGGTTTTGGTGACAGTGCTCCGGGAAAGCAGTGAGTTGTCAAATAAGGGTTTTGATCTGGAAGATGATTTGAATCTGGTTCTAAATGAAGATGAAATGACTTGAGCTGCTCTCAGAACGTGCACTGATGCCTCCCCGAGGCGCCGCTCTGGACTCTCTCCAGAACCGCCCCCCCCCCCCCCCTCCCCAGTGTCCGAGCGGCGGGGAAGCGTGGATTGAGTGGGCGCGTCGGCGATGTTTCCAGAGGACGCAGGAGAGGATGTCGACTCGGAACAAGATTCGACCGCTCGTGGCGATAAGAGTCAGCGGCAGTGTTGATGTGCTGTAAACACAAACACATGCCCTCCGCAGGATTCACGTGTCACGTCCTGCCCTCTGCATGACTCAGCGCCGACACTGGCCCCAGCGCTGCAGAGATTTTCCAGTTGTGAACGTTTCTGACCCAGATAATCTCCTGAAACGTCTGACTCCGCTGTCCCAGACGCCGCAGCAAGCCACGCCCACTCACAGATATAAGTGACTAAACCAAATCCCGGGTTTCTGCCCCCTGGTTGCAATCCAGTGGATAAGATTCATGGAAATCTGTTCTAGATCTGATCGGCCTCATGTGATCCGAGGGCCGTCTGAGGTTAAAGGATCAACTTCCAATGAATAAATTGTCGAGTGTCTTAAGTGGAAACATTTGAAAAATAATGAGAAAAGTGAAGGAAGCCAAAGCAGTTGTCACTTTAATTTATCCTCTGTTGTACTAAAGCTCCGCTCAACGTAACAGGAGTGAGGATGTGCGGTGCCAGGATGAGAATATGGCTTGGCAGCGTGTTAGTGGGAGGATTAGAGCAGAGGTCGGGTCCGTCACCTCAGGCGTGGCTGCCAACGCTGGCACACGGCGGGACAGACACTGGCAGAATAACAAGTGAATGTGTGAGGAAAGAGAATATAGAGAGAGAGCGGGGAGAGAGAAAAACATGTCTACATTTTTTAAACTCTCTTGTTTGGACTGCCCGCTGAATAAGAGCCGGGTTTTCAGCCTCTCTTGTTTCGTTTGATTGACGGCGCCGCCTTACTGCTCGCCGTTTCCTCGGGAGCGTTTCACTTGTTTCAGCGCACAGCGGACCATGACCACCTAGCCCGGGCTGAGGAGGCCGGGGCCGACGCGCAGACATGGCAGCCCTCCCAGGACACGCCGTGGTTCTGGTTCAAACCCCAACTGCTCGCCGAATGTCCGGTTTGCGCGTCATCACTTCAAAGAGCTGCTGAAGACGCAGTGGTTATTAGAAGAAAGATGAAAACAAACCTTGCCACGCTGGAAATTGATTTTTTTTGGTTTTGTTTTGCAAAACAAGAAAAAAAAAAAAGGCTTTTTACTGGTGGTAAACATACAGGTGCTGTTGAAAGAGGCGGAAAAGAAAGCAGCTCAAGATCAAGCTGCACGGGCAGAAAACAAAGGTGTAGTTTTGATTGTTTTCTTTCTCTCCCGTCTGCCTGTTTGTTTGCTGGTGTGATTTCAGTGACGGGAAGGATGGGAGGTGGGCTAAGAAAGAAGGAACCCATTCCAGGCTGGTGCAGACGCAAAACAAACGACATTCTTGTTTCATATTAGTCTGTGAGTGATGTTCGTCAGAGGAATGTAAATGTAGTTCATCTACATCCAATAATGTCATCATGTCATGTCATTTTCCAACCACTTATCCGTGACCGGGTCGCGGGGGTAGCAGTCGTAAGCAGGGGCCCCTGCCCACGACTGCCACCCAAATCACACTGCACCAGTCCCTTCTGAGACCTCCTGCGGGTGGTGAGCCTACTGGAGGTGGTTCCTCGTCAGGGAATCGAACCCCGGTCATCCACTATACTAACGAGGGACATCCAATAATAATACGACGTAAATGCCACAGAGCTGGAAATGCATCCAAAGAAACCATTTTAAACGTTTCAGAGAGAGAAAATGAATTAATGTAGGAACTGAATTGAATGGAATTTCCATTTTGACTCTGAAAGACTAAAATCCATCTATAACGATCTGATCAAGGGTCCAATTCCCTGATATGAACCCTGATTTTGAAAACAGGAACATTCACAGATCTTGGCCGTACGTAGTTTGCCACCAAAAAGACGAAGAATAAACATATTCACTGAGCGAAGTTGGCTTTGAAATAAGAAGTAATATGCGATGCAGCCTGAGAATCAGTCCGCTTCGCACATTAAGGTTGGTACTTAAAGTTTCATCTGACGAGGCAGTCAACTGCAAACTGTTTTTCTCCTTCTGCTCCTTCTGTGTACAAACCTAAAGCATCTTAACTTCTGCCCAAACTTTCTTTTAATCACATCAACAAAGCTGCCACTTCTTATATCCCAGCAGTTTTATATTCCTGATAGAAGTGTTTATTGAGCCTGTACCTGAGTGTCTCTTCACCAATTTGAACAATAAAGGGAAAACGGGCATTTTATTGGAGCTAGATTGGAGCCCCTGACAGAGCGACATTCCGCACTCTGCCGTTAACAAACTGTCTCATCGACGGTCCTCACAGCAACGCGCCGCTATCCGGAGTCATTGTGACTCAGAAGTACCGGCTCCGGCCCTTCTGGCACTCGCTTGACAAACAATCACTCCGAGGCAACTCTTGGGTAATTTGAACGCTTAGAATAGCAGCTGGACAAAAGGGAAAGAGCGACAGGGATCACGGTGATTTGTTCAACATCTATTTATGTGGAATGTTTGCCTCTTTAGGAGGTGAGGGCCGGGGTTAACGGGGAGCCCAGAGGCTGGCGGCTTTTCTCCAAATGAAATTTAATCTGAGTTTTGCAGAGAAAATGTCAAGTTTGTACCCGGAGAGAGAAAAAGCAGAGTTCTGATTGCTGCAGTGTCAGCAGGACGAGCAGACCGGCCAAACGTCTGAAGATCTGTTAGTCCGTTGTTAGGTTTCACGTCTGCTTCACTGAGGGGGGGGGGGGCTCCGTGTGACTCCGGGCCCCGCCCTCTTCCTGCGAATGAGCGGAACCTGGAGCTGCAGCTCTTGCGCTGGGATTCGTTTCAAAAGCAAGTTAGTGGAGCCGCTGAGAAAAGACTGAATTTCATTTGGGGCGAAGCCATAGTACTCTGCAACTTAAGTAGCCTTGAGGTGTGGAGGGTTATGTGTGTCCATCCGTCCTTAATCTATACCGTTTTTCCTTTAAGGGCCGAGGCGAGGCCGCGCACAGTCCCTGCAGGCACATAAACGTCTCACGTTTACACCTATGGGTCATTCTCAAGTTGACTGATCACCTGCGTGTCTTTGGACTCGGGGAGGCTATCGGAGAAGCTTTGTTAGAGCGAGGCAGCGCTGCTAACACTGCGTTTATGACCCTGGAATATAAGGCTGTCCGCTTTAAGCTCTGTCATTACCCAGCACGGAGAGACGTGGACGTAATGAGGAGCTGGATAACATCCATTCATCCTCCATACTGCTTGTCCTTCGGAGGGTTGCAGGGGGAGCTGGAGCTCGTCCAGCGGACACCGGACAGGACGCCAGCACTGTCTCACACTCAAGGTCACACAGATGCAGGAGAATGTCGCAGGTTGAACTCGGAGGCTGAACTCTATGACAGAATTGGTTCTCGCCAGTTGAGATGAACCGTACCTGGAAGGAACTCAGGCAAACTCCACACAGAGAGCCCAGTTAAGCCGGGATTGAAAGTAGGACCCCCCCTGCTGCGTGGCCAGCGCTCTAACCGCTGGTCCACTGTGCCGGCTTATGTGCGATGCCTGGTAATATTTAGAGCGTCTCATTAGCCGGCACAGCCAGAGAGAGAGAGAAAATAAACGGACTTTAAGCTCGGTGATGCTTTGTTCAGAAGTCACGCATTGAAAAGACTTCTCTGACAGCTTGGTCTGATTGAGACTAGATCCCTTTGTAGGACACATAGGGAAGAAGGTTTTCATCTGTAAGTTCACACGAGGCTTCAGTCGATCTAACAGAAGCACCGACTTCAATCAAGCGGCCACAGAGCAAACTCTGTAGAATAAACACCCTCCTGATTAGTCAAAGTCACACTGATGAAGCCTCATTAATTTAAAGTCGCGCCAGGAAACAATCTCTTCACAGCCAGGAGGAGCCGGAGGAGCCGGAGGAGTGATTACTGCACTGAGTCGTGTCGTTAACGTAAAGCTCTGTGAGCATTGTGTTCAGACAGACTTCGCCTGGTCTGACTTTGCTGGTAACTGTGAGTGAATGTGAACCTGTGTTTGTCAGACGCGTCCGAGCTGCTGGACGACATGGCCTGTCTCTCTGACTCCACCTCAGACGAACACTCCCTGAGCTCCTACACGTCTGAGTCATTCGACGACAACGGTAAGGCCTGAAATGAACGCTGTCATTCCCACTCCTCACCTTGAACGTCTGCCTGAGAGTCTGAAGCTGCAGGGTGATGCTGAACAGGATCGGTTAACACAACTGAGGTCATTGAATTCATAGACTCTTATCCGTTTAAACAGAAAACCTCTCAGTATGAATCATTCAAAACTTTTGTTTCATTCATTGAGATGTCTCCACATTTTCATTTCAAATACTCTTTAAAGAATTTATATTATTTTTATATGAAGATAGACTATAAGACTGTTCTAGCCCTTCCCAAAAAGTGAAGAGTCTCTGTAGTTGGCTGTCGTAAAAGCCATATCCCCATGTTATCAGTTGGGACATGAGCCAAAGCAGCTCCTTTGGCTCATGATGCCAAGGATCATAGGAAACATTCAGCCCTCAGTTGTGTTTCAGCCTTTGTTTTCCAACAATTTATTTTTCCTCCAACACAATAACAACTTAATCACTCAGAGTCCGACTAAACGAATCACCCAGCGTGGATGCAGCGGGAGCTGCTCAGCACCATCTCTGCTTGTGTTCAGGATGAATCTATAGTTTCTCTAAGTGTTATTCGAACACCTTATTTCAGAGTCACAGACTAAAAACTCTGAGAATCGCCGATAGAGTTAAAATTCCCTAATGTGGGAACAGACGACTGGCAGGCATCTCACCCATTAAAGGTTAATGCCCCCGACGTACGGAGGAAGAAAAAAAAATCACTTTCTTCAAGTCTTTTCTTGGAATCTATAGGGTGTCTTATTTCCCAAATCACTCAATACCATCGACCCTCGTGTGTGCACGCATGTGTGGGTGAGCGTGTTTCTCTGAGACCGGGGAACACGTGTGGATTCTTTGTTTCCTGTCTAATTAGTGCATCTGCAAAGAGAAGCGCTCTCTTTCCTCTGCCTCACCCTTGTGGGGGCACTCACACGCAAACAAATGTGTTGGCCACATGTGCGCACACACACACACACACACACACACACACATTGGCATTCTCTGCACTCTGACTCTGTTTCTCCTCTTTTCTCTCCTCTGTCTATCCAGCCTCCATAGTGACAGTCATACGTCTCGTCAATGATGCCGTTGATGACATTGAAAGTGAAGGTATGAAAGAACAGCATGTTAACTCCTCTTGTGTGTGTGTGTGTGTGTGAAGCACTGAGACATAATGTTCTGCATCCAGCCAAGCATTGGCCGCTCAGTCTCTTTTCTTACTTAGAATAAATCATCCTGCTTAGATTTCCGATATTTGGTTCTGTCAGCGTCTGACACTGGATCTCTCTGTGTTTCATTCTCCTCCTTTGGTGTCTGTGTTATTTGTCTCAGTCCCTCTCTGACTCTCACTCTCTCTCTCTCTCTCTCTCCCTTTGTAGTGTCAAACATGGACAAAGAACAGCAGCGGAACAGCCCTGGTGAGTGAGATGCAAAGCAACAGAAAAACATCTTATTAACTTACCGTCCCTTTGGCTTATTTCTCACGCTGTGAATCCAAAGGCCCGAGCTTTTGTGTTTTTACGTGACTTCCTGAGAATACTCCTCCCCCCGCCCACACGGCACAGATTGCACTCGGCACCGGGTGCGCCTTGTTTCCTCCATACGTCTCCTGACGGACGTGGGGCCACTTTGGACCCAGCACAGAACAGAACCTTTGAGGACTAGGCGTCTCCTCGTCGTCACTTTTCATCCGTGGAAATGACTGAGTGCGTGATCTGCTGCTGATTAACATTAATTCCAGCGCAGTCCTGCACAGTCTTGGCTCCAGCTCAATAATAACTAAATATCATTAGATCCTTATCCAGAAAGTCTGCTGGCGGCAAAGCACAATTAGGCTGATATAAAATCATCAATATGAGCACCGATTTAAAACGTGTCGGGCTCCTCCGTCATTTAATGAAATCTAATGAAAGTCTGTGTTCAGCCTTCTGTAAAAACACCTCTATTATCAGGAGACTGGGAAATGCTTTCTATCTGTGAGGCTCAGTCAAGGTCAGCGGAGCGCTGCACGAACATGGGCAACTCGACTTCAAGAAACACGAGTAAGTCCAGACTTCGTCTTTGAACAACTCCTGAAAAAATCAGCGTTAATGCTTAGAATCTCTCATGTCGTGTCCATAAATATTACATCCATTATTATTAATACATCGCTGCAGTTTTTTGAAAACTGGAGGCTTGTGAATCTTTTGAACAAAAGTGAATCAGCTTCACTTTTTATTTCAACGTATCTGATTCCAGGACTGTAAATAAACTTCTAGCCACTGTACAAGAACGACACAGGGAAATCTGAATTGCAGAGGTCCAGTCTGCCAACATGGAGGAGGAGGACGTGCTACACTGCTGCCGGCCAGCAGAGGGCCGGCCAGATGTTTAGGCTTCACTTCACGTTTCCAGACAGGTTGTCTTTAATCATTAAAACTGTTAATTACTCGTTAGGCCTTGGTTCAAACTTTCGCTGCTTCTTTAGCCGATAACGCTGATGAAGACCTCTTCTGAATATTTCTAAATTGGTTATTGTGTTTAATTACTTACTTCTATTTAAATGGGCTAAAGAAAGGATGTGAGGGGATAAACTATAAAACAGATTAAAGGCCAGACATCAATGTGGAATCCTGCTTTGTGATCTAATTAAAACATCAGGTGAAAGTCGATTTTTTTTTTTAAACCCAATGCAGTTCTCTCCCCACAGGTGAGAATGTGGCTCATGCAATGCACCCGTTGTGGATAAATAGTTAATGAGGATCATTTGATAATGCTGACATTTCAATAGCTCGGCCAACTTTGGTGCAGTGGTCCTCGCTTCAAGCTGGGAAAAGCTTTCAGCCCGTCCTCTCAGAGGGTCTCGGTGGATTTTCGGGCCACTTTGAACCGAGCTTGACATCCGCACAGAGTAGTCGAGGAGAGGGGAGCTTCAAACGCTCTCTTTCTTTCCCGCAGTAAATGGGGCATCATTTACAGGCTTAACGAACGCACGGCTTTGCTTAAACTAATTCACCATCTCATTCCATACCGGGAAATCCAACCCTATGTTTTGATGATGTCACTTTGCGCCACGGTCTCAGAACCGGTGTTAATTGACTCGTAGTTAGCGAGTCTGTTTGTTGTCAATTGCGGTGTAATTTACTAGGTCTACCAAGCATTTCATTACTGACTCAGAGCAAAGCTGTGTTTACGCCACCGCCGCTGACAGCCCACTGGAGCACGAGGAGCTTTATTTCAGACGGGGGAGAATTAAATGATGAATGAAATTTTAATTCACTGGTCTGGTTTCACATAACCGCTTGGATTTGGTGTATTTACGTGTGCACGCGGCCGTGCGCACCCAGCAGCGCTACAGATACGCCCAGACGGAGATAAATACAAAACACCGATTTCTAAGGTTAATCATATTCCCGCTCCGTCGACATTATGCGCGCGATCGCATTACGCGTGCGCGGGTACGTGCATCTAGTTTGGTTTGTGTGGATCTGTCCGTTTACATGTGGCGGCGACTCAGAGGCTCTCTGCCAGCCAGCCCCCCCCCTCTTACCGTATTATCCAGTGTGTTCTCTTCCACGTCCTGATTCACCGCGGCTCCTCTGCATTCACTTGTTTTCATGAGAAGAGCATTTCATCATCAAAGGCTCCGCGTCCCACGAGATATTTGTTATGTTTTCCACTTCACTGACAGCGAGTCGCCACCTGCAGAGCAGAGATGAGATTTGGGTAGAGTTCATCAAAGAATGCATTTTGGATTGCAAAGGGGAAAAAAAAGACATTACATTGTTCCTCCCGTCCCAGCCTTAACCGTTCAGTTTAAAATATTTCAGCCAGAGCTGTGTGGATGTTTTCCGCAGCGTCCTGGCATCCGGTGACAACTCCCACATGTTGGATGGCTCGCTGCCAGTCTCTTAGCTCCCCGCTGTCAACACACGTGTCGTACTCTACATACCAGGAGGTTCACACAGAAGGTGACCCCTCTGGCTCCTCACTCTTCATCACTGATGATGATATATTTTCACTCACAAGTCGTTATGCTAACCATGAATTATGCAACTGGCCTGCTGCAGTTTGTAGGAAGCAGTAGATTAGTTGGATGTGGTGGTGGTGGGGGGCGGGGGAACTGAGAAATAATGAAATTATGAGGGGAAAAAAAAAATTGTAATACCAAATAAATATGAACTTTTATAGGATAAAGCAAATTAAAGGGAAGGATACAAACTCTGTCTGAGTATTTAGCTGCCAGCACTCCCGCTGCACCAGCATCAGTCACTGCCACGAGCAAAGACACGTAGTGAGATGCATTATGGGGCATTTGGGATATGATGACATAGACACTATTCAGTCTCCTCGGCGATGCACAAAGCCTTCGCTGGTTCAATCATGCGACCTCGTTCCGAAAACAACAACAACGCTGAGGGCAGAACATGGATAACCAATTCCCAGCTTTCGATAACAGATGTTAAAACAAATACTGAGACAAATGCGTTAGTTGAGGCCGTCTTCGAATGACAAATGAGTAGTATGGTATAGTATGGTATAGTATGGTATGGCTGTAGCCTGTTCGAGCCACCGCAGCTCGGTCAGGCTCCTCCTGTTTGTGTCTGACAGCCACAGCCTTCCAGGGCGCCGTGTTGAGCGGGGGACCTGCAGGGACGTGAGTAATCGTGAAGATCTCCTCATCACCTCCTCCTGTAACCGATGCATATTCACCGGTGTCACCTCGCTCACCTCCGGCAGACAAGATGGTGATGATACTCTTGTCTCGGGACCCAAGTGATTTATTGATGCGGCACGTTTTTGCCGGCTGATCCCGTTCGGCAGATAATCTCATTCCCACACACGCCGCGCTGTCCAGAGAGGTGGGAGCATAACGAACACGTTCAGGGCAGGGCCACTGTACATGACAGCGCTCATTTGTCCTGGGAATAAAGTCCCAGACCCCAAACACGAGACGCACACTCACGCTTGTCTTATCTGTTCCATTAAAAAACACACTATTCGTCTCCCAGACGGGTTAAAAACCTCGTAATTGTCTTTCAGCGTATCCCTGGGAGTCCTCCAGCCACGGCTCCAGCTGGTTGTCACCATCACGCCTGCGCCCACCGGAGCTGGGCTCCCACTATGACCTGAGCGAGACCCAGCAGAACATCAGGCGGGGGGGCAGCACGCGCTCCCTCCAGCTGGACTACCGAGTGGTGGGCTTCAGTGGCGACAGGGGCCAGGAGCAGGGCCGGCAGAGTGGGAGGAGGACCTTCCAGTGGGAGAGGAACCAGTCGGGGGAGTGGGAGAGGAAACGCATCCTGGACAGAGATGAAAAGAGGAGGTCGGACGGGGACGGACAGAACGTGGGGGGACACCGGGACCACAGAGACCTGCAGCAGCTGCGCGGCCACGACAGCCGCGAAGGCGCCTCCTCGCCCGTTTATGAGGAATACCAGGAGTGCGGCCACGAGCCCGAGCAGAGAGAGGAATCCGAGAGCCTTTATGACACTCTGCCCCCGACCAGACGGGCCTACGAGGGGTACCCGTCGAGCCCCCCGGGCCTCCACCTGCACCCGGCTCAGCTCCTGCCTCCCCTGAGGGCGTGGGATTTACAGACAGGGGAGTGGAGAGCGTCGCAGGAGGAGAACCGCGCGGGGCTCGACGCCGGCGGCCTGGCAGGTTCCGGCGACGAGCTGGAGAGACTCCTCAACCTGGTGTCGCTCAGAGCCAGGAGAGCCACGCGAACAAACCGAGCGTCCACCGGATCTGAGCCCACAGCCAGCTGGGACGGCTTCAAATAAGCACAGGAGCACAGTGAAAAAAACCTTTCTATATTCCAGCGGCAGCAACCCCCAGCGCCGGCTGAAGCTGACATTTCTAATACCGCACCATTGATCTGCCACCTAAAAATAATTAAAAGAGAATATTAACATATATACTTTTATTATCCCACATTATTATCCTGCTGTAAGCAAACGCTAATCCACCTCCAATCCCCCCCGGCTCTTTTCTAAGCTGGAGGAGAGAAAGGGGGAATGTGTGCAGAACACCTCCACCTGTGCTGTACGAGAGACGCTGGCTGAGAATCAATGCCATTGCATTTATTATTTATAGAAGCACTGGCGCGCGGCATTTATTAACAGTGTGTTTGTGTCGTAGATGATACCAGTGCTGTGTACATATGTTACTGTGCAGTTCACACATCGTTCTGCTGGATCTCACACACTCATGCAAGCCAACAAGCCAACGGTGTAGTTATTAAATAAAGCAGTATATGATAATAAAATGATTAAATGAAGACCCCCTGGTAGCAGCTTGTGGTAATCCTAATAGCATCTGTGAGGCTGTGTCAGGGACGTGGGCGAGCAGTTAAACCAGAAATGCATTAATTGCTTAATTAATGTGTGTGCGAGAGTGAGTGAGCGAGCGTGTGTGTGAGTGTGTGTGGGTGATCCAACAGTATAACAGAGTATTTCCTTGGAGAGCGTTGCCGGTGGTGAACATGTACCTGGTGTGTTGCTGCAGGTGAGCTTTATCTCAGCGGAGACTACACGAGATAAATAATCCCCCATAAAACATTTAATCCTATCAAGTCAGTCTCCTCACGCCTCTTATATGTTTTTCTTTCCCTCCCGACTGGAATCTGGCAGATTCGTTTAGCCGAGCTTTCAGTCATCCGTGTCCCGGGAAGCCACGAAGGCGTCAAGAAGTTTAAAAAAAAAAAAGAAGAGGAAAGCGTGTTGTGGAATGTTGAGAGCATGAACGGCATTATCAGTGTTAGAGATGTTGTTTTTGAATCATGTCAGATTATTTGGAAAAGGTGTTGTGATCGTGGCTCAGATGTCTGCGCCTGTCAACAGTTGAGTAGATTTTCAGTGTAATCTTCTCTTAATGCCTTTTTTTTGTTTACCTCACATTTCCTCTCTGCCCTGAATAGATGGATTCAGCTCATTGTGTTTTCCACCTTTTTCCCTATATATGTGTGTGTGTGAGTTTATCGCTCCCCTGACCCTGTGGGATCGCATAATGTCGACTGCGCATCTGTAAAAAGCGTGTCTGTGATTAGATAATACATTTGCTGTCTCTGCAATCAGCCCCTCGTTGGAAAAAAAAAAAGAAAACAGAAAAGAAAACACTCCCCAGCCCCGGGTTTGTGTTTGAGCAATACAACAAGCATGTCTGCAGATAATCCAAATTAATGCAGCTTTAATTACTGAATGTTACGCGGCACGCCAACGAGTAAGGTGACATTTCTTAATCGCTTCATCTGCATCCTCAAAATTAGGCCGGTCGTTAATTCTTGATTGGCGTTAAAAGGTTGAAGGCAGACGAGGGTCGGTTCGCTTGCTCCGCGCTCCAAACTTACTCCGACTGGAAATAATGAGACGCTGCAGCGAGGGAACCTTTGCCGTTTTTGATTACCCCCACCACCACCCGCCCCCAGCACCACCCGCCCCCCTGTGGAGTTTCCACAAACTTTGTCCTTGTTATCATCAATCTCTCCACATCTAAACAGAAAGCAGTCCCATGGCAACCAGACAATCCCCTAAATGTTTTTCATTTTCTCCGTCTCATGCAGCAAATTTTGGCCAATTAAGGGGCAGCGAGGTGAAGAGATGTGTTTGTGCTCTGTGATGCATGGGTGGGGTGGGGGGGCTACAGATGCCGAGACGTCTTGCACAATTGCATTCATTACAAACGCAGATGCGAACGACATCATTCACTCACGTCCATGACACCAGAAGCTGTTGTGGGTGGTGACATTTCCAGGAAAGATGGAGGCCGTGGAGTTAATATGTCGTCGTTCCAGTGTTTCCCCAAAACTCAATAACAGCTCTGCAGAACCCTGACGCCCCTGTGCCGCGAACCGACTCCGACAAATGATGGCTCACACGTGCGCGACTTGACCCGCTCCACTGCGTCGTGGCTTTCGCATTAACGTGTTCCGTTAAATCCCCGGCACTCGCCCACTCCTCAACGTGCAAAATGTTCGTGTTGTCGTATTTACAATGACAATGATTTGCAAACTGTGGGTTTTATGATACAGCGGACGCTGAATTTCCAGGACACTTTGTCGGATTAACTGCGACATTTTTCGAACAGCGGATACCATTTTTGAGGGAAACGCTTCATGTATGTTTCAGTGCATGCCAGTCTGTGTCAGTGCAAAAGATGGAAATAGCTCATAGTGAAATGTCAGCCGGCTTGTTCCAGTTCTCCGGCTCTCTCCCTGCAGAAAGCGTGAACTATGAAACACTCAGAACAGAAGTCTCAAGAAGGCAGACGCGTGCACTTAAGGATTGACGGAACCTGTCACAGTGGGAGGAGACACGTGCAAACCTATGTTGCCGAACTTTAAGGTCTAAAAATAATCAGCTGGTTTTTGCTCCGTGGTGTGATCTCGACACCCGGTTTAATGTTTGGTCTGTTGCGCCTCCCCTGTCACAACACGGCAACACACAGGACACGAATTCTATCAATTAGCATAATTTGCTAAGGATGTCTCCAGTGATGGCAGCCAGAGGTCTGGAAAAGGAGCAGGTGGCGTGTCAGCTTTCTCTCGCTCTACCCTTTCATTTCTGTGTGTGTGTGTGTGGTGATCCCGCCTTCCTTCAGGTCCTGAGACGGAGGCAAAGACGAGTCATTACCCGCAGGACATGCATCCTCACGGACGAAACCTTACGTAACATTACTTCTGCCCCCAGCCATTAATTTGCTGCACTCGCGATCAGCGAGAGGAAAATGCAAAACGCTCACCACAGGTGGAAACGTGGTCCTGCTGTCTGGACAGAGCAGGGGGAACAAAACTACCAGCAATTTATTCATCCAGATTCGCGGCTTATTAAATTATTCTGACATGGATTATGTAACGTGTCCCAATAACTTACAACAACTTGGCACACTGCGTTTTACGGCCATCCGGCTGGTTTAAGGTATTCTGAGCATGCTGGCTGTCCCGGTGACAGACACAGGGTCAAAGCAAAGGCAAAATGAGGTGTGTGTGAGGGAGAGGAGAGAGAGAGGAGGGGAAAGACAAAGTGAGTGTTGTGTTTATTCATCGTGCATCAGAGGAGCCTGATGAGGACCTGCCAGTCCCTTTAGCTCTGCTGGCTTTTCATTGGACCATCTGGCATTTACACCATTGAGTAAGCTAAGCCACTTAAAACCTCCTTCTCCTGCTTCACCCCTGTTTTTTTTTTTCCTCAACCAGCCCTCCATCTTCTTCTTTCTGCTCCATTTTTCACAATGCCTCTTTCCCCCAGATCTGGCTGTGGACGTGGTGCTGATGGGAGAGGGATGGACAGAAGGATGAAGGGAGGTTACATAAAAGGAGGAGGGGAGCGGAGGCACGAAGGGCGAGTGGAGAAGTGGGAAAAGTGAGAAAGGGAGTAAGAAAGAAACAGAGAGAGAGAGAGAGAGAGAGAGATTACCATTCCCTCAGTTCCTTCATACTGAGGGGTGGCTGTGTGGGTGATTATGAATCCACGCTGTTCTCAGTAACACCAGGATTACACACCAAGCCAGACCTAATCTATGTGTCCAACATCTGCCTCTGATGACACACACATACACACACACACACACACACACACACGGGCACGGCCACATACATGCATGTAAACATGACCATAATGGCTATCGATGCAGTCAGTGTCTCAAGTAATTTGATCACATGAATTATTCAGGAATACTGTTACGAGCATAATCAGAAGCAAATGCCTCCACTGCTGAGGCCAGGCTACGTAGTGAGGCGAGGGGGGGTGGGGGGGTGGGGGGGAGATTGAACAGCAAGGGTCACGTCCATGCATGACGTTATGAATTCACATCAGAAAGACGCCCTCAGCCGTGTGCGACTGAGCGGAGGGGGCTGTGTACCAGCCCTCCCTCACCCATCACCCACCCCCTGCAGTTCCCACAGATTATTACTAAAGCAATCCTCTGACATATGCCTGCAAAGCTGCAGTGTGCGAGACAGGGACATCAGCCGCCCACACTGTGGGCTTTATTGGATGCGTCCTCGTACGATAAAAGTGCACAACTGTCATCGGATTATGTCACATTAACGTGACATAATTGTACTTCTTTGATTTGAAGCACATTTTACCAGCGACAGTTTTCTGCAAATTGCATAAAAAGCAGTGACCGCTTTCATGCGGATGACAATTTCCCTGAACTCCCCAGAGATGGTGTTTACAGAGGTCGTGAATAGAATACTGCATTATTCTTATTCCCGTGAACATTCATACTCATAGCGTCCACAAAGTTTCGTAACTATGGGATATTCATTTCAATATCGCGTCAAGCAGTTGGTTAGTGTCGTACCCTCAAAATGTTGTGAAGACTCAACTAGGACGTAATGATGCGATGAACATGTTTTCATTACGCGACAAAGGCCTGCGTACTCTGAGTATGACCTTATTCGGGTTCATATCAGAATACTTGTATCCCAGTCAATGAGACAAAAAGAGCTGAGTCACTATCTGCTGTGGGTTTATTCTGCCTCCAGAAGGTGCAGGTCTGAGCTCTGACAGGCGCCGTCAGTGTAGCTCCTGCTGGACTTTTATTACGCCGCTCCTCGCTTTGTTCAGATTTCGCAACAAAACGGCGCCTTTAACAGAGGTGAGAGGCAAGAATGATGGAGGAGGAATCCGGCCCCATCATGGGCCTCCGAGCTCAGCTTGTTATCTGCCTTTGCTCTGAAGAATCGGTGAGCCGTCACCCGCAAGACTGCTGAGGCCTGATTCTGGTCAGAGGAAGGAGGTCGGCTCCACGTTGTGCTTAAATCATCAGGGTTTTTTTTTTTTTTTTTTATGCTCAGCAGCAGAACGAGCATCTTGATTTGCTGAAGTGGCGACAAGTCCTTGTTAAATCATGTAACGTGTTTATGAGCTGTACAGGCCATCTAATGGGGCTTCTCTCTCACAAACACACCGCAGAACCTGCCTCATTAAACCAGAAATAAAACACTTAAACACTCAAGGTACAAAATGTTTGCCCCATGAGATAAACACGTCTGTTGGATAAGTCTTAACACACTGGATCTGTAGATGACCGCCCAGCTCTCCCAGCCATTGCATAAGAGAGGTTAGAGTGATACTTGCCTTCAATGATTTAGCACAGCCCGAGAGGGGATGTTATAAATATTGAAATCGCCCTCGATAGAGAAGAGATTCCACTGGTGAGATCATTTTCTTAAAAAAAAAAAAAATTAAATAAAAAGACTCATTGAAGGAAAGGTTTAGCAAAAATATGTCGATTCACTCATTATCTTCTTCCCACCGTGCCGAGTGGGGGGGCGGGTTAGAGTCAGACACAACAACTCGCGGCTGCGTCCACTAGCTTAGCGCAGCATATTCAAACCCCAGGGCTCGCGGACACATGGATGTGGACTCGGATACTTCGCCCGCCCCTCCATCGCCATGGGGGTGAGCAGATTCATTCCTCAGGTAAGTGTCCCCTACAGTGTTACAGGAAACAAACAACAACCTGCACCGTATTGCTAACAATCACAGGCTTGTCACAGAATCCCAGTTCAGCGGTGATGAACTGCAGTATTTCTCCGAGCGGTACCCACACTGAGCGCCGCTCACCTCCACACCTGTTACTCATCTCAATAAGGTGTGACACACAAATATTAGAAGCCATCGTGTCCATGACTGCAATACAAATACGGTTATTATTTCCAAAGGCACTCTCCAAAAAGGGAAGATTGATCCCCACAGTATTGCCAAGCTTTTCCTTTATCTTCCTCTACAGTTTATTCTCCAGACACTTTTTTGTTTGTTGCTACCATCTGGTGATTTCAACTGAACTCTCTGAGGAGCATCGGCTCTGAGATGGTCGGCGTACAAAGACTGCACCATTCATTTTGATAGAATAACATCTTCCTCCTGTTGAGTAAAGCCAGAGCAGCCGCACCGCTTGGTCCTTGTGGAGGACGGTGCCGAGACACAAGATGGAGCCCAGTTTTGACGTAACGTGTCTCCGCCGCCTCTTTTATTTCCAGAAGAATATGCTCGAGTTTAAAGATTGTTGTAGGTTCCTTCAGAGCGGCGACCACAATGGAGTCTGTGAAGCATGTTCATTATTGTCAGCACAGCTTTGTCATTTTTAATTAGCAGATTTGTTTTTGTACCCCCGGTGCTCCGTTTCACTTAATGTGGAAGGTTTTTAAGCATTTGTTCAGTCTGTCCCTGCTACTCAGAGTGTGTGTGTGTGTGTGTGTGTGTGTGTGTGTGTGACCTTACAGCCACAACTGTCTGTATCTTTGGTCATCACATCAGGCCCTGTGGAACATACCACCCTGCTTTGAGGCTGACACCAGGCTGCTCTAATCTGTTCCCACTGCTGCGGCGCTCCGGGGCATCTGCTGCAGCCATGCGACCATGCAGCGAGGAGTTAAACAAGTGAATTGGCGCTGGCCTCAATGTGTCACCGCCGGGACTGACGCTATCCATGACATATGAATCCACTGGATCTGATGGAGAGTTGGAATGCTTCATTGCCACCAGTTACCCACATCGAGGATGAATGGGATTAGACTGCCACCTCCACTCGCTCTGAGTGCACTGCTGTGCACAAAGTGAATCATAGACCAGAGTCCGAAAATGGCACCCAGGTGGAGGCATGCACGCCGCTGAATCAATAATCTGCTGAAATGAAATATCCCCACGATGTGTCTCCCACTGCGTTTTTTTTTTAAAGGTAATACTCGTCTCGGATTTGTGGGATTTTGAAGATAAATACGCGAACCCAAGACTCGGTACAAAGAATAGCCTAAGTTTATCTATATAGAGCACCTGTCAAAGCTAATGGCAATAGAAAGGGACAGAAGTGACGGGACCAGTCACTAAAATCAGTCAAGTGAGAAACAACTGGTAAATTTTGGAGGGACGATTTAAAAACTCTTCTCCATCCCAGCTGTTCAGTTAAAAACATTAGCTTATGCTGCAGCTAACTGGCTCATTTTCAGTGTTTTCTCTTTATTCTGCCTTTCCCAGAATTCATTCTGTGGTGGTGGGGGACACTCTCTCTCTCTTTCGCTCTCTCTCTCACATTACATGCACACAACTGGAGCTGAGACTGCATGAACTTACTTACTGGCCGATGGTGCCATTCATTTAGTTCAATCAATTTCGGGCTCATCCCTCTCGCGTCCGCCCAGGGGGTCCCGAGTCCCAGATTGGGAACCACTGCCATTAACACAGCAGCATTCCAATAATCCAGTCAAGGTGCAGTAGAAGCATGAATCACTTTGTGGGGGTCTTAACGACCCCCCCCCCCCCCGAAAACAACCCCCCCCCCCCCCCCCGAAACTCAGAATGCTTGACACTTGATGTCCTCACGCAGGCCAGTTGCCGTGCTTCATTGTTGTCCCCCGCACGTGAGGACAGCAGCTGATTGGACCCACCGCCGTGTGCGCAATTAATGCACCTCAGAGCGCGGAGCCGGGATCAAACACAGGCTGTGGGGGAGTCACGCTGGGAGCAGGCGGGGGAGGGGGGGGATACGGGGGAAGTCGTTGTTTGCACGCAGACCTCAGCACCGGAGCTGGGGATGGGAGAGGAGAGGAGAGAGGAGTTGTTTGTGCTTCTCTCTCGCGCTCCGTGGGCTCCTCCACATCCCGCTGCGCGCCTGACTGAGGGCTCCTCCGCCAGATTTGCCACAGAGCCGCCTCGCCACGCACAGCGGCGCCGCGGGTGCGTCGTGCAGGTCCGCGCAAAGGAAGCGCATCACAACTGGTTCGAGACAATTTGCCGCTGCGCCTCTGGTTCGGGGGGACGGAGAATTAAATCTGAGAGAGTCCCGCGGCGGTGCGGTGATCTGACATTTTCAAAAACAGGGAATAGCCATCTGTTTTTGTTTTTTTTTTTCTCCATCCCTCTCCGGCGTGGGCGCATGCGGGCTGACGGGAGTTGGAGATGCCAACAAGCAACACAGGAACGCGCAGAGAGGATGGAGACTGGAGATGTGAGAGGTCCGCAGCTTCTTCTGTGGAACATGTTCTAAAGGACAAATAACTACACCTTCCTCACCGGGAGGAAGAGGAGGAGGAGGAGGAGGAGGAGGAGTGGCACCACCGACCCTCGCGTGTCACATGGATGGATGACTTTTACGCGGTGGTAAATGAAGCCAAGAGTCTGCAACTTTATGTAGGCCACACGTGATCGCCGCCGAATTATCGAGTCGTTTCATTTGAGTCGCGGATTCGCCCGCTGGAGCTCGGGGAGGCACCCAGGTGCGCTCCATGTTCCGTCCAGGACACGCCGGTGCCGGCTGTACCTGCGGGACGTAAACGCACGGCTGGGACTCGGGAGAGCAGCGCGAGGCTGCGGGCCAGTGATGCCGGACACACTGTCGCTCATAAAGAACCGGACAGAGCCACGGCTGGGGCCGCTGGAGCGCACACTGGCCACGGAGGGGAGCGCCCGCCCCGCCTGGGTCATAGCCATCCTGGCCAGCGTGCTCATCTTCACCACGGTGGTGGACGTGCTGGGGAACCTGCTGGTCATCATCTCGGTGTTCAGGAACCGCAAGCTGAGGAACGCGGGTAGGCTGAGAACCGCCAGAACAACTCCTGTTGTTTTGTGGAAAGTGAATGTTCACGTTGCTGATTTTCATGAATTCTCAAAGGAATGTTATCAGTTAGTTTGACTGCCACATTCTTCCTGCTAGCGTCTGCCTCACTTTCATAGTTTGACCTTTGAGTGCACTTTGCTCTGTGTCTCGTCAAAACAAACAAAACCTGTTACCAAGCAACTTTGTGCACCTCGAGCAGCTTTGAAATAGAAGCGGATATTGTAGTTGAATTCAATGGTTTTCCACTAAATGTTTGATAATTGCCAGCTTCTTGCACTGTGGGCACGTGAAGGGCACGTGCAGAGGACACATGGCTGCTGATGGAGGGGTTGGAGGCTCATTGATGTCTTCATGGTTTTGTATCCGCCTGATAGAAACGGTGTCTGCTAGAATACCAGGTCCTCTCCTGTTTCTGGTGAAAGTTTACACTGACTCCCACCTGCTGGTTCATTAGAGCAGGTGAGTCCCATTAAAAAAGGAAAAAAAGTTGACTGATGCTGTTGATGAACCCATTCAGATGTGGATGTGTGAAATTACCCAGGAGGCTTCCTGCAGCTATCGTGAATCATGAAGTCAAATCAAAAAAACATGAAAGTGCTCTTTCACCAAACCATCGCTTCAGGTAAAAAGGAAAAAAGGAACCTACTCCTGGGGTTGTAATTCAACTCTCTCCTGATTAAACATTAAAGGCTTTCAAGGATTTTACAGAATCTTGCTCAGTTTATTGGTTCAGCGCTTCATTTTCCCCCTCTTCCTTTTTAATGGATACTGACAAACTGTTGAGAAAATTCTTGTCTTAATTTCAGGAAAATGCTGGAGATGTGAAACCCCACGGACCGGGCGTGTTATTCAGTGAACTCTGCCACGCTGTGCTGACTGGCTATTTTTGGCCTTTTCAGCCAATAATTGGACCAGGAAATATGCATTTATTTGCATTTAGTTTAAATCAGGATGCATGCAGAAATCTCTCTTCCTTATTAGCAGAAGTGTGGAATTCCCCGAAGACAAACCAAAACTACGACCATCTTTCATCCGAGGACATTATACATCATCCCGTCTATTTGTTCTCACAGGAAATCATTTTTCCCCCTGTTATTTAGTCATAATTCAGTCATGGGTGCGTGCAGCGATTACTGCGGCAGCAGCCTTGTCTTCGGATAAACACTCCCACATCCTTCAGCCGACATCGAGTGGGTTTTTAAACCTCAGGTTTAGGTGAGGTTCAGCCTTTTCACAGCTCTGAACCGCCTTGAACCCAGGTTATTTATTTATTTATTGGTGCTGGTAAGAAATGGAATTCACCAAGTTAAGAAGGGAGAAATGAATTTCAAATCGGACAAGATATGTCAGGTCTGATTTTATTGGCTTGCAGCACAACCTACACGGCTCCTTTTATCACTCGGCGTGTGCACAGCGATAGGGTTTCTCATCTCCAGTGGAAATAATAGAGAATGTGTGTTATTAAGGAACGTGGTTAGCTGTTCCAACCAGAAGGCACATTTAACACCTTTATCTCACGGCGCGTTTCATTTCCAGTCCTTGCATAAAGACATGACAAGCCGCTGGAGCACGTTCACTACAGGGAGAGCGCACGGCTACATGACCTCTACGGGAATCCAACAACTGTGGCAGGGTTTGTCTTGCACTGCACGCATTAATACTCTTCTACTGAAGTCATTATGTTGGATAAGATCATACTCTGTACCGTGATCACGTTTACCCTTCGGTTAAAAACACGCTCGTGTTTTCGCAGAGCCTGATTCAAGTGGCTTTTGTGCTTTGAGGGGGAAGCGTTTGTGGCGCGGCAAGTAAAGGTTGATAGTGTTGATTTTCTTTTTGCTGAATTACAACAACCTCAGGGCTCAAGCAGCAAATTTTGCATTCCAGGATGGTATAGATGTCTGTCTGAAGCACAGTTTCAGGAACAACTGTCTGCACAGGGACACCTGACTTATCTTTTATTTAATCACAAGTTCTGCCCCGCTGAGAACTAACAGCGCAGAGAAGACATCAGCATATTGTTTGATTTTTACAGTTTAATTTTAAAAGACGGCAGCTTTATTTATCTTTGAGGTATTCTCCGATGTTAGGGGTTATCCATTCTTCTGTCTATTTATCGTTTCCTTCAGCGTATATCATCCGGGAGGAGTGCCACTTAGACATATACAGCCACTCGCATTGTGCATTTCTGCCTTAAACCCAATCTCTCCCAACTCAAACAGCCCACTCAGCAGTTCAGAAACCACGCTGAACCCACAGCCGTGAACTCAGAGAATGGCTATTGTAGACTGAAACAACCCACTCAACAGTAAGGAGAAGGGAAAAAAAAGAAAACAACAGTGTGTGAACAGCGAGAGGAGAGGGTGGCGTATTTACCCACTGCTGCTGTCATAGCTTAGCATAAGTCCCTGCTATGGCAGAGCCAGTGAAGTAAGCTAGCGCTGCCGCCCAAATATTTCATCAGATGCTAGGTTTATGGCCAATGACTAACTCTGCTTATTCTCACCTACCCACAGAGCTAATATATGCATCCTCTGCCCTGTTGGAAATATTCCATTGTGTCGATCACGTCACTGAGATCGATTAGGATTGCACATTGTTGGTGTCTCCATGTTAAATCTAACAATCTCCCTGCCTCATCATGTGCTATTGTACAGCGATGAGGGGTCAGCGATGCGACACACGCGAGGCATTAGCGCCATTTGTCCGTTGAAATGTAAAAACAAAAGCCTTGACAGGTGCAGGCCTGCCACGCGAAACATAAAGACCAATCAGGGAAACAGGGGACCATGTGTACGTGGCTAATTGTGATACTGTGCCTTCTTGTGCAGAAAAAAAAAGTGTGTATAATTATGTGGAAATCAAACGGTACAGTGGTGTGGTGCAGAGGTTTTTGTCCCCTGAGATTTGTCTTTGAAGGAGATTAGGTGTTGCAAACCTTCAAAGAGAGTTGGACAGGATCACACATTATGGAGACTCTCTTCAAAGAGACTTTATTTACATCATATCAGACCCACCTCCCCGCTCTCATTCCCTCACCAGGTACTTTTCTCTAAAGCCGCTCCGCAAATGCAATGTCTCGCCAAACGTCCGCAGCAGCTTTAAACGCGCAGCGCTGCCGCCTCTGTTCATGGTGCTGAAACTCTGAACACCGGACTCTCTCCAAGGTCCTGAAACCCTCGACCCAAGGTCTGTTTTTCGCAATTCGACACATCAGCACAAGTAATGTTCCAAACCTTGTTCACAGCAAACCAACATCCTTGCACCACCCGTTTAATCGAGAACCACTCAAAAGCCGAAGGGACAGTAAAACTCCAGAAGCATCCCAGCATGCAATGCGGAGAACCTATGCCTGGCTATGTTTCTGAGGGGTCGACATTCTCGTCCTTACCGAACCATTAAGAAAGTGACCAGCATACTCCGGTGAGACCAGATGAGACAAACAGGCTCACGTCCATCTTCATCAAAGCTGAGAGCGGTTTTCTCTTGAGGAGCCATTCAGTTATTTCCTCAGATGTCTCCGTCCTGTTTGTTCACGCTGTTTCCTCTGGGAGGGTAAATTTCTTCAATGCCAAATTTTGATTGTGTTTTAGGACTGAGCAGCAGAAACAACACTGCCTCTATTTATTCATATTTTACACATACAAATCTCACAATATTTCTTAGGGAACAGATAAATTCTGTATACGCCGTGAGTAAATCTGACAGAGACGGTGGCAGAGATTCACTTTGGAGCCAAGATAACTGTTACCGCGTTTCACAGTCACTCAGCTGAAATCCTCCAAAAAGAAAAAACTTTTTTTCCCACAGAAACTGTGTTGGTGAAGCTTTGAGTCGAGGTGTCAAGTGACAGAGCAGTTGTACAGTTGTGTTGAAACGTGTTCTGTCACTAAAGCCCAGCTGAGCCGGGTTGTCAGCGATGAACGCTGCAGCAGCACGTGGAGCGGACTGTATCCTCCCGTGCTCGGGTGCATGGCTGAGTCCAGGTTCCTTTAGGACCCTGGAGGGGGTGGGGGCTGGGGGGGGTGCAGATGGGCCCCCCGATGACTCACTGTACATGGCAGGTTTTCTCCAGACACCCTGAGACCACACAGAACACGGGAGCTCTGAAAGCAGCGAACGTTTTGAGGGTGATCTGATCTGAGCTGCCTTGAGTTTCTTCGCTGATATCTGATGCAAGTGTGGGCGCAAAGGTCTTCGGCTGCATCACGACCATTTACTGTAATTTATTCCTGTTCTCTCTGTGCCATTATATGAAGATGGGCCCACTTGGCCTGGATGATAATCCAGTTTGTTTGGACCAGGGACATGAATCAGAACGTTGCATCGTCTGCACAATGAAAGTTTTCCAGACCCGGACGTCACGGAGCTGAAACACTCAAATCAAGCCTCAGCCCACGTTTGTTATCTAACCCTAAAGTGATAGTAGGTTGCAGGCTACTAGGTCAAGTTTAAACCAGGGATATGGGGGCCCCCGCTAGCTGGCCAGGGAGCGTGGGCACCCCCACGTACGGAGGCTTGAGTCACGGCATCAAACATTGAATGAAACAGATTTACAAGACAATATTATTCAGCAAATTACACAACGCCAAATGTCACGGTCGTTATTCTCCGATGCGCTCACATCCCCCGAGTCTAACGACTGCGGCACAGTCTGTCGCTCCTCCTTCAATCAGGAAACTCTCTCCTGCGGTATTGAAGGAGGTGATCGACCACATGTCCACATCATCATACGCCCTGATCGTCGCCCTCAGCCATAGTCTGACGCAGTCTGTCCGTTCACTTTTCAACTCTGCTCCGATCTGATCCACAAACGTGTGACCTTGTTCAATCCCTTTTTTGGTTGAACTGTAAAAGATATAAATATATATTAGACTGCATGAGCGATGTGTTTATTTTCAAAAAGCACAAAAAGTGGGGCATCAAATGCAGCAACTCAATTTGCTCAATTGATCAGGAGCGTCTCCGCGTCTGCGTCTAATCTGGTTTAATATGGTGATTAATACTGTAATCACAGGCCCTTAGAGACGAGGAGGCCGCTCTCCACAGCTGCCGTCGACGACTGAGAGGGCAGATTTTTCTTTTCACATAACATGGGCAGCGACGTTACAAATGGGTCTCGGGTTTCTGGAGGTAAATAGTGTTTGTGTGCGCAAAAAATCTGCAAACAAGTTTGCATGCGTGACTGATGAAATGTGAGAAAGGTGAGGCAGAAAGAGAAATTGAATCTCTATTTGGCAATATCAGCGTTTCAGTATATCCACACAGTTGCTTGGTTTATCTCTCGCAACTTTACATTTTAGGCATTCAGCTTTCAAAGATCATCATGGGATTTTCATCTCGCTGAGTTTCTGCTACAAACTATTACCGACAAATCAGAAAAACATCAAATAAACTGGGAAAAAGGCACAAGCAAGCTCTTTTGGATATACAGGATGTTGTAACCCTGGTGCCAGAGGTTTAAAAACACTGCATTGCTCAGTTTAAATCCTGTTATTCACTCGTACACACTTTCCGCCGAATGTGTGTGGACTTTAAAGCTGCGCTCCAATCTGGAATTAACGTCCGTCCTGGGAGATCGGATCACCGTCATCGGCAACATTGTCTCTTCATTAAAATGCATCATGAGTCTCCCGCGAGCACTTGTGATCAGATCTCACGTCTTTCTGTCCTCGTCATGCAGATGATCACGTATCATTTGTGTGCATCCGCAAGTGGGCGAAAGAGAGAAAGAGAGAGAGAGCGCAGCCAGGACGGACTGAATGAATAAAATGAATAAATAGGTGCAGCTATTCAGAAAGGTTTGAGCAATATTCAAAAGGTATCAATTGTTGTGTGGCGGTCAGTGTTGGTCACTGAGAAACCTAAAGAAACTGGAGTGGGTCAGAGACGCCAGGTGCTGCTCCTTCATATGTGACCCACAATGCATTTGGGTCCGCTGTGATCCAGGCACAGTTTGGTGGAAAGCCTCTGATGCTGCTCTGGGATTTCTACTCAGCACTTGTTGGAATTGATTTTAATATTCTTCCCTACACTTTTAAAACATAGTTCTGCCCTCATTTCTCAGGATGGCCCAGTAGGCATCCTCAGATCCTTGACTCTGGTTGGACTCTACCATAATTTGTGCTCTCGACCAAGGTCGTTTGCCATTGGGGCGCTGGGGTGTTTGATTTTAATTCATTATAATCAAAACAGGACATCAGCTGGCTGAGCAGGTTGTCAGATCAGTCAGATCAATCTTTTTTTTTTTTTTTTCCCCAGTCTTTAAGAGTTCTTTCACTCTTCTGAGGCACGGCAGGTTTCGTACCACGCACCAAACAACCTAAGTGGAACCTTTTCATGTGCATAACGGAGGAGAAGGAGAAGAGGCAGCAGGGAGAAGAGAGATCACAGTGCAGGAGGAATGGAAATAGAAAGTGTTAAGCTGCAGCTCCAAAAGAATAAAGGGGAAGAGATAAGACACAGGGGCTCTATTGCAAGTTTGAATTCATCAGTCCGTTCCGATATTGATTCATTTGGAATTGCGCATGAAAATCACATTTGACTTCCCATCGTGACGAATGTTGTCCATTGGTTCCATGGTGTAGTTTTGTGTAGAATCCATCGGGGAGCGGAGTTGCCACTGATCTATAATGCATGCGAGGAGAATATCTGTGGGGCTTTGGGGGATTTTCTTTATGTGCTGAGGGTTTGCCATATAATTCTTTCATCATCTGTTTTTTTTTTTTTTTTTTTTGTCTACCCACTGAGTATTTAGGCAGAAGTGAAGGTCGAACATGACGACTGGGGATGTTTTCCGCAGGTTAAAGTGCTCAGAGAGTGTCCTTCTGCCTGAACTGTGCCCAGACACTGTCCTGTATCATCTGGGTGAAGCATGACGTCTGTAATTCCTTCAAATGAAGACAGCTGGATAAAGAAAACAGGAGGAGCTCAGACCGGCACAGGCGGAGAGGAGCAAGGGTTTATGGAGAAAGATGCCAGAGGAATGGGTTGGAATGAGTTCAAAAAGAGAAAAATGGCCGCGACGCGGGCTGTAAAATAGAGAAAGACAGCCCAACATTTAGATAATAGAGGGAAAGGACAGAAATCCCTCACAATGAAAAGTAGGAGAGTGATGCTGCTTCTAAAAGGGAAAAGGCACAGCCGAGACAATGTAAGAACTACTGTCATGTGTCATCAGAATCACCCAGTCGTTATCAGTGCTTCAGTGCTGAGACGGGGGATGATTCAGTAGCACAAGTTTGCACATATGAGTGCACGCACGCACACACACACACACAGCAACTGACAGAACAATTGTATTTAATCTCAATATCCATCAACATGATGGATTGAACAGATTTAATCTGCAAAGCAAGTGATCAGCAATTTCATCCCTTTATTCCTTATCAAACCCCGTATTGCCTCCCATACCCCCCCCCCCCACACACACACCCCCTGTATCCATAATGCATGCATTGTGATAATTTGAAGTGCATTATGTAACAAAACCCTCAGGCTGCAGCGGGTGAAGAGGTGGAAGAAGCGAGGGATTTACTGCAAGAGGAAGAGAATGAAAAGGAGGAAGGAGGTGAAATGGAGAAGACGAGCGAAATCAAGGCCAATCTAGGAGGAGAAAATGAGAATGGCATGGGGGGGAGGTGTTGCATGGATGTGCAGAGGGGGAAGTCATGCAAACAACAGACAAACAGAATGTTTGTTTCAGGGCTGATGCAGAGGGAGACAGTGAAGCAGAAGGAACGCTACTTCCTGGACAAAGGCTGCAAATGTACGTTCGTATGCAGAGGGCAGATGTGAACAGTACGATGCGGAATATGAAAGGCATCCAAGGAGTTGGTTCATCTTTTACTCCAGACAGGGTGTTCAGGTGGCAGTTTAATTTCGATGGAATTTTCAAACGGCGCGACTTAAATCACAAGCAAATCGCAGCAAAATGCACCTAGTTATTATTTTTAAAAACACACTGAGTCTGTTAATGGCGGCAGGAGATTGAACTCTGGACTTTGATGCTTCGCGCCCGAGCGCTGCTGAAACCATTCAAGAGTTTTCTCTTTGGACTGTGATTTCATCAAGGAGAAAATCCATTCATTAGAAACATGGGGGGAAAAAAAAGAATCTGATTTAAAATACACTGAATTTAATCCTTAACTGGATCTTATTGATTTTGACACAAAGTCCTTCAAACGCCACATGAAGCTCTGCATATTCAAAATGGAAATAACCTAATTATCGACATAAATACTTTCCCCCTGACTTTCACCACTGGTAAACTATAAAAAGGTTTTCTTCTTCTTCTGTTATGTTAATGTCAAAAACTAGTTTGACTGAAATTGAATAATTCTGGGAAATCTCATCAGAATGAACTGAAACTTGAATGGAACTGATACATCCAGTAAAACCCATCGTTTGTCCGCTCAGAGCCCCGTGCTGAAAATGCCAAGCTTCCCGATCAGACACAGAACGCCTGGAGAAACTTAAGCCCTTCAAAGACGGCTGTGGGTCAGCGTGGTGGAGTCTTGCACGTTGTGACGTGGACGGAGCAGGCAAACATCTTGCATAATGAAAGCTACGGTGCCTGGGAAAAAAAAAAAAAAATGGTTTCGGTGGTTTCATAATCAATAACGTCAATAGTCATTTCTTCATTTGTGCCGCGCCGCTTTAATCTCGACTTTTATTTTCCCAATGTTCACTGTTGTGATGATGAGCAGAGACAAGCTTTCTGATTTAATCATCTGCTTTGCTTCACAGTTCAGTGTGAACTTCAAAGGTCAATCTCCCAGGACTAAACAGACTTAATGTCTGACTGCTGCACTCAGTGGAAAAGCCAGTAAGCCACAGAATCGCAGGATAATGTGGGTCCAGCGTGTAACACATGACTCAGAATCTAGTAACCTCCTCCGCATCGGGCTGGAGAGTTTGTTATAAAGCTAATGCCTGACATCTTCTGCTTTAAAATCGGAAAGAATATCGACTCTGCACGACCTTTAGATTTAGATTTCCCATCTCAATTTTTTAAACTATTATCGAGTCTCAGAATTCAGAGGGAGATTGAGGTGAATCTCCTGTGAAAGCTCACCGGCCGGGAGGACTTGGCAGCACGGGCCCCCGTCAGGCTGAGCAGAATGGCATTTTTAATCGGAAGGAATGGAGGAGAAAACAGACAAGGCCTAGTGCAAGGCATTCTAAATATGGGGAGTGTGCCGGAGAAGTGGGGGTAAGGGAGGGCTCGGCTCGCCTGAGGCAAAGTGTCCGCAAAGTGAATTGTTCATCGAGTTCATCTTGGCAGAGGACGTCACCGAGTACACACAGCGCTGCTCTCTGGTGCTCTGCTCGTACTGTATGTCGCTCGCCGCACCAGACACTCTGTGCAAGGCTTCCTCTGGTCTGAGCGGCAGCTTGAGCTGGATTAACGTCTCGCAAAAGATAAAGTCAGGAGCAGCATCTCTGCCTTTGAAAAAAAACCACCAACCACTCGCCAACCATATAAAACTCTCTAGAGGATAATAAACTGCAAAATGTGTTGATATATCAAAGGTAATATAACAGTAATGTTCTATTATTTCTGTAATGCACACCAGGAGATCGTTTTATTATCTTAAGAGTTCTGTCAACAGTATTTCCCGTATCCAACAGGCGTTTGGCCAGCACAGGCCGGTGGGTCAAGTTAGACAAAGTTATTCAGATGATGCCAGACAGCCTGTTTCTTTTTCCACTGGACCGGAACGTGGTCCCAGGCACCTTTCACACCTGCTGTTTTGGTTTGGACTCAATCTCAAAGCCCATTGTTTTTCATCCAACCTCTGGGACCACGGCCAATATCCCCGGTGCAGGCGGCAGATCTCCAGGCCAGGATTCAGGTTCCGGCCGACACCGTTCACAGTCTGACCAGGTTCTTTGATCGATCAGATCAAATGGTTCTGCGCTCAAACCTCCTGACGCACGTTCCACAAGGACTGCTTCACCAAACGTGGTTGATCCAAGGAGAACCACCAGAATCTAAAGGATCGGAACCCTCAGACAAGACGGGCGCGGTGAGGTTGTCTCCCTCCAAATCGAATTCTCTGTAAGGTGTCGAAGACACTTTTGTGGATTCACATTGACAAAGGCAAAGCAGCTTAATGTAAAACAACAAGTAGTGGGCTGCTCTCAGGCACACATGCACTGTATGTGGCACGGTTGCACGGCGGAGAGACAGGAAGTTGAATTAGACCTGATAGACAAACACGTTTGACCTTGGAATTCTGGAAAAGGCAGAACCTGAGCTCTTGCGCCTGAGGTCAGGCCGGAGCAGCAGCAGCAGCAGCAGCGTCTCTAATGTGCCATGCATAAATGAACAGAATTGAAAGACGCAGACAATGGGCTGGGGAAAAAAAACAAAAAAAAAAATGTCATAAGCCATTCATGGTGCCGATTAAAATTTGATGCTTGAAGAAGCCACAGCTGCAAGGAAGAGAAATGGTAGATATGATAAGTAGATTAATTTATCCGCGATTATACTTTCACTTACACTTGAGGAAAACATACCTTGCAGGCTCTGAGAGCATGAATCACAGCTGTTATATTAACTGGGTGATTCACTGGGGTGTTTCAGGAGGAAAAAAATAATCTTTTCCAGCTTGTTTCCTTGTATAAGTCAAACTGCCGACATGTTTATAGGTTTGCTGCGATTCTAAGTCAACAGTAATAGGAGCCCTGAGGCTCAACTGAACCCAGCAGTTGGTTGCGGTGCCACAGGAACCAGGGCTCCACACAGCATTAAGAAGAGAGGGCACAATTTGATAGCTCATGTTCTTCTTCAAATATTATCTTCAGTTTCAGTTCTGTTCGGTAAAATCCTGTTTATTTCTCGGGCTGGTCTTATTACCAAGATAAAGTAAAAAGAGGACGAGAATATTCAAGCCCATTTCCCCAGAAATGACTTGTCTATACATTAAAACTGCAGCAGCAAACACTTTTCATGTTGCAGATGGTATTACTGGCTGGATTATGTTCCGGGGGGCAATTTCTTGAATGAATGAAGCGATACATTTATTAACAGCAGTGGCCAGGACCTGATGGGGGTGGAAGGCGGGCGAACAACACTCTCCGCCCAGAGACGTCCCCGGTCCCATGTGTGGTTGGATTTGGGCAGCAAAGTAACTTTGGTTGAAGTTACAGAGTTGATGCTCATGAACGCGTCACGCCACTGAAGCAATTGGGAACATTTTCCTCCACTTTTCCGTGTTTTTGGTGCAGAGGCTCAGTTCTGTGCCAAGGCGAGGAAGGAACGCCACAGCGGTCGGACACGAGCGCGCCGCTACGAGTCGGTGAGCCGTGGTTCCATCGCCTTCAGACAGGCTGATGAGGATTGAGCTGCTGGGAATCTGCAGGTGGAGGTGAATGGCAGGACTGTCTCTATAGCTGCCAGCTCAAGCCTCAATAAATCACTACGCCTTGTTGTTTATCATTATACTGAGCTGCTGACACAAGCATCGAGAGAAAAGTACAGAGTGACAACAAACTTTCCTCAAAGATAAACTGAAAGAACCACAACCTGTGCCAAGTGGAAGAAGAAGAAGAAGAAGAATCTGGGTGTCTATTCATTTGCAAATGTTCCAGTAACTTTGTATTTGATGAAGTATGAGTGGAACACGGCGCACTTTTGAATATGGTGAAGTACTAAAGCTACTGACAACCGATTCTTTCTTCTGTTTGGAAGACGGATTTGAATCCCAAGAGCAAAGCAAAGACATTTTTGCCAAAATTAAAAAACTATAATCCCAAAAAAGCCAGAGGATTTGACTCCTCTCCAAGTAGCGGGGAGTTATGTGACATTGTTTTATCTGGAAAATAAGATTGGATGGCTGGATTATTCTTCATGAAGCGTCTTTAAACCACAGGCCTCCACGCGATCTCCTGATATCCATCATGTCCAGATGTTCACCCACCTTGACCAAGTACTTTCAAATACCTAAAAAAAAAAGCAAAAGTAAAGCAAGATAAGTTCTCGGTGTGCCACGGGCCCACAGCAGCACAACCAAGGGGGGGGTTCAGGGCCCACTGGAGCCGGCTGTGCCTATGAGCTTCGACAAGGAAAGTTTTGAGGCCAACTTGAAATGCAGGAAAATCATCTGCCTCACAGATCCACAGACGGATCCACAGGAGAGCAGCCTGGTAGCCTGAGGCAGTACAGAGGCTCCGTGAACCTCAGGCATGCATGTGGAGCGCGACGGGACAATCAGGTTCCACGAGCCGCTAAGGACACGATGTAGCTCCTTCATTAAGGGATTTGTAAATAAGGAGGAAATATGATTGTTACTGAGTTACTACTAACTCATCCAGATAAGAGCAGCAGTCCAGTCTGACACAAATGCCCACAGACGATCTCTGCCTTTGAGACAGGATGTCTTTTCAGTTTCACATCATGTTTCTAGAGACGTGTCCCATGCCTGACTCAGAGGACAGAGCCGAGTCAAATGCAGATGTGGATCTGTTTCGCCGCGTCCATTAACACTGAATAAAATGGACCCGTGGTCTCACCCGCACGGCTTGTGTCTCCGATGAATTTTAAGTTTGCGACACAGAGTCCTTGAAACTTCAGATGTGTCTTCAGTGGTCGGTCCTGATCAATACCGCGCTTCGACGCGACTGTAGCCTCTTAACCGCTCAATTTCACAGATGTGTTCTCATTATCTTGAGATCCTGAGGACTCCCCTTCTCTCCCTCCATCTCTCTCTTTCTCTTTAATGATATTCACAAGATTCAAGATGGCACACTGGCGAGCCGCGGCCATCACAGGTCGCCAGCTGCGTCTCACATCAGGCCTGAATGGCGATGTGCCACAGAGAGGGACGGTGCTCCCGAATTAATGAAGCTACACATCATCATAGAGTTTAATTCAGCTGATTAGGATTTGAGCAAATGTCTGCAAGGGAAGAAAAATGAGTTGCGTGAAGATCGCCATAGAAATGACTTCGAGTCTTTAAATGTCTCGTTCTGATGAAGTGAAGTATAAAGATTGTTTGAAATCATTGACTGTTGCATCTGTTTTATTTGTATGAGTAAACTTTAAGACGACGCGCCGGAGTGAAAGCAGAGCAGTAGAGGTTCCATCTGTTCCCATTTATCTAATCCTCTGATTATAAACCATTCTTTTTTTCCTGGGTTTCCTGTTACAGAAAGTCCCATTATTCAGGTTTTTGTTGTTTCCATTATTCTAAATCGCGGCATTCACTTCACATTATCCCCACTGCTGAGCCCCCAGTGTTGCTCCGTGTTAAGTTCTGCTTAAGATTTATTCTGACGTTTCCGTGTGTGTGTGCGTGCGTGCGACAGCGTGCGCGTGTCTCTGGTTGGCTCTGGTGTTCTTTTGTAAGCCGAGTTTCTCCTTTTGAGCAAATTTCTCCCTAATCGAGTTGTCTTTGGCAAATGATGAGAAATAATTTGAGAGAGTTTCACATGGATTCTGGCTCAGAGCACATGCACAAAGCCGAACAAAAGGCATCACGTGCACTATGTAGCACACGGTGCAGCACTGAGGATACAAGTGCATCTCGGGAGTTTATGTAATTTGTGAAGTAATTAAAACGTCAGAATTAAAGACAGTCAGTTTTACATTAAACGTCAAATGTCACGCACAAACAACATTTAAAGTAAAGGCTTACATTTTGTTATATGTGAATATTATGACATGTAATGTAATTAAAGTTAAACCGAAATTATACTTGATTTTCATATCTATCATCATAAAAAAGTATGAAGACAAAGTTTTGCTGAAGGACAGAGTGGGTTGGACACTTGAGGTTATACGTTTCATCTCTGTGACCTATGGACACAAGCTCTGGGTTCCAACTGAAAGAACAAGAACCACCAACACGGTGAAAATGAGTTTTCTCCATCAGGTGGAGAGGCTCAGGGTTAGGCGTGGGCCAGAGCTGCTTCTTCACACTGCAAGGGACAAAGGGTGGTTCAGGCGTCTCCACAGGAAGCCACCAGCCCCCCCCCCCCCCGGTCGGGGGAACCCTGGGGGATACTACATTCCCCATCTGGCCTCAGAACAGGCTCAGCATGCCCCATGAAGGACGTGTGGAACGCATTCCTCTATAAGCTGAGTTTGGACAGGCAGGAGAAAAAAAAGAAAAGCATTAGGAATGCCAGGCAGAGAAACGTTCTGCTGAACAGTCCCGCAGAGTTCTGAGTTTCCGTTTGTTGAATGACTCTCTTGTAGCATGAGGCCTGAACCGGCTGAATGAAGATGGGCCCCTAAGTGCACGCCTGAGCACAAAACTGCCAAATATCCCGGCAGTG